>JARHVA010004307.1:1225000-1616402 GCA_037957365.1 Torreya grandis
TTTCAACGGATATTCCCTTGCCTTAAATTTGACATCTGTGGGGACGTCATTGGTTGACTGTTGCTTGAACCATGTTGAACCTTGAACCCGTTGAACCTTTTGGTTCAACGGTTCAATGGTTCATCCATTGAAGCCCCTTTTTGTCTGAGTCTGTGGAAGTTCCTTTATGCGTCTTTGTTTGGGATTTTTCTGTCAGGCAAAAACCCTGAAAGAATTCCTTCAGACAAAAAGTCCAAAGGAAAGCTTCTGTGACTTAGTCGTTTGTTCTTCTTTGTTTCTTTGGACTTTTCTCTGGGTGAATTCCTTCAGACAAAAAGTCTGAAGGAACATTGCCTTAACATTTTTTCGAGAAAATCTTCCCGAGAGAATTCTTTCAGCCCCTTGGACTTAGCCATTTCCATCGGACAAAAAGTCTGAAAGAATTATTCTTTTTGGGCCTTTGAACAAATCTGAAGGAATTCTATCTTTTCTTTGACCTTCAAACCAATGCTGCCTACCCTCCACAAGGGCACTTGCCTTTTTCACTTTGGGGCAGCCCCTTGAACTTTTTGATTGAACCAACGTTGGTTCAACGGTTCATTCTTCGTTATTTGGAAAAGTCCTTTATTCTTTTGCACTAAGCGCGTTGAACCAACTTGGTCGTTGAACCCATTGAACCTTTGAACCAAAGTGGTTCAAATTTTAATGGTTCAAGCCTAAGTCCTTTATCATTTGCCGATTGAAATCCTTTCATTGAACCGAGGCACTGAACCAATCTTGGAAACAACTAAGTGTTAGAAGCTTGTTCTTTTGACTGAACTTGCCTGCAGAAACTTTTTTTTAACCTGTAGAATCTGTGAATCCCTTTTACAAAAAAAGATTAAAAATGAGGAATTTAAAAGCTCCGAACAAATTTGAGAAGGGGAGAGAGAAATTTTGGTCTGTAGGTTGTCCCAAAAATGAGTGGCATTTTTTGGGGACAACAACAATTCAATATCTACATGGGATGAGCTCGGAGATATTTTCTTTGAAAGATTCACAGAGAAGGGTGATAAGTATTCCTTATTACAACAATTAATTACCATTCAAAGGGGACCACAAGAAGCCATGACTGACTTCAATTCCATATTTCAAAAGATTTGAGACAAAATCCCTGTTACAGCTAGACTATTACCAGGTATGGCCATAGTGTTTTATCTTAAGGCTTTGAATTCAGATATATCTATTATGATTCAGTCACTTGGAGGACACACTTTGCCATAGGCTTATGAATATGCGGTCAGAGCTGAGAATCATTTAATAGATGCTAGAAAGTTGCCCCCAAGGCCCCCCATGCCCATGTTTCCAGAAATTTCCTTGACATTACTTCAAGAAGCGCCTAAATCCATATCTCCACTTGTATCTATGTATTAATATCCTCAACCTCCTGTAAAAGAACCTATTCCTGCTCAGTCATCTGAGATGGATGATATCAAGAATATCTTAAGGACATTTTATAATGAGTTGATTAACATAAAGAGACAATAGAATCCTTACCCTATGCCTCCATATCAAGGCCATCAAGGAAATAGATTTTCATCTCAGCCAAACCAATATCAAGGTCCTCCGAAGCAAAATAACCATAAGCCAGCAAACCAATTGGTTGCAGTCCCCACACCCTCACAGACTATTCCTCCCAATTCAAATAGGGATATTGTTCAAGGGAAAAATAACTACGTGGATAACACTAATACCTGGTGTTTCCCTTGCAACGATGCTCATGCACTTAGAGATTGTCCTATGGGTAACCTACAACAAAAGGTAGCAGAGCAAAGAAGAATGGAGGGACAATCTGCAAGCACTAGTGACAATCAGGCCTACCAATCTCTTGGTATGCAAAATTCAGTCCTAATGGCTTAGATGCAAGGGATTTCTTTGTAAAAAGAGGAAGAAATAGCCTCAGAACATGCTTTGTTCTCATGGGTTGAAGATGAAGAATCAGTTTTCTTGAATGAAGCATCTACCTCCACAAAACCAGTGGTGCAATATGATTATTACACCAGATCAAAGAGAAGGATGGTGGAATACCCTGAGATTGTAAATAGTCAAGTCATGGAGAATCCTCCATTTCAAGGACAAAGAAACACAGCTGTTAGACAAGAAGTGCCTCAGCCGGTGCAAAATCAAGGGACTCCTATCCAAATTCAGGAAAAAATGAGATATCCTTATGTTCAAAGAACTCAGACTTTGGGACTAATAAATGTGATGGATCAATTGAAGAAGACTCCATCACAAGTATCAATATGGGATATATTGGCTATTCCTGAACATAAGACACTACTACAAGAAGCTCTGCAAGGCCAAGCAGTGCCCAAAGGTACTGTTACCAAAGAAGGGCTTGCTAGAAAAGAAAAGCTCAAAGATACAGTCCATCTGTAGACAATAGCCCTAGTGAATAATATAGTAGAGGTAAGCAAATCCAAACCAGATCCCTTCTATTTAACTTTAATAGTTGGCAAGAAACTGTTGCATAATGCAATGATTGATTCAGGGGCTAGTACTACAATAATGCCCAAGCAGATAGCTGATGCTTTAGAAATTAAGTATGAACCACTCACTAAAGGAGTCATACAGCTAGATGGCAAAGCAGTACAAACCATAGGGATAATTAAACATCTCCAATTACAATTATATGCTTGTCTCAATATAATTGTAAATCAAGATGTAGTAGTGATAGATATACCTCCTATTTTTGGCTTATGTTTATCAAGAGACTTTACAGCCAAAATAGGGGGATATATGCCCTTGATTAGTCTCATCTCATCTTAAGAACCAAATATGATTCAAAGATGAAGATATTGTCTGAACCATTATATAAGGATCATATCACCAATGAACCAACTGCAAAGTTAGAGGCAGCCCATGCTATGATGAATAAAGAAGAAAGGGTTTTTGTCGAAGAGCTAGGTGAATGGACTAAATATAATCATGAAGAAGAAAATGATCATTTATTAGCTATGATGAAAAGTGACCCATATAGAAATTATGACTCTATTGGTTTGGGCACTTATGTTATACTTGATGAAGATCATGAGGTCCCAAATGTTTTAGAGGAAGAAAAGTCAAAAGACACCTCTTATGAATTTCAGATTCCCAGTGAGAAATCACAGGCATATACCTTGACTTCTGATGAAGAAGAAATAATTTCTAATTTTCTTCTTACTTTGCAAGATAATGTGGAGGCACATGGACAATTCCTGGACCATGATTTAAACGATTTGTTTGAAATCATTGAGTCATGTTATACCATTTTTCAAGATAGCTATGAACCGATTACAAATGAGCAGAACATCATTGAGCCTCAATTACATGTGCAAAATTATTGAAAACTTTCAAAATTATCCTTTCAAGATATTGGTAATTTTGAAGTTATTAAAGAACATGATCATGCAGTAGAACCGGAGTTTGAAGCAGAAGAAATTAAGTCAATAATTGATTTCCTAGTAAGACATGCCAATATCAAGAGCCGATATTCGATGAGCTTCCAAGAACAAGAAGAGTCTATATATGTTGGAAACATGTTTGATTCAGACTCACTCAAATGCAGGAAAATCAATGTGGCATACATAGAGGGCAATTCACCAAACATATGTCTAATTCAATCACTTATATGGCAATATAAGCTGACTTGTCATGAAAGAGAATTTAGAAATTATGCTTTTGATCCAGGAGGGAGATAAAGATGCTTCATTAATGTAGTTAGGTAGTTTCCCCTTTTCGTATTGCTTTGTTTTCCTATTTTCTTGTTTTCCCACTTTTCTTTTAAAATAAGTGTTCTTTGAACACGAAGTCGACAGCTCAAAATTTTCAAAATTTTCAAAAAAAATTCCAATACATTGAATGTCTCCCAAATCTTTAGAAATCCCCAAGGTACCTTACGCTGCCACTTGCATAACGTGTCTATCTCGTTGTTTCATAAAGATTGAGTAGGATCTGCTAACGGTTATCTGAGTTGAATGCCATTTCAAGACTTGATAGGTCAATAAATACCTCTTGGCAAGAGTTAAAGATCACAAGTTCTCAAACATTCTTACATCTGTGTGAAAATATCCTGCCTCTTGCATTTTTTGTGCTTAGTAAACTTGCTTAAGCGAAAGTGTCCCTATTTTGCATAAGTTCATACAAGTTACCACAAAGAAGATATAGAGATGGAGGGGGCACAATCTTCACAACAAGGAGCTGGGTTGTATGAATCCCTTGATAAGTTTCTTACAAGTAAATCGTATGCTTTAGCTCCTGTGTAGCCATTGAAGACCTATCCAAGGACCAGGTTTCCTGAAGCTGGTCCAGCAAGTGATTCAACAAAAATAAAAGATTATGTAGATGGCATCATGGATCCAATTCTTCAAAGAGCTAGTACCAAAAATTTTATAGAAGGGGCACATCAAAGGTGTCTATAGAGGGCCAGAGTAGGGCAATATGAAACATTTGCCATGAGGATATGGACCTCACAACTGGCTCAGTTCATTGTCCTAGTTGTGCATTCATGCCCCGACCTGGTTGAATTATGTGCAGACTTAATCCATGCACCTTCAAGCACCATTCAACGAGGCCCATTCATAGTGCAAATCACACCGCAAGCTATCAGAGATATGTTAGCCTTGCATCATGACAGTACAACTATGTTTCCCACTGTTGCCAAGATGTAAAGAACATGGGTAAATATCAACACTTAGACAAGGTTCTTGAAATCTGAGTTACAATTGGGTGATGATGACACTACGGTACCCACACTTCCTACACCAAGAGCTCAATTTACACAGGCTAGCCAAGATGCATTGTCTATGATGGCTCTCATCTTTGACATGAAAGATGATATGGCAGTGTATGCAAAATAAATGGCTATCCTTTTCAGGCTGAAGACCATTGACAAAACCCAGGAGTATCAACTCGACTTTTCAGAAAAAATTGCTTTCTCGATGGTAAAACAATTGGCCCATTTCAAATCAAAGGGAGTGTTCAGGTATTCTTCTTATTTTTTCCACCTCATGCTTTTTCAAAACTCTAAACTCTTTGCCCAACATATGTATCTTAATATGTATGACCCATATTTTGATCTCCAAAGGAACATTCCGTGGTTACATGGACACACATTTTGTCAAAGACTAGTGACCCATATGAGTTATGGGAATTATTTGTCACTCCTGCTTTTTGCCATCTCAGTCCTGAACCAATTATGAATAGATTATTCCCTAGTGTTTCAAATCTTCTGGCTAGTTACCCAATTCCTTGCGGTTTCTATTTCAGATCCCACCATATCATTATAAGAGTCCATGGTTTTTGTGGGGAACCGATATTGCTACCTAAGATCTTGACTCTTAGGTTAGCATTCATAGAGGTCACCAAATAGGTATCCATAATTAACAATGAATTTGGCTCAGGAAAGAGGAAAAGAAAAATGTATAATCTACCATGGATAACCAACGACATGGTTTTGGAAACCAGAGATGTTGAAGTTGTTTTGCTCATAAAGCTAGCCTTTCTAGGTTTCCTTTTAATAGAAGACAAATGGTTTTATGACCCAAATGATTTCATAGCTTCCTAAATAAGAAATAACAGAGTCACAATCAGAATTGCACATGAGGGCTGCCCTTTTTGGGAAACCAGGAAAAACCCTAGGGAAGACAATCCTGAATTTTATGTTGAGTTAACAGACTTGCCCCTTCCACAAAATAGACCCTGGGAGACATTTTATGTTAAGCAGAGAGATTATGATCCTAAATTCAAAATGACATCTGGCTTAAGGAGAGAATTAAAGAATAAAGATTGGGATGCTGAAAAGATAGAGGCCTATTGGAGATATAGGCAAGAAATTTGTCAAACAACCCATTCTTTCAGAAATGTAGATACAGATGAAAGATGGGAAGAACTATGGGATGAGTGTCATCTCTCCCCTATATCTAGCCTAGAGATAGGTAATTTGCTGACACCAAGTGAAGATCAAGAAGCTAGGGCTAGGTCAAGCAAGGAGTCACAAGCCTCAACTGCAGCTACAACAACTGTATCAGTTTGGCCTCAATCCCTCAGTGTTATAGAAATGCAGAAAAGTGTGGTGCCTTCATCATCACAAGCTTCTCCATCGGCCTCGGTTATAGATATTCCCAATTCTCCACAAGAAGTAGATGTGGAAGGAAAAAGGACACAATAAGAAGAAGAGACACCCAATAAATGAAAGAGGGTGTAGTTCCAATTTGGTTTAGAAGAGGAGATAGAAACCACACAACACCAATTACAGGGTACTATAATTGCTCCTCAGGTAAGTACTATTCCTCCCTCTCCTTCTCAGTCTATTTCTTCCCCTGCCACTTCTTCCATTCACATTTCTCACTTCGCCCCATCTGTGCCACCTCAAGCTTTAACATTACCTCATTTCTCCCCTTTTACTCCCAAGAAACCTTTCCCTCAGATTGCCCATAGCCAATAATTGGCTATTCAATATGGTCTACCGCAGGGACATCCTTTTGTGGGTGGGCACATTGCCTCTCCTTCCACCTTCTAGACCCAAGCAGATGCTGCTAGGAAGGCAAGGGAATCTCGAAGAGAGAAGAAGAAGATCAAGGAGAATAAAACTTTGGCTACACCCCATTTGCAGTCACAATTTGACCCCATCCAGCAACAATTGATGGTGACTCATTTATCACCAAATGTAATAAAGCCAATGGAGCAGATGCAGCTAGAAGATTACATGATGAATGTTGTGGCCATCGACATGTCACTCTTCAGGCCATAGGACAAAGTTGATCTACTAACTGAATCTACTTCTGTAGTTATTGAAGACTATTTGAAGATATCAAGAAGGCTATAGAAGATGGAAGCTGAGCTAGCCAAGGAAAAGGCAAACTGTGATAGTTTGACCTCAGAAATTAATAGCAAAAATAATGAGGTAGAGAATCTGAATAAATAGTTGCAAAATACTATTTCTCTTCAGAATCACCAGGCAGTTCAAGCCCAAAATGATTCTTTAAAGGCAGAGCTCACACAGGTAAAGAATGCGGTGACAACCCTCAGGCATGAAAATGCAGCATTACAAGGAAAGTGTAAGGAATACCTGTTGCAGGTTACCCAATTACAACAAAATCTACTGGCTGAATAGAATAACATCGCGGTCATAATAGCCCAATTTCACTCAGAGCAACACAATTGACACTAGAGCTGGCCAATAGGCTAAAGAGTGTCAGAGTATTAAGTCTGGTAAGGGAGCTATATGAATCCATGTGGAAGAGAATCTCTTCAAAGATTATTTAGCTCAAGCCATCTCTCACCTTCCTACTAAATGCACAAAAATGGTGCAAAAAGGTGGAGAGTTCAGTTGTAAATACTCTGGCTACAGTCTCTGAGAGAGTAACGGACTCACAAATGTTGCTGCAAAAGATTTATGATGCAACAAATGCAACATTATTAGAAGTAGGAATCAATGATAGAATGGTCACTGCTAAGTGAGTAAATGAGGTTCTCAGTTGCAATTCCACAACTAACAGTTGCAAGGAGCTTCTAGATGTCATGAAGGAAGGAATCAATGAGATGAAGCAGCATGTTGAAGATTTAGTACAATTAGGTCTTCCTTTTCTATTTCTTGATGACGATACCACGCTGATGGTAGAAGAAATTGAACCATTATTGTTGGCCAGACAGAATGATCAAACAATTTTCTAGGATCTAAGGGATGATTCATCAGTCCCTGAAGTAGAAGCTGTCTTGGTTCCTGTTTTCTAGCTTGAATTCAAATTGAAGGGTATTGTTTAAATTTTGCAAAACTTTTCACACAAGGATATCATTAACCTTGATTTAGCCTTCAATGAATTGCAAAATAATCAAGGGTTATCTGATGAAGAGTGGTCTGCCTACTAGACAACATTGTTGAAGCTGTGATTTTGAAATTTTGATCTAGCGGGAGTCGTGGTTTCTTTTTGAGCAGGCTCAAAAGTCCTTGGGGTTGCCAGTAACTGTAGAGTAAAAATTTACTCTACGTTTCATTCTATTTTTTTAGTCATGCACTGCAAAATTTTGCCTTCACATACTATGGTCTGAGATGGCGAAGTTTTGAAATAAAGCACAGGCTCTTTTTTCCCTTTTGATTCATTTTTGTCTAAGTGTCGGGGTAAAGTGGAAGCTGACAAGTGTCATCATTTGAGGCATCTTTTCTCAAGTGAAAATGCCAAGTGTCATCGTCTGAGGTACCTTTCATATTTTCTATGAGTTGGTCAGAATGTGCCACGTATCTCATAGTGACTCAGCAAAATGCGCCAAGTGTCAGCGTCCACAATTACATATCGACACCTGCGTTTTATCTCTTTGCAGCAAAAGGATTTCAAAAGGCTAAGTATCGAGATCAGGCAAAAAGTGCCAAGTGGCAATAGCGGAAGGTCTCAGTGTTGCTTTTCTAAAAGTGACAGAAGCTACCACGTATCCTAGATAAAGAGAGCAGAAGTCACCATGTGTCAGCATCCGAAATATGTTTAGTTCAATGCCTTGGATCAATATCCTTGGTTCAATGCCTCGGTTCATGTGTAAATAGTGCGCAACATTAAACCATTTTTGGTTCAATCGATCGATTCAATAGCTTAGTACAATTGAGCAGTTCAAAGGAGCATCCCAAAAAACCAAAGGGGTCAAGTGCCCTTTCAGAAGGCAGTAAGGCGCAACCAAACCATTCAAGTGGAGGCTGCCAAGTGTCATCTACCGAGCCCCTTTCTACTCCATTCCTAAAAGAAGTGGAAGACACCACGTATCTTCCCAGAAGTAGCAGAAGCCACCACATGTCACCATCTGAAATATCTTCTTCATTTTTCATTGTTGAATAAAGACTGTGGTGGGTCCCAAGTTTTATTTCTAAAAGTTTGCAGAAGCTGCCAAGTGTCACCATCCATAGGAGGCTAACATGTGTCCCAAACATTCCCACAGTATAGCTAAAGAGTAACAGAGATTGCCACGTGTCCTTTGTTGAAGCAAGTGGAGATTACCACCTGTCCCTATGCCCCTTTTCAAAGTTGCTCATGTGTCAAATTCAGAACGTTCCTGAGCAAAGATATAGTAAAAGTTGAAGTAAAAGTAGAAAGTGCCACGTGTCTTTGGTAAGTGTTACGGAACATGCCAAGTGTCATTCTCTAGTGTCTCCTAAGAAATAAGAAGATTTTTAGGGAATTGACTAAGTGTCCTCTTCCATTTAATAGAACAGACCATCCTATGTATCTGTTTTAGCAAGCAAATTGCAGGGAAACATAATGTTTTAAAATCTAAGAACTATCTTTTGATAGACACTTCCATCTCAGTTAGAATTCAATTTGGGCCATAATTTTGGGAATGCGTGGACAATCTGTGTTGGGAAATATGGAAGCACACAATTGATTACCAAATACAAGCAACTTACATGTGGAATTAAACCAAAATCACAAGTAACTAGAATTCAGAAATAACACAGAATATGAGAGACAATACACAATTGTATTAAAACTCTTCCAGAAGGAAATACAACAAAGAAGATTTCCATAGTTATTCTTCCTTACACACCTCTAGGGCTCCCACACCTCTAGGGCATAAACAATAAATCTTTCCTCAAAGCTCTCTCTCTTACAGTCCCAACACACAACTCAAACACAGAGTTGGTGTTCACCTCCTACCAGTCAGTATCCACTACTGCCAGTACACTAGTGCTCCACGCACTCCACAAGTGCTCCACGCACTCCAAGTACACAAATGTACTTCAAATAGATCTCCCCTGAACTGTAATAACCTGCAACCCAATCTGATCTTACTTATGGAAGGAACTACCTTGCCTTCCTCTTTGCTCTCTTTCTGAGTACACACTGTACTCCAAGTAGATCTTGCCTGATTCTGCTCCCTGTTGTGTTGTTGTCCTTCCTGATCTTGCACACCTACAAATCAATCTGGTTTTGCACACTTGCAAACTTGGATCATGCACACATATACACCTGCAGATCAATGATCTTACTTACCATGTAGATCTCCTAACATAACCATGCACACTTGATGACCAAGATCCTACACACTTGAAGAATCTTGCTTCTCCAAAACCAGCACCCACACTTGGTACTGCTGTGGAACTAGGAGGAACACCCTTGCTCACCTCACACATAAAAGGACATAACTTTGCTCAACTCAAACTAGAATGCCTTACAATACAACCAATGAGTCTCTTAAATAAATCTCATGCAAACAATAATTAGACACCTAATTACAATAATTAGATCCACAACTTCTAGTCTAAATTTGGCTTTTGACATGCAAACACTTGGTTCGTTAACTAATTGCCCATAAAACTCGTAGTTCAAACTGCATAGGTGACCGATGTCGGTCCCTATTTGCCTGGAGGTGATCGACGCTGGCTGATATCTAACCGATGTCAGTTGCTCTTCTGTCTTATCCTGCTGATGTCAGTTGGCCTGACCAACGCCAGTGTCTGTGACACTCAGCAACCTTTCTGCAACCTCATCCTCTATTTGCATCAGTGAAGCTTTTAGCTCTACAACCTAACAATCTCCCACTTGGAGATAAATAGCTGCACTGTACCTGTATCTATACCCCGTCTAATCTATTTTATGGCTTGTATCCCTCTTCAAGCTCAACCCTGAAGACCAACCACTACAACCCCTGTGGTGCACCTCCTGTCATCTGAGTAACCTGCCACATTCGAACCTACAAACCCATGTAGTGAAGTCCTGACCCTACATAGCATGAATCCCTACTGCTGGTCCCTCTCAAATACCTGAGAACACACTTCCCCGAATTGGCTCCTAACTCTCTGACAGCTCCCACTGCTTGGGAAAACTCAAGTCTATACCAGACCTCATGTGATTTCAGACACTGAACTGTCCAGCCCTTAGTGTGCTCCAATTCTTCATCCTGCATAATGAACCTCACCAACACCTAATTCACATTAGCTCCCACTGGAGACAAAATCAACCTATGATCTCCCATGTCTCCCATGCCAAATAATTTTGCTGCTCCAAATTCTTCATGGCAAACCACTGAACTAATCTTACCCTTAGCTCAGCAAAACCCTGTATGTACAAACCTGCTAGCTAGCATACCATCCACATACAGTAACAGGATAATGTCATGAACATCACCCCCCTGGTAAGACAAACCACAGTAGTTACCCTGACATTGACTAAAGCCATGCTTTGTCATCCACCTGTCAAACCTGTACCATTATTTTGCAGCTTCCTCAAGACCATATGACCTGGTCTTTCGTCTCACATATCCATTCTCTCTATTCTTTCACTAAGGTATCCATTCATCTCTATGCTTTCATCTAGCTGGCAACCCTACCAAATCTCTCGTTTGGTTCTGCATCCTAATCCATGCCATGCTCCCACTGTTTCCTAGATCCTTCCTGCTCTACAGTCAACAACTAGTATAAAGAAGAGGAACAATGAATTTGAGGCTTACTTACCACCTTCAGTCCTCCATATGGGCATTTGAGACTCCTTGACAACTTGTTTTCTACCCAAAATCTGTTACAGTGACCGACCTCAGTCACTACACAGTCTGCATCCGATCGACATCAGTTTCCATGTGCCTGTCCTGACTACCTACTCTGTCGACGTCGGTGTCCCTGTTGCTGATGTCGGTCCTCCTAACTGATGTCGGTCTTACCTATTGCCGATGTCAGTCCTCCTAACTGACGTTGGTATTACCTATTGCTGACGTCGGTCCTCTTGACTGACGTCGGTCTTACCCTGCCCGACATCACCAGCTTCGGTCTGCACATGACTGACATCGGCACCTTTTTGTTTGACACCGGTTCCTCCTGACTAATGTCGGTACCTATGTTCACCTGTGAGTGATGAATTTTTACCCACGAGCTCCTTTGAATCAAAACCCATGTCCAAACTGCCCTACTCAGAAGTATCCAGCCCCATCCACTGGTCTCTGTTCGTCATCTCCTCCAAGAACACCAAGGCTTTCCAGTTATTAAGTCTATCAAACACATCTGTCTTCTGCTTAAGAACATGCATCTCCTTCTTGCTCATGTGACCAAGCCTATAAAGCCACGTCTCCGCAATAGAATAAGAATCAGTAATATAAGCAAGTAGATAAAGAGTACCTGCTTTCTTACCACCAGCTAATTCAAGTGCATCCGCTGTGAGAGTTCTTATGCATCTTTCATCACCCAACTTTCTTGAAGAAATTAGCCACATCTCCAAGCCTGGGACCTGCATGACCTCCTTCAACACCCATGTGTTGGCTGCCTACAATTTCAGCTTCACTTCCCCTTTGCCAATTCTTTGGCAAGGCTCACCAGCTCCTCTCCTTGGGGCTGCATGGAAAGAGGCAACAGAATCTGTTAACCAAAATTCAACTTTATCCAATAAACATCCCAGAGCATCATGTGAAACAACACCTACAACATCTCCTTCTTCAGTTCCTTCATGCTGATCTTCCACAAACCAACAATTTTCTTTTCTTTGCTCTTTCTTTCCATAGGACCGTAATAGACCATTCGTGCTTTTCAATTCCTCCATTTTTAACTTACTTTCTTCTACCATTGCTCTACTCCCACTCAATCAAAAAGCCCTGAGAGTGACCTGTAACCAAACACAAAACCTGCTCCCTATAACCTTAGCTCTGATACCACTTGTTGGGAAATACGAAAGCACACAATTGATTACCAAATACAAGAAACTTACATGTGGAATTAAACCAAAATCACAAGTAACTAGAATTCATAAATAACACAGAATATGAGAGACAATACACAATTGTATTAAAACTCTTCCAGAAGGAAATACAATAAGGAAGATTGCCACAGTTCTTCTTCCTTACACACCTCTAGGGCTCCCACACCTCTAGGGCATAAACAGTAAATCTTCCCTCAAAGCTCTCTCTCTTATGGTCTCAACACACAACTCAAACACATAGTTGGTGTTCACCTCCTACCAGTCAGTATCCACTACTGCCAGTACACCAGTGCTCCACACACTCCACAAGTGCTCCACGCACTCCAAGTACACAAACATACTTCAAGTAGATCCTGCCTGATTCTGCTCCCTGTTGTGTTGCTGTCCTCCCTGATCTTGCACACCTGCAAATCAATCTGGTTCTGCACACTTGCAAACCTGGATCATGCATACACATACACTTGTTAATCAATGATCTTACTTACCATGTAGATCTCCTAACATAGCCATGCACACCTGATGACCAAGATCCTACACACTTGAAGAATCCTGCTGATTCTCCAAAACTAGCACCCACACTTGGTACTGCTGTGGAACTAGGAGGAACACCCTTGCTCACCTCACACATAGAAGGAGCTAACTTTTCTCAAATCAAACTAGAACGCCTTACATTACAACCAATGAGTCTCTTAAATATATCTCATGCAAATAATAATTAGACACCTAATTACAATAATTGGATCCACAGCTTCTAGTTTAAATTTGGCTCTTGACATGCAAACACTTAGTTCGTTAACTAACTGCCCGTAACACTCACAGTTTGAACCACACAGGTGACTGATGTCAGTCCTTGTCTGCCTGGAGGTGACCGACGCCGACCGATATCTGACCAACGTCGGTTGCTCTTTTGTCTAATCCTACTAACATCGGTTGGCCTGACCGACGCCGGTGTCTGTGACACTCAGCAACCTTTCTGCAACCTCCTCCTCTGTTTGCATCAGTGAAGCTTTTAGCTCCACAACCTAACAATCTGGAGGGAATTTGAGGCTATAAAGAGGAGTGCAGGGATCACCAAATCATCAGGATATATTGAGAAAGAGAAATTTTTGAAAAATATTGTCAAGAGTTTTAGAATTTTTAGAGCTGTGATTAGGAATATCATTTGCCTTTATTCTATTTTATTAAGTTGTAAAGTTTATGTAACTATGCATGTTTCTATGCCTTTTATGTGGCTGGAGAATTAATGAGAAGACAGAGTTATGTGCCTTTGTTGATGTTTCCTGTATCATTACGAAAGTAGTCTAAGCTGCGAGCCTCTGTTTCTATTGTTTCTATGTTTTACATTGATCATGCCTCATCTGCTCTTTAATGTAATTGAATCTTACATATAATTTCACTGTGCTTAGGATTAAAGATCAAAATTACATTCAAGTGCATCGCCATAGTTAGATTTTCTTTCTTTGCATTTGTGTTTTTGTTTAAATTCCTATCCCTTTTCCCCCAACACTCAATATAAAGAAGAGACCAACTTCTTAAAAATCTAGAGGTTGTTTCAAGTCGCATGTCCCACATCTTGAAACTTCCCATTGTTGGTGTCTGAAACAAAGCACAATTTTAAATCATCAACAAAACCTCAGTAAGATGGATAAGAGAAGTGTAGAAGGAGAAGATTTTATAGTGGCCATAAAATAAGTTCATCAACATGTAAGAAAGCAACTAGAAGCTAGTGTGGAGAAATACAAAAAGCAAGTAGATTTGAGTAGAAGAGAGGTAAATTTTCAAGTCATATATTTGGTTTTGTCTCACCTTAGGAAGGATATATTTCCAATAGGTGAGTATAATAATCTTAAGATGAAAACAAAAATTCCTTGTAAGGTGCTTAGAAAGTTTGCCAATAATGCATATGAGCTGGAATTACCTAGTGGTGTAGGCATATCACCAATTTTCAATGTTTTATATTTATACCCTTACAAATTAGGATGAAAAATTGAAGAGATAATAGAGGAATCATATGCAATAGGTATATATTAGGCAATTCAATTACCTCAAGTCAAACCAAATGAGTTAGAAGGCATCTTAGACAAATAAGTGGTCAAACAGATTAGGGACAAGTAATATTTGAAGTATTTGGTTAAGTGGAGAAATCCTATTGAATATGATACATGGATGATATAAAATTACATCAATAATCAAGGGAGTACACTATAATAACTCATGGACAATAGTCCCTGAGTCTGTTCTTTTCTTTTCCCCTTGCGAGTATGATGCAGGAACATCACTCCTAGGTGAAAATTATTACAAATTTTGGTTTTAATAGTCAATTTTGATTTTTTATGTGGTTTTATGGATAATATTATGATTATATCACCTTTAGGATTCATTTCAAGTTTTTAGTTTAGCTCTAGATGCTCAGAAATTCAAATTTAGCTTTCCCTGCCAAAAAGGAATTTTTGATATTTTTGAACTAGTTAGGCCTAGTTTAGGTGCTACAAGTGTGTGTGGAATGAATTTAAAGTGATGAAATTTTTATGTTAGACCCATAAGGGGAATATGAAGTTAGGATACTTGTTTTAGGAACATATATTCAAGAATTGACTACTTAAAATGTATGCTTTAACTTTTAGTACTTTTCTTGAATGCTCTTGGAAGGATCTAAAATCCATTGGAGCAATTATAGGAGATATATATTATTGTAAACTCCTTTTAGAGATAGAGAAGTTAAGGTGGAAGATAAATTATCTCAAATAACCAAGAGGAATATTATTTATTTCAATTCACATACAGTGGCAGACACATTTTCTGTGTTTTTTGTGTTTAAGAAGACTGTGTATGCAATATTTACAAGGAAAGATCCCGTGAAAAAGTTGATTGGGTTGCATATATATATATATATATATATATATATATATATATATATATATATATATATATATATATATATATATATATATATATATATATATATATATATATATAGGTAATATATTATACATTTGTTTAAATTTTCTTTGTGTTTCTTTAATTTTTCTTTACATACTTTAGGAAGCACTCAACTCAGACCATGTTGAAGCCTATATCCTCACACTCAGTCAGACTAAATGCTTGTGAAAATTGATGAAAAAAGGTATCAAAGGGGTAAAAAATAAGTATATAATGTTTAAATGGTTATTATAGACCATATACAACCTTTATATAAGTTTGAAACTCTATTGAAAGCTTTAAACAACAAATTTTCTCTTCTTGGGTTATCACAGTCAAGATAAACCCTATATTAAGGTTTCAAAACTAAACAAGGCTTTATGAACAATTCCACTGATAAAATTTTCTAAAAATTGGTGATCAGTTGGTTTTTGAGTTGATCTAAATTATTTTGAAGTTTGTATCTTGGTACAGTACCTTTATGTACATAATGAGAGGATTATGTGTGAATTAGGTATCTAGAGACCTAATTGAACCTAGATAGAGTTTAGAAAGTACACTTTTGGCTGGAATTAGAGCGAGAAACTTATAATTATGAAATAAATCAATAGATGGTATCTAAAAATTAATTTAGTTTCTCATTTACCATCCTTTTTTGACCTTACCACTGGAAATAGTCAAAAAGGGCTACAAGGAAGTGAGGCAGTCTAAGTTAATTGACACAAAGTTTGATAAATTGAGGGAACTTTACTTAACCTCTGCATCAATATATTACAAAAAAAAATAATACATGGAGGTTAAATAGTAAGTTAGTTAGTTGGTATTCACAATTCAAACTCCACATCGAAGGAAAAGATCTAGTTCAAAACACAAGTGGGAATAAAATGCTTTTTGGGAGGATTTTATTAGGTCGTAGTTATTATATTATTTAATACCTCGCATCTAATATTTTAGAATTTTTATTTCATATAGTTTAAAATTGTTAATTAATGAGTCCAAAATTCTTATAGTTTTGTCCAAATAGGTTAAGCATTAGGTTTAGGTCACTATTTTAGTTTTAAGATTAATAATAGTCACTAGTTAGGTATGATTAGATGTTTTTTATTTTAATTAGTATCATAAAGATGATTAGTTTTATGGTTTTGTTTATCTAGTTGATAAATTTTTAACAAGTCTACAATATAAATTAATGTATGTCATTTATGTCAAAGTGTAAAAATTAAAATCCTCTTGTAAAAGGACATATTTTTTATTGCACTTGATGTCCTTATGTAAAATGCATCAATACTATTGTGGGGGTTATAACAAATAACATACACTTGAGTCTCAAAGCCACATTCGTTGAATAAGTAGAATCCAAATAGAGGTCGAAGGCAATGGAAGAAGGAGCCCTAATAACACCTCTCATTTACCACTAATGAATGGGATGAGAATGAAACAATGGTAAACCAATATATGCTAAACTAGCTAAATCCAAGGGTAGTATCTAGTGGAAGTGGATATTGCCTATGTTATTTGTGATTGAGTGGCAATGGTTAGTGACATTGGCTACAAAAGATGACAATAAGGACTCAAAATTTTCATTTTCAATTTATGTGTGGTGTCTTATATATTGTATTAATGAGAATCCCTATAAATATATGTGGTAGTAACAATTCTTATCTTCCTAGGTGTTGTACTTAATTGTGAATTAATGTGCTTACTTACATAGGTGTGGAGGATGAAGGAAGGTGTGTGTGTTTTTGTTCATACTTGGGTGGTTGATATATCCACCCATAAAATCTATCTATGGCATAAATGGAGTATGAACAAATGTGTGTGTCATTGTTAATATTTAAGTTCCCATTCATGGTCTATGATTTATGTGCTCATGTGTGAATGGTTGATAAGAGGTTTATAGGATCCCTCTTTACTTTCATTCAATGTGTGTAGCCATATGTTCCAATGTTAGTACTAAGGGGGGATTGTTAGGAATTTAGTGTTCATGTTATAGTTGTAAGTGATTCATCATTTAATTAGGTGATATAAGATATATTATATGTGTATATATGTGTGTGAATATTTTATGTGAGTTGTTGTGAGACAACTCATCATAAGTAGAGATGAGCGAGATATTATAAGAGATTGTGAGAGAGAATATATGGATTTTACATAGAGATAGACTTATTGTTTGTAGGAGATATCATGTGTACATATATGTATTAAATTTTAAGAATAAATCATGTAAGTTTATTGTATTATTTTTTGTGTAATATAATACCAAAAAAAAATCTATCATGCACAAACTTAAGGCATCGATGTAACGTGGAATGAATTACTCTCTTTTGATTTTTCCATGGGTATCCAAATAATATATCTTAATTTTCACTATTTGAAAATACATATAACCATATTAATAAAATCATAGGACCTACGGTGACTAGTAATATAATACCACCAAAGGTTATTTGTTTAAGAAAACCCTTAATCTCATAGTTATTAATCATATGGAAAATCTCATCAAAATATTGGTCAGTGTTAAAAATTAATTGTTCCTTGAGTGGTTGAAGTAAACTATTAGATAAAATATTTTGTAACTAGTTATCAGATATTTGATGTAATAATTTTATAAGTGTACTCTTGACTCAGTGTACTCTTGACTCAAAGCACATACTAACTAACAATCTCATTAGGTCTTTATTTAATATGAGCAAGTTGAGAAAATATGACCTTTTGGTTAATATTTATAGAAAAGTGAGCTAAGAATATATTGACCAAATCATTGAATTGATGCATGGAGCCTATAGGTAAGGCATATAACCAATCCAAGGCATAATCATTCAAACTTATAGGAAAGATTTTGGTCATCAATAGATAATAATGAGTGAAAACACAACATGAAGCAAAGAAAGATCAAATGTCATGCAAAGATTCACCCTTGCCATTATGTAATTAAAAATTAGGCACTATAAAACTATTAGGTAAAGAGTGACTAAGGACCTCATGAACCAATGCTTTATGTAATATATCTTAGCAAGTGACCATATGGATAGGTTTTTAAGATCTTTGGGAAAGTCCCATTTTGAGCTTTCATATCTATTATCATGAATTTTTATACAATAGTGAAAAACTTAAAATCTTGAAATTAATTGTAAAACATCTATTTTACCACTCTAAATTCATTGTACATGGTAGGGACCAACTTACTTTACAAAAAAAAATGTATTTGCCACTTCACTTGTTTGATTGTAGGATGATTATTTTACTTGATTGTTTTCTAATCTGATTATCAGTAAACATCATATCTTCTAAAATATTAATGTTTTCAACACATAATTATTGATTTGACAAATATTTTTAAGTTATAAAGGTATATGTATGTAGTGAAAATGGGCTCCACGTAGTCTTTAGATCAAAATGACTCCATTTGCTAAGCTTTTTGAACACTGATAATTCATAAGTGATAGTGTTAGTGATATATAGTTTGAAAAAATACTTTCACAAATATCGTATTAGGTAATTGTATAAGTTTGCATATTATTTATGAAAATAATTTCATTCATTTTATGCATATTATGAGTTTAAGCACTTTTAACATCGATGTATTTATACGTCATGATCACTTTCGAATCCATTTCATAACCATGGTTCTAGCATTTGGATTTTAATCTTCATTTTGATTTATAAGTGATAAGGTTATAAAACCCTATCCTAAACTACTAAGTCTTGATCCATGAGCTCTATCCTAAGCTATTAAGTCCTAAGACCTAAAGCATATAGTATTGGATTATTCAAAATTTCATAATACACAATCTCTTGACTATGGACATGTTTAAATTAATAAAAATTTATGTTTTGCACAGTCTCTCGACTATAGTATACATGTGCATATTTTACATAGTACTCAACCATGGACCATGGTTTTATTGACATATATATTTGAATCTATAAATCTTGCTTTGAATTTAATATTTTAAGAGACTTGATTTTTTTTTGGTCTCTAAGGGTATTGTGGTCTTGTCATTTTAGAAACTTGTACTTGGGTGGTTGATAATTTTAGAAATGATGGACATTATTGGTAAGGTAAATGGGTGTTTCTAAGTTTAATGACAAGTTGGTAATGGAATTTGGAAGGAGATATTTTGAAAAGTGGCAGTCACTTCCATTTATTAATAAATCATGAAGAGTGCTAAGAATTTAATGGTCACCATAAATTTTGAGGCCATAATTAATGCATTATAGGGATCGAGGTATACTCTTGTTCTTGTCTTTCATTTTTTCATTTTCTCACCTTCAATTCAAGCTTATTGCGAAATCCACACTTTATTATTTGTTTTTTTTGAACTTTTCAGTGATATTTTGAGATTTTGTTCATTATTTGGTAATTTTGGAAGCATTGTGAAAGCATGAATATTGATATGTTGGTTTCTGAGTAGATTGTAGAGTTTTTGAGGTTGTCTCGTTCATCTTGGACACATAATTAATAAGTTTCAAACCCTTTTATCACATGTATGAAATGTATTTCATTTTTAATGGTGAAACTTTAAAGTCGAAACATGATTGTGTCTTCTATATGTTGAGTAAACAATTTTAGGGTTTAATATTAACACTTTTCATAAATATCTTTGCATGCATAATTTTAAGTTGTTTCTATGAGATATTGGAGTTTATTTTCAATTTTTGTTTTGATAAACTCCTGGGGCTTCATTATTTTTGAGCTATAAACTCTAGCTCTCGTAAATTTTTGTAGGTGCAATTAAAAAATTGATATTATTAAATTTTCTCATAATAGTATTTGTCACTATCGATTGTGGATATTTTTTGTAATATGATTATGATGTTAGTAACCTTTACATTCAGTGCCCTTTCTTTTTGAAGATGTCAGTTTTTGTCACTCTTAGTTTTGATGGGTTTTGATACAAAATTTTTTAGTCAACATTGGCCTTTTTCTATTGAAAACTTGTAGATATAAACACCACCTAGGTTATTCTTCGTTATTTAATCATTTTATTTGTAAATAAAACATTGAATTAATTATCTCATGCATTTAAAAAATATGTTGGTATAGAAAATGTTTCAATTAGAAACTAATTTGATCAATATGGTTGCATGCAATTTCAAAGTGTAGACTTGAAATGTTTGTTAAACACATATTATCTTGTGTATGTTAAGGTTATTTCAATAAGGTTAATTCATAGAGATGTAGATGGATTGAAAATAGTTTTAATTTTTTTCTTATGTGCTCAGATAACACCATGAAGATGATAGCATTTTGTCTTGTTTGAAATATAATTTATTTAGCATGTTTTTCTTTAGTTGTTTTTTAACTCATGAAAGTTGATATTATGAGGGAAATCAAGTGGGTTGTAATCCAATAATGATGATGATGGTGTAAGAAGTGTTCCTTAGCCATCCATCAAGGTATAATTTCCAAAAGATACCAAAAAGGGATGAGGCTAGGATCATGTCTTGGGTAAATTTGGTAGAATAGATACCCCTCAGTCCTTGACACTACGCTGAAGAAGCATTTTGTACACCTAATTCATGTAAAAATAAGGTTTCAATTAAAAATATATATGAGGGATTCATATAGAATGGTTTTCAAGGGATGACCATTTTGGGTTTGTTTTTTTCTTGTTTTATTTGGCTTCGAACTTGGATATTGAATTCCATAGTCTTTCCTACAGTGGTGATTTAACCTATGCATGATATTTCAAATGGATTTCTTATGGATTTCATAGAGTTTCAATTTTCATGTGTTTTTGTTAAAAACCAATTTTTTAGAAGTCTTTAGAAAGTATAGTTTGAAGATGATTTTTTTAAAGGTTGTATGGAAATATAGAAGATTTTGATTGTTAAAATTATGCAGTGAGATGTTTTCGTAGCAATGAGAAAGAAAATTTTGATATGTTAAGTTTTGGTTGACTTTATTAAATTTTCATAAATTTTAAAATATTTAATTCATTGTAGACTCAGTACTTTCATAAAATTATATTTTCATTCAATTATAAGAATCATTTGTTTGTATTGATTAATTTGATAAAATTCTATTTTAGGACAATATGATGATTCACATGTTTGAATGGTTTACTATGATACAATACAATATGAACTTTTGAAGTCAACTTAAAAGAGTTTGATTTCACAATATTTTCAAACTAAAATAAACTTATGAGTATATATCATGTATTTATTTAGATGTTAAACCCTAATTTGCATATTTTCTCTTTGAGATAGAGAAAAAATATCTATATAATGAATGATAAGTTGCATATGAGAAATGATTTTTTTGTT
This sequence comes from Torreya grandis, assembly GCA_037957365.1. Lineage (NCBI taxonomy): Eukaryota > Viridiplantae > Streptophyta > Pinopsida > Cupressales > Taxaceae > Torreya > Torreya grandis. The sequence goes on from JARHVA010004307.1 coordinate 1,246,852, forward strand.
AAGTTTGTTTTATTTTGGATCATATGATGTTTTAACAGTTACTTTTCTTTCAAGATTTTATAGAAAATATTAGTGATGTAGCATAATACTAAATTATAACTTTAAAAACAAAGATATTTTGTTTTCTATGTTTATTATTTTCATTTTAAAATCAAAATGTTGGATTAGAGTAAAGGTTTACTAAGATTTGATAGAAATAATTTTTGGGGAAGAGGGTCTCAATAACATAATAATGTGCCACTTATTCGAGCCAATTATTGAGGTAGATTGTTTAGGGCCCAAATGGATGCTAACACATTTGCACATGGTTTTAGCCATGGTACTCATGTCATTGATAAATTTGATGTTAGTGTCCCAATAGTTTGGAATATTTCAAATGTTGTGCCTCATAATTCTTTTCCATCCCATAGTACTCATTATTGATGAGCTTTTTGTAGAGGTATTTGTAAATCTCACTTATTTGGACTTCAACTTGCCAAAGGTAGCATGTGAGTAATGTGATAACCACATCTAATGACCTTGAAATTGATTTCAATGCTTTGTTAATTATTGAAGCTTCTAAACCTAATTTTGATATAATAATTTTTGCTTTCTTAGGTTATAAATGTACTATTAGCCTTTCATGCCCACCTGTGGTAACTCACTTCATGAAGAAAATCAAATTAGAAGTCGATGATAAATTTGGTGGAGTTACACAAACTGAGATGCTTGAAACTCCTTTTGGGTATACTAAGTATTAATTATAGCAAGGGATTCATTTGATTAATTTGGATTCAAATGGTGAAAATTAAACTAATATTTGTTTATTTTTTAGAGCTTGATATTTTTATAAATTTTCAATTTTGGCTTGCATATTTTCAGTTTGATTCTTAATATTTTGACAGTAGCAGTAATATTTCATAGCACTTGCAAAAAAATTGGTTAACATGTAGTAAAATTTGATGTTAATTGATATATTTTAGTTTTATTATCTTTAGAATATGTTATTTTTTAGTTTGAATTATGGATCACTTTGTGGTGAAATGATTGCATCAAGCAGATTTTATTACAATGATTTACTTTTGAATGTTGATATAATTACCTTTATGTTCTATCATTATTGAAGAATAATAATTGAAAATATGGAATATTGTGAATAAAATTTGAGTAATTTGTTACTTAGATTTAGTCATATGTATTGATTAGCTTACATTATGACTTGTGCAAATGATTAAGTTGTTTGCAAGTGAAGTGGGCCCCCACGTGTTAGAGAAATATTGTGTTAAGGTTTTTTAAAAGTAAAAGAAGTCTCAGATATTAATAAGTTCACTTTATGAAATTATTAATAAAATCATAAAGTATAAAGTGGTTAACTTTTAATAAAGTTTAATTAAATTTATTTTAAAGGTAAGTAAAAGTTGGTTATTGTAGACACTTTATTTTCACCACTCTCATGTCTAAACTACAATCATAATGATTTTCTGCAATAACACAAAAATTTAACCAAAAATCATTATTTAATCAAAATCATGCACAAAATTACCAATTTAAATATGAAATTATAATAACATATCCTTGATTGGGGCAGTGCACCCTATTATGACATCAAGTTTGACATAAACATCTCGAATGTAATCAACCCTTTGTAAAGTATTATCATAGGACAACTAAATGAATATTCGATTGAAAAAATAACATTATAAGGGCCACATTCTTTTAATTATTGATTAATCCTACTTAATCAAGCCTAATATTTCTCTATTAGGTAATTATATAGCTTTTTTGAAATATCTTATTTTCCTAAATTCAAAATTGAAATATTGCCTCATAACTGGAAGACATCATTAGGCAAAGTGTGCAAGAAAGGATTATGACAACTTTTACACCTCACTTACACACACAAAGGGATTATCATTTTAACTTTTTACACCCCTCTTACATAATAAAAGTTTCCATTAATGGAGTCTCTTACATTTCCAACCTCCCATATTGATGAGGGTGAGAATTTGATTTTCAACCCCACATCTTGAGATGAGATGAATGGTTCACAATGATTTGGAAAATATAAATGCTAACCTCGTCCCTGTCATTTTAGAAGATCTCTTGAAATAAACTTATTTTGCCAAAATTATATTAGAGCTTTACAATTATCATTCATTACCAAGATAAATCAAGTGTAGACAAAGAGAAATGTTGACCATGCGTGGAGTCGACATTGTCAAAGATATCTAGTCTATAAGTTGAGCACAAACATCTTCGAATTAGTAAGTAAAAGAGTCTCCAAGGAATGTATAATGTGTTTGTGTGATTTTCTACTTGATTTGCCTCTTGTTTGACCTAGCTCAATCCTAGTGGATAGGCTTAGAGTGTTATATTCATGCAATTGTTTTTGTTTTATTTATTTATATTAAGGTTAAAAGGGTGATTTTTTTGAACTAGAGTCCCTAGACCCTAGGAGAAGAACAAACAAAAGAGAGACAAAGGTATACCATAGACCAAGAGAGGAACCAGGACAAAATAGGGCCAAATACAACCAAAATACATCCAAGAAACAATAGAAAAAATAAAAAAGGACTGAAAGTGAAACCTAAGCCTAATCCATGTCTAAATTTCATGAGACATCTTCTTAGTAGATGTTCATCCTTTTAAGGTTAGCATCAATTTGAAATAACATTTTTTCTTTGTCAATGTCTTTCTGAGATCCACTAGATTTCCCCTGCTTACCTTTCCCTTTGCCAGATGTCTTAACTTCGAATAACTCTCCAAGATGTGTTATGGGGTTCTCAACATTATAAATCCCCTCATTTATTGCTACCTTGCTATAGTTTACCAAGAAACTGATATTTTTAAGATTCTCACTCTCATTCTCCAAACTATCCACCCTAAATTGAAGGCTCTACAATTGTTAGTCATCCTCCTTAGATATAGTGATTTGGTTTAATCTAATGTTCTCTTACTACAAAAAATTCACCTTCTTTTTGAGATCCCTGAGCTCCCTCATGAACCAGTGCATCATGGAATTTTCAAGGTCTAATTCTCCAACCATCTTGTTTGCATTCTCCTTTCCCTTAAGGGAACTAAAAAGATTATTGAAATTCTCATTAAGATCATTTTGTTGCTTTTTAGAAGGATTCTTACCTTTTTATTTGGATTTATCTCTAGCCACTTATTTCCCAACTTCAAGAGTCGTAGTCTGAGCCAACATAACCCCCTGATCCTCATTATTATGATCATCCTCAAGCACATTTCTATCATCGTCAACTATAATGGACTCCTCAGGAATTTTTTGATATTGTCTTGCATCTTAGAGGTTTTCACCTTAGTAACATTAGTCATTTTATTAATAGGTCTTTTGAAATTATTGACCTCTGTATTCTTGTTAGTGCTCACAGGGTATTTAATCCACACCTTTTTTAGTTTTCTAATATCAGCAAGAGTGCCCTCCTCAAGTTTATTTTGAGGCTGAGAGATAACCATATTAATATGGTTCATACCATTAAAGTATTTATGAATGAGATATATCACCCATTCATGTTTGGGAGCCAGATAATTACCTTTCTTAAACTTTAGGACAAAGACTTCAAGCTAATGCAAGATGAAAAAAGGTAGGCTGAATAGAATGCCATGTCTAAAATAATTAAAAATCATAAATATAGACCATATAACAACATTAAACCTACATTCTAGAGTTACATATTGCATTAGGTGATAGGCGACCTCAACATATAGCTTGGGCAATGATTCTTGCTCAAACCCATTATGTAGCAATTTCAGAGTTTCCCCTTCCTCCAAGAATATCTCCTTATCTCTTTTGTAGTCTCTGGTAGACTTAAAGATTTTAGTTTCCTCAATACCCAAACCCTTTATATGTGCAATAAGATCCTCTGTGATTCCATTAATATTGATGGTTTTGTCTTCCCAAGCATTCACAAACATGGTCAAAATGTACATGTCATGACCTTCAATATTCTCCATAAACCCTGCAAATCCCCCCAACTTACAATGCCTCCCAAATTATCTCATTCTTATTTACTTCTTATGGCATTTTAGGTTCTATTATATTTGGTTAACCCATTATTCTCCCAGAAAATCATACATAGAGGTGAAATAATGCATTGAGGAGTCTGCAATCCAAATAAATCTTCATTATTTTATACCAAGCCATGTTGGTCTTGATAAATCTCCACACAAACTTTGAAATAAGTGTTTCTTCATCATTTGTAAGTTCCTTAGGCCAAGACCACCATACCTTTTTTTGGAGCAAAATTTATTCCAAGCGACTAGATAAAATTTGTTTCTTTCTTCAGTTCCAACCCAAATAAAATTATGTTGTACTTTAGTTACATATCCTCAATCCCTTTTAACAAACTAAAAAGTGAAAGAAGACAAAAAAGAAGGTTCTGAAACACACTTTTGATAAATAAAACCTTACTTTCTTGAGATAATAACTTACCTTTTCAGCCTACAATATTTCTTTGAAATCTCTCAATCAAAGGATTCCATGCTACCAGAAGGAGTTGATTGCTGAAGAGGGGTATGCCAAGATATGAGGATGGTAAAACCTTGATTTGACATCCTAAAAGAAGAGCTATTATAGCTTATCTAGCCACCGATGTATTGCAAAAATACACAAAACTTTTGTCAAAGTTGATTTTTTGATTAGAGGCCAGTTCATACATAACCATTTTTTTTCAATATTTATAGCTTCTTGCATAGACGCTCCAACCAAGAGAATAGCATCATCTGCAAATTGTTGATGAGAAATAGGCTCCATGAATCGGACCAGTTTAAAATCTTTCAAATATAAAGAATCAATAGCTTTAAAAATGAATCTACTTAGAGATTCAAACATAATGATGAAAAAAAAGGGATAGGGGATCCCCTTGTGTCACCCCTTTAGCACTCTTAAAAAATCCTTGAGAAATGCCATTCACATGCATGAAGTAATGCAAGATCTGATGATTTTTTTGAATTTGTCTTGAAATCCAAATCAAGCCATAATTCTATCCAAAAAGCTTCAATCTAATTTGTCATATGCCTTATCCATGTCCAATTTTAACACCATTGCTATTCTTTTTCTATTTTCCATCATATGAATGGCTTCATGTACCATAATCACACCATCTTGAATTTGTCTACCAAGGACAAATCCTCCTTGTTGAGTTTGAATGATTTTTTCCATGATTGGTTGCATCCTTAGCTAAATCAGTTTAGTGATGATTTTATAAATAGAATGACATAAACTTATGGGATGGAAATATGGAAAATTCACAACCCCTTACTTCTTATGAATTAGAACTAAAAAGGTACGGTTGAATTATTTTAATAGCTGAGTGGTAGATAAGAATTCATTAACAGCTGCAACCACATCATCTCCTACAATGTCCCAATTTTTTTATAAAAATGTTATGGGGAATCCATCTAAGCCAGGGGTTTTATCCGGGTTCATCTTGGAGAGAACATATATGAGATATTTATTAGAAGTTATTATTGTAAGCACTTCATTATCCCCCTGATTTACCAATTTTAGGATCACATGCAAAAATTCCTGCTCAAATCTAATATTTTTTTAAAATCAATTTTATACATATTTTTGAAAAATTTGATGCTCTCTTGATTAATACAATTAGAATCAAAATTAAGTTGTCCTTCACTATCATTTATCTCTTTAATAGAATTATGCTTCTTGTGTTTCAATGTGGACATGTGAAAAAATGGGTGTTTCTATCTCCTTCCTTGAGTCAAATATTTTTGGATCTTTGTCTCCAAAGAGATTATTCCCTTATTATAATTGTATGATAATTGTTGATGTAATGGATTGTACCCTCTGAATGGAGGCTCAGCTCTCTTCATCCATGCGACATAATGGAGACATCCCTCTTTCTATGGGTGGCAAATGTGAGGGATGAATATCTAGATTAGGGGATAGCTCCCCTTGATGCACCTTAAGGTCCTGGATCTCCTACTACTAATTATGGGGGGGATGAAAAAGAAGAGAAATACTAGAGATCAAAACCTAAACTAAAGCGACAATGCACCAAAATGGTTGGTCTACTCAGCTTTGACATACACTTTACACCAGAGACAAGCAAGCATACACTTAGATCAAATGAGAACCTTTCCTGCATTAGTGTTTCAACATGGGGTCCTATAGAGATATAAAGAAGAAGAACTACCAGAGGTGTTCTAAGACACACTATGGACAGCCTGTTCACATGCACATATACTCTATTCTAGACACTTATTGTTGACTTGCAAGAGATGAACTCAAAATACACTAGATATGTTGGATTCAAACTGTGAAAGCATGAAATAAAATGACTTGACACAAGATCAAAACCATAGACATATGCAAAAGTGTAAACTCAAATAGAGGTAAAATGCTATGTCTGATTCAAGGTAAATTCTTGTAGGGTTTCACCATACAAGCTGAGAGATTTTTTTTTCAAATGAGAAGTTACAAATATATAGAGAACTAGAAACAAGATAGCTAAAAAATCAAGGAATGGAAACCCATGTTGAGTTAAACACTTCTATAGAGACCAAAAGACCATGTTGTTGTCACTTTCTTTGAACTGCTTATGGGAGCCATGTTGTAGGTTGTCCAAACCATTATCCTTAATGTCTTGGGCCTACAAAATCATGGGATACTCCTAGAAATTGACAAAGCCATCCCTAGGTTGTTGTATCTGACTGTGCTTTCTTCAATGCCTGGGCGTGACTTGGCTACACATTAATGGTTTGGCATGAAAACATTGGATGCTGGTCTCTATAGTTTGAAAACCAATCTATTTATTGGTTTTTAGTAGATATATTCTACCTAAATGTATTAAATCCTTCTGCTGAGTTATCTATTCCACTTGTCTTGGTTTGAGTGGTCATTGATTCTGCCCTTTGTTTTTGTCAGTAGCTGGAACTGTTCCAAGTTTTGTCTTTTCCACTTTGTCTTTGTCTATGTTTTGTCTCTTTCTTTTGATTTCTCTTTTCCTGATTTCCTCTTGGCTTGTCTTTACTTATCGGGCCTTCGATCTCTCAACGATCTTCTACTCCTTCTCAGGCCTTTTCCTTTGTCTCTTTTCCACCAGGTTTTTTACTTCTGCTTGTTCTTTGCTTTTGTTTTGTTTCTTTTGTCTCTACTTCTCTCTGTCTTTGCTCACTCTTTGCTTGTGCCTTGCGGTCTTTTCTTTCAGGTGTCAACTTTTTGCAACGTTGATTTCCTTTGGACAAAATTTCTAAAGGATTTCCTTCAGACATTTTATCTAAAGGAAATCATCCTTTAGATCTTCCTTTGCCTTTGTTTCTTTTCATTACTTTAGGCTTTAGTTTTTTACTTTTGGTGGGCTTTTGTCTGAATTCCTTTGGAAAAATGTCTGAAGGAATTCCTTCAGACATTTATCTGAAGGAAATTCTGTCTTGGCTTGTTTTCTTTTCTCAAAGTGCAAGTTCCCTTCGAGCCTTTACAATTTGTCTCTTTCTTCAGATGGTTTCCCTCTACAAGGATACTTTGTGCCTCAAAATGCCCCATTAGAACTTTTGATTTGGTCCTGCCACTAACCAAGGTGCCCTTCACAGCGACACTTTAAGTCCAAAGTTGCCTTTCAAAATAATTGTAAGGGGCATGTGTACCACCTAAGTGCCCTCCACAAGGGCACATACCCTTTAGTAATTTTGCAATGACCCTTCAAAAAAGTGAAGAAGTCCTCTTTCTTTTCCCAAGTGCCCCCCAAAAAGACAGTTACCCTTTAGACTTTTTGCAAATGTCCTTCAAGTCTTCAAAATGCCCTCTAAAGGAAATTTATTGCCTTTTGAGAACTGCTTAGACCATTTCAGGTTCTTTAATCACTTATACTTAAAAAATTAGATAAGTAATGCACCTGCACAAACCTAATTTGCACTAGATAGACCATTTTAGACTTCCTAGGAGCTTCTACTTTGGGTTTTACATCAACTTCAACTGATAAGGCAAATAAGTAAAGACACTTGGCAAACCTGATTTGGTCTGTCAAGACCAAATCAGGTTTTGCAAGTGACTTATAAACTTTTATAAGTAAAGACATTTACAAATTTTTAATTACGCCACCAAGACCAAATTGAGTTTATCAAGTGACTTGACTTATGAAAATTTCATAAGTAAAGTCATTTGGAAAACCTAAAATACACTATTGTAGGTGAAGTAATTGCTCTTGACAAACCCAAAATATGCTTGGCAAAGTAGAATGAGTGAAACACCTAGCTTTTTCATGAGAAAGGTCTGACAGAGAACATTTTGCATAAGGCAACAGAGGGATGATCTAGCCAAAACATGGATTGGATTACTTTTACAAAGAAAAAGGAGGGGTGGCCCAATTTTAGCTTCTAGGACCAAAAATTGGTCAACACATTTGGTGGCTCAAAGGGGGAGCATTCCTGCTATGCTTGGGAAGACTGGTAGCCTCTAAGTCCATTGGGCATAGAGTCAGGATGCATCTTGGAGAAGTTAACAATAGCCTTTTAAGGACCTATGAACTAGCAATAATTTACCTCAAACAATAAGGAAAATAACACATAACAAGTAAAAACAACAACACACATGTGAAACAACACTTAGGGAAAACAAAGACAACACAACTGAAAGCAAACTACTATGTACAACTAACTAGATACATTTGCCTCCCTACTAGATCAAAGGGAAAACTTCTTAAGTCTCCTTCATGGCAAGAAAACTTATGGTGCCAGACAAGCGGATGATTGGAATAGAAGCTTGGTGACTTACTCTTCTTGCCTACCACCTTGATTGGCTTGTATCCAAGTGGATCAGGTTTAAACATGCCTCCAACATATATGTATTCATCTTGATCTTTGAAGGCTACCCCATGTTGTCCCTGTATGTTGGTGTACTTCACCAAGAAAATAATGGTTGCTAGTTCATCACCATAGGCCTCATCTAGCTCATAGCCCCCTTGATATGCATCATGGGCCAACTTATTCCCTTATGCTTTATTGAGGAACCTGTCAAGTCGACCCTTTGCTTCATCATCATGGCTCTTTTGAAGAAGGGTGACTGTTGTGATGTTTGGAATGAGATCACAAACTTCTTGCTCTTCCCAGGGAACATCACCTTCTTGCTGAAAGCTTTCTTATTTAAAGCTACCACCAAAATGCATAGGGCTCTCCTCTGCTTGCTCAAAATAAAGAGTCTCTGGATGCTCAAAGACATGCTCTTGATCCTCCTCCATCTCAGGTCCCATGGCATGGTCACTATCCTCATCAAATAAAAAAGGAAGTTCATCAAACAAAGGGGAAGAGAGCTCACCATGTTGATATTCCTCATCATCCATTGTTGACAAATAAAGTTTGTCAACCTTATCTTCATATTGCTGGAACATTTGCATGTATGCGTGACCTATGTCTTCTCCATCTTTGATGATGTCTTCAAAAAGAGTGTCCATGATGATTTACTCCTCATTGTCATACATGAGAGATTCTTGATCAACCATGAATTGGATCCTCTCTTCTTCACTTGCCTCTTCCAAAACAGGCTCCTCCTTGAGAAGGATTGAAGTGGAGAGCTAATGGTTGAACTCATGTGGAAGAGGAGGCAAACCTTGAGCTAGAATCAAATGATTCTCTTCCCTCCATTTGTCCAGCACTTCATCCACATTAGATGTGGCTTGATAGTTCTCTTGGAGGGGTGTAGATGGGGTGTGTTTAGATGTAGGATCTTCTGCTTGGTCTGAACCATCCATCACACCTTGGCTGAGGAACCTCATTTTGGACTCTAACTCTATAATTTTCCTTGATATATTCTCTTGGAAGAGCCTTTCTTGGAGGTCACAAGCATCATGATGATGAGTAGGAGTAGGTTCATCCTCTTTAAGGCTTCTATCAAAATGAATAGGCCTCTCCTCCTCTTTTTTCCTACCCCATGATTCCATTGTTTGCTTCCAAATCATGACCTTGGGTTTAGAACTCTTACCTTGTGAACATGCAACAACTTTATCCTCTTCAAGGTCCTGAGTTGGTTCATGATAGGCACTACTATGCTGAAAGATTTGAGGAGGTTGAGGGAGACTAGGAAGGGTCTGCTCATGCATATGAAGAGATACTTCAAGAGAGATGTGTTGCTTTCCAAAAGATATAAGGTGATTGCCATCAAAAGAGGGTCCACATTCTAAAGAATTAAGAAGGTTAGTATCCATGAGATGTTGGTCTAATGCCCTTTGGCATTGGAAAGCTAGATGTAAAGGATTAAGAGCAGGAATGATTAATGCACCAAATGAGCTAGAAGATTGGATTTAGTGAGAAAGGGCTATTTGGTAGAAAAGATTTGGCATACAAGAGGGGACTTTATTTTGAGTAGGAGGGCGATGCTCTGGGATGGGAAAAGGCATACAAGGTTGATTGCCTTGAATGAATGGGCTCCTCTATCTTGCTAGTTCCTCCTTCATGGATTGCAAGGCCAGAGTTTGCCTAAAAAAACACTCCTCTTTATATATAAGCTCTTGTTGATATCTATTTTTCTCATCCAATCTATCTATCTCCATCACTTGCTTCTCGAACTCCAACATTATCTCCCTTACACTAGGTTAAGGGCAACTAGGAAAGTTGCTTGAGGTGATTCCATGAACAACCTAAGCTTGATCAAAACTATATGAAGGAACACAAGGCCCATGCTACTTAGCAATGGGATTATACATACCATAATATGATTTCTTGATGGCATCAGGACTGCTTAACTGGCTAATTTAACTCAGAGTCACCATTAGTGTTGATTGAAATGCCTCTAAAGGCTAATTAATTGAAGAACGCACCAAAAATCCTTTAACTCCTTAGACAAACTGTCCCACCAGACATGCCAAAAACTATTGACATAATGGACTGCACCCTCTGAAGGGAGACTCATCTCTCTTCATCCACATGACACAATGGAGACATCTTTCTTACTATGGATGGAAAATGTGAGGGATGAGTCTCTAGATTAGGGGCTAGCTCCCCTTGATGCACCTCGAGGTCCTGGATCTCCTACTGCTTATCATGGGGGGGATGAAAAGAGAGAGAAATAATGAAAATCAAAACCTAAACTAAAGTGATGATGCACAAAAATAGTTGGTCTGTTTAGCTTTGACATACACTTTATATTAGAGACAAATAAGCATACACTTCATTCAAATGAGAACCTTTCCTGCATAAGTGTTTCAATAGGAGGTCCTATGGAGATACAGAGAGGAATAAATACCAGAGGTGTTCTAAAACTAACTATAGATAGCCTATTCACATGCACTTATACTCTATTTTAGACACTTCTTGTTGACCTACAAGAGATGAACTCATAATACACTAGATATGCTGGATTCAAACTATGAAAGCATGAAAGAAAATGACTTGACACAAGATCAAAACCATAGACATATACAAAAGTATAAACTCAAATGGAGGTAAAATGCTATGTCTGATTCAAGGTAAATTCCTATAGGGCTTTGCCATACAAGCTGAGAGATTTTTTTTTTTCAAATGAGAAGTTACAAATATATAGAGAACTAAAAATAAGATAGCTGAAAAATCAAGGAATGAAAACCCATGCTGAATTAAACACTTCTGTAAAGACCAAAAGACCATGCTACTGTCTCTTTCTTCGAACTGCCTATGGGAGCCATACTGTAGGCTATCCAAACCATTGTCCTTGTTATCCTGGGCCTACAAAATCATGAGATACTCCTTTTAGCAATTGACAAAGCCATCCCCAAGTTGTTGTATCTGACTTTGCTTTCTTCAATGCTTGGGTGTGACTTGACTACACATTAATGGTTTGGCATGAAAACACTGGATGTCGATCTCTATAGTTGAAAACTAATCCATTTATTAATTTTCAGTGGATATATTCTACCTAAACATATTAACTCAATCTACTAAGTTGTCTATGCCATGTCTCTTGGTCTGAGTGGTCATTGATTCTGCCCTTTGTCTTTGTCAGCAACTAGAACTGTTTTGAGTTTTGTCTTTTCTACTTTATCTTTTCCCATGTTTTATCTCTTTCTTTTGATTTCTCTTTTCTTGATTTCCTCTTAGCTTGTATTTGCTTATTGGGCCTTCAGGCTCTCAGCAGTCTTCTACTCCTTCTCGAGCCTTTACCTTTGTCTCTTTTCTGCTATATTTTTTACTTCTACTTACTCCTTGCTTTTGTTTTGTCTCTTTTATCTCTATTTCTCTTTGCCCTTGCTCACTATTTACTTGTGCCTTGTGGGTCTTTTCTTTTAGGCATCGGATTTTTACAACATTGATTTCCTTCAAACAAAAAGTCTGAAGGATTTCCTTCAAACATTTTGTTTGAAGGAAATCATCCTTTGGATCTTCCTTTGCCTTTGTTTCTTTTCAATGCTTCAGGATTCGACCTTTTGCTTTCAATAGGATTTTGTCTGAAGGAAATTCTCTCTTGGCTTATTTCTTTTTCTCAAAGTGCAAGTACCCTTCATGCCTTTGCAATTTATCTCCTTCAGTTGGTTACCCTCTGTAAGGGCACTTTGTGAATGCCCCTTTGGAACTTTTGATTTGGTCCTGCCACTGACTAAAGTGCCCTCCACAAGGACACTTTGAGTCCAAAGTTTCCTTTAGAAAGAATTATAAGGGTCCTGTACACCACCTAAGTTCCCTCCACAAGGGCACGTACCCTTCAAGAATTTTGCAACAACCCTTCAAAAATTTGAAGAAGTCCTCTTTTTTTTCCCAAGTGCCCTCCGGAAAGACACCCTTCAAACTTTTTGCAAACGTCTTTCAAGCCATCAAAATGCCCTCTGAAGGAAATCCATTGCCTTTTGTGAACTGCTTAGACCATTTTGAGTTCTTCAATAACTTCTACTTATAAAATTAGATAAGTAATGTGCCTGCACAAACATGATTTTCACTAGATAAACCATTTTAGACTTTCCAGGATCTTCTACTTTGGGTTTTACATCAACTTCAACTGATAAGGCAAATAAGTAAAGACACTTGGAAAACCCAATTTGGTCTGTCAAGACCAAATCGGGTTTTGAAAGTGACTTTACTTATAAACCTTTACAAGTAAAGACATTTACAAAGTCCAAATTACACCACCAAGACCAAATCGGGTTTATCAAGTGACTTGAATTATGAAAATTTCACAAGTAAAGTTATTTGGAAAACCTTAAATACACTACTGTAGGTGAAGTAATTGCTCTTGACAAACCCAAAATACACTTGGTAAATAAAAATGAGGAAAACACCTAGCTTTTTCATGAGAAAGGTCTGACAGAGAACATTTTGCACAAGGCAGCAGAGGGATGATCTAGCCAAAACATGGATTGGATGAATTTTGCAAAGAAAAAGGAGGGGGTGCCCAATTTTGGCTTGTAGGACCAAAAATTGGTCAACAATAATCACATAAGAGCTATATTTATTTGTTTTGCATCTCTATATCGTATCCTTTATCCTCAATCTCTTCTTTAATCTTTAAAATTTTAACTTTTAATGCTTTTTTTTAAGGTGAACATTACCAAAGACTTGTTTATTTCATTGTTTAATCTTGATTTTCATTTTTTTTCATATTTTTGGTCAGATAGAACATAGTTGATCCACTTCCATTTGGAGATCACCATTTTATAATCCTATAATGAATATCAAGATGAGCAAACCACATGTGTTCCATCCTGAAAGGATAACTATTAACCTTTACAACCTGATCTTTTATGCTAAACTCAAGCAGATTATGATATGATCCAATCCTAGGGAGGCCCGTAAGAGACGCTGGTTCTTTTGGTTCTTCAGCATCCTCTTCTTCATGTTTGCAAACAATTGAAGCTTTTAGCTCCACACCCTAACAATCTCCCACTTGGAGATAAACAGCTGCTACTGTCCCTGTACCTGTACACCATCTATTTTGTTCCTTTGGCTCTGTATCCCTCTTCAAAGTCACTCTTGAAGACCAACCACCATGCAAACCTATGATGCTATACCTGTCACTTATGCCACAAGAATTTTGTTGCTCCCAAATTCTTCATGACATACTTCTGAGCCAACTCTACCCTTAGCTCAGAAAAATCCCTGTATATGAAACCCTGCAACAAGTAACACAATACAGTAACAGGATAATGTAGCTAATATTATCCAACCTGGTAAAGATAAATACAATGGTCAAGCCTCCATTGTTTGCAGCCTAATCAAGACCATATACCATAGCCTTCTGTCTCACGTGTCCATCCACTCTCTTCTCTAATATGGGAATCCATCCCTCTATCCAGTGCTTTCTTTCAGCTGACACCTCTACCAACAAATACCTGTTTAGTTCTACTCCAAGGACTCACACTCTTCATCCATGCTAAGCTCTCACTATTTTTGGATTCTACCTGCATTGCTTCTTCCATCTTCCTAGTTCTTGACTATCAGTAAGCAATATAAAGAAGGTGAACAATGAATATGAGGTTCACTTACCATTTCTGACCTCCATATGGGTGTTTGAGACTCCTTGATAGCTAGCTGTCCACCCATCATCCGTTCCAGTGACCGATCTTGGCCATCTCCCAGTCTGCTCCCGACCGATGTCGGTTCCCTGCACTGACCCTGACTGTCGACGTCGTTTCCCTAGCCGACGCCGGCATCACCCCTGCCGACGTCTGTCCTGATGACCGACGTCGTACTTCTCCTGCTTGACCTACCGACCCTGCTGGTCTGCACATGACCGATGTCAGTTTTTGTCTAGTCGATGTCGGTGCCATGGGAGCACCGACGTCGGTACCTGTGTTTTTTTGCAAGTGATGAATTTTTTATTCATGAGCTCATCTTGGATCAAACCTCTGTCCATGCTGCCCTACTCAGATTTATTCAGCCCCTGTGACTGATCTCTGTCCTTCATCTCCTCCATAAACACCAAGGCTTCTTTGTTCCTATCAAAAGCATCAAATTTCTTTTTTCTGTAATGAACTCTATCTATGCTTTTTGAATCTGAACACATACCTTTTGAATCAAGAACGTCCATTCCCTTCTTATTCATGTGACCAAGCCTATTAAGCCACATCTTCGAATCTACAGCTGAAGTAGATAAACCAAAAGTAGAATCAGCAATACAAGTAGACAGATAAAGAGTATCTACTTTCTTACCTCTTGCTAGAACAAGTGCACCCTTGGTAACCTTCTAAGAATCCGCTGTGAGGGTTATTGTGCATCCCTCATCACCCAACCTTCCTACAGAAATCAAACTCTGCTTCAGAATTGGAACATGCATGACCTCCTTCAACACCCATGTGTTGTCAATCTACAATCTCAGCTGCACTTTCCCTTTGCCAACTATCTGACAAGGCGTACCATCCCCTAAGTAGAGCACTCTAAAGTCTCCCTGTTCATACTCATGGAACAAATCTCTGTTTGGGGATGCATGAAAAGATGAACCAGAATCTAAAATCCATGATCCTACCTGACTATCCAAAGAAAGTATGAGAGCATCCTGTACCACAATATTTGCATCCTTTACTTCTTCAATACCTGCATGTTGATTCTCTTTATCTCTCAACCAACACTCCTTCTTTGTATGTCCTTTCTTTCCACAAAACTAGCAGGTAACACCTTTGGACTTGGATCTCCTTCCCGACCTTGATTTCCCTTGCTCAACCTTCTCCCTTTGCATTCCCCTGCTTTCTGCACTTAGAACATTACCTGATGATTCACCTGTGCTTCTCCTGCGTATTTCCTTATTCAAGATCACACTCACAACATCAACTTTTAAGATTTTAGAAGCAGATGCAGAATTACTAACTGCCATAACCAAACTGTCCCAACTTTCAGGCAAAGAACATAAAATCAAGAGAGCCTTTACCTCATCATCAAAAACATTATTGACTGAAGCTAATTGGTTTACCAAACCATAGAAATCACTGTGATGAGTATGTACCGATCCACCTTCCTGCATTTGCAAAGTAAATAACTGCTTCATAAGATATACCTTATTAGAAGTCGAGGGCTTTTTGTATAAATTCACCAAGGACTTTATCAACTCTTCCGTTGTCTTGCACTGTGATAAGCTGGAAATCACAGATGATGCAAGGCTCAACCTTATGGAACTGAGAATCTTTCGATCAAGAACACTCCATTCTTCATCCTTCATATCTGTGGGCTTGCATGCAACCCCACCCAACTGTAAGTATAGATCCTTCTGATACAGATAATCCTCAATCTGCATCCTCCAGTGTTGATAATTCTTGCTGTTAAACTTCTCCATTCTTAGCTTACTTTCTTCTGCCATTGCTGAGCTCCCACTCAATCAGAAAACCCTGTGAATAACCTGTAATCAAAAACAATAACCTGCTCCCTACAAACCGTAGCTCTGATACCAACTGTTAGGTGACCCCTTATCCAATGAAAGCACAATTGATTACTTTTTTATAAGCAATTAAACACGAAATTATACCAAAATGATAAAGTAACTAGAAACTTGAGACATCAAAGAATTTGAGAGACAATACACACTCTTGTATTAGATATTACTAGAAGAAAATACAATAAGGAAGATGCCACTTCTTCCTCCACCTCAAAGGCTTGCCACACCTCAAGACCTTCTTCCCTCTCTCTCTTGCTCAACACAACAACTCTATAGCCTGAGTTATTATCCCTCCTTGAATGCTTCAGCTGATCTCCTTGACCTTACACCTGTAGATCTCCTTGACCTTGCTTGCTTCAATGCTTTTACTTGTCTTCTTGGTAATTACAATACATGCCTCATGGGTCTTTAAATAGAATCTCATGGTTACAAAAATAGAAATCTAACTACAATAATTAGACACGCAACTCGTGACTATAATTAGTCATTTGACATGTAAACACTCGCTTCACTTAACTGACTGTTCGTCAACAGCAGTTCTGGAATACACAGGCGACCGACGTCGGTCCCTGCTTACCTGGTGCTGCCGACGTCGGCCGACTAGCTACCGACGCCGGTTGCCTTCTTCACTGCATTTGACCGACGTCGGTCATTCTGTCGACGCCGATTCTTCTGGTTCTTCAGCATCCTCTTCTTCGTGTCTGCAAACAGTTGAAGCTTTTAGCTCCACACCCTAACAACTTCAATATTATTTACAATACTTTAAAAATATTAATAATTATTATTAAGATACGTTAAGTATGTTTTAATAAAATATTGAAATAATTATTTCCTACCAAATAATTAAAAGACACCTTATAAAAATCAAGGGACAAATAGTTATTTCATCCTATAAAAATTTATCCATTAGATAAATAATTCCAAATAAATGTAAAAATAATTTTAATAAACTAATCTTTAATAATTAATTCAAAATTTAATATAAAAACCAAAACATATATACTCCACTTAAATTACTCAGATTATTATCTATTGTTAATACTTAAATATTATTTGCCAAAAGAGTTAAATAAAATAATTTTATTTAATTATTAATTTAAAATGAAACAATTAAATAAAATACATTTCAACCCTTCTTTGAATACATAATTATTATTTTTTATAAGGATAAATTAAAACTAGTTTATTAATTTCATGTAAGCCACCAAAAATAAATTTAATTAATTTACATTTGAATTTCAAAATCAAAATGTTTTTTCCCACTTGTAAGTGAAGGAATAAATGAGAGCTATAGGATTGAACTAATCTAAATCCTAGGATCTAAGTATTCTTATTCTTTAAAAAACCCTAAATTTCTTTAAACTAAAATTCATGGCAATGAATTCATAAGGACCATTATGAATTTTTTTTGTGTGTACATATTCATATTTGATGTAGAGTTAATAAGATCTTGATCTAATATAAATACTATAAAATATATAAGTATCCTTGATTTGATCAAAAAATTATCAATCCTCATTAAAGGATATTTATTTTTCATGGTGAATTTTTTCAACATTCTATAATAAATGCAAAGTCTCAAAGTTATGTCATTTCTTTTATGAAGACAATGGAGCTCCCTAGGGTGACATACTAGATTGAATCATAACCTTATTCAAAATTTATTATAGTTAAAATTTTAGTTCCTATAAATCAATAACATTCATCAAATAAATAACCTTGGATTTATGTGTATACCTAGGTATAATATATAAGGATAAATTAAATTCCATTTTTAGAGGAAATACTTAAAATTATTTGGTAAATACATCCATGAATTCTCTTATGATTGGATAGTATTATACTATAGATTATGTCTCTTTATAAAACTCTTGCATTTTAACATTGTATATATTACATCATTACATGACATGGTATGCAAATTAAAGGGGTGCAATCGAGAGGTTATCTTCAAATGCTCACACCTACTTGGAGAAGTTACATGGGATTCTAAGAAGTTACAAGAGGATGAAGTAGGTCCCAAGAAATAAAAATGGGGTGTCAATTAAGAGTTCCAATATTAGACGTTTATGAATAATCCCTTAAGGGTTAGTACACTCAAACCCCTCCTAAAACGTGTTTTGTGCCTTGATGAAACAAATGAGGCTCAAAGTACATCCTAGTGAACAAACTTGACCCTAAGAGTTAAAAATAAGTTGTTGAAATTTTCATGAGGTCCAGAGCCATTGGAAGAGTCAACTACCAATGACAAGGGAGACTCAACATGGGACCTACTAGGTAAAGCCCACCTTGTTCAAATAATCCACCTTTCAAGAATCAAGCTATGGAATAAGCTCAAATAATCCATTATAATATGAAGATCAAAAGGTTTGCATATATAAACTCAATATAAATACATTTTTTTAACTTTTATAAATTAAAAAAAAAAAAAAAAAATTATTGCTTTTATTTTCTACAATAAATCTCGATTATATATATATCCCTATAAATTTTATATATATTTAATAATCAAAATCAAATATTTATATATATATATAACCTATATATTCTTTATATTATTCTTATTTTATACTAAAATCTAAGAAAACAATAACCATATTATACTAAAATGTAAGATAAAATGCCCATGATTCATTAATTATTTATATATATACACATATATCCTATTTTTCAAAACTTATTATTTTACTTTTATTTATTATTTTTAGTTTTTAATTTTTTAATAGCAAAAATATAATTGTCTGGGGTTGGGGTGGCCGACTGGCCGAGCCCCTTCCCCCCATTCTGTATTGGATGGGAGGGTTGGGGGTTTCGGCCAGCCAGCCGATTATTACCTTTTTTTTTATCTCTTTCTTTTTTAATATATCTTTTCTTTCTTTTTTTTTAAATATGTATTTTATTTTTATTTATTGATTATCATTATTATTTTTAATATATTAATATTTTATATATAGATATATATTATTGAAAGTATATAAAAAAATCATATATATATTATAGAACAAAATTTCATTGTTTCAATTGGCAATACACATATATAATATTATTATCAAATTTTTGAATATACATAAATATATATATTTTATATATTAATTTTGACTAAAATATATTTATTCTTTTCTTTTTCCAAATAAATCTCTATTTAGAGTCTTATGTAAATAAAACGAGGAAGATCCTTATTTTTATTAGTCACATATAAATATAAACTAAACAATTTCTACTTTAGTCATTCTTGTCATAATCTAATTTACAACTTGTCTCATCATATAAAATGGAAGGAAAGAATTGTTTTCTCATAAAGACAACTATATCATAAACATAATTAGTATTATTTAACTCATTAAATCACAAGAAGATAATTCAATCATGTACCAAAGCTAACTACTCTTAAATTTATTTGTTTAATATTCTTGTAAACGAATATAAGGTTGATTAGAGTAATTTTCAGCGACTTAAAACATAAGATTTATTATATGAGTGATTTTAAGATAGTAACCTTTACTTCTTAAAATATTTTTAACTTTCTTAAATTAAAAGAGAGGAAGAAAGAGATGGTGATAAGGAGAATATTATTTTATCATAATCAATGCAAACAATAACCCCTATCAAGAGATCAACCTTTCATTTGTAGTCATAATCTTTTTTGAGATTCAAAAGAAGGAAAAAAATGAGTAATATATTTTCCTTTTAAAACTATTCCACTATTTTTATTTTTATTTATTTATTTATCAAAAGTATGTATTACATTCAAATGCTACAAAGATAGCTTTAACACCTTATTTCATCAACAATATTAATGCATATAATATCAATATCGTAAAACATTCCACTAGTCATATGATCAATTTAATAGAAAGGGATACAATATGCATACATTTTTTTTCCCTATATCAACAAGCAACGATTTGCATTAAGAAGAAACAAATTTAAAATAGGAGGTAGAATCCCTTTCACAACACTCATTCAATAAATTGAAGCACTTCCAACAATATAAATGGGAATATAATCATAAGCTAAGATCATAGTCTCTTAATTTTTTTTTAAGAATCCATAAAGAAAATATCCAAGATTGCAAGATCTAACATGTCCTCAATAAAACCTTTGTTTTTTCACGATAGTTCACAAGGGAAAACATCTTAATAATAACACAATAAAACAAGAAGAAAGAAAAACAAGAAAGGAAGAATATGGCAACAATTCAAGAGAAAAAAGTTATGAACAAAATCTTAAATCAAGGGCATCCAATCCATCCAAAACTCTAATACATTTTTCCATAAGGAATATTTATTCAAGAAAACAAGAGACAAGAGAGAGAAAGCATTCAAACATAAGAAAAACACAAGTAAAAGACCTATCTCAACCCAAGCTTTACTTGACAATCTTCTCCAAGTTTTTTTTTCCTTCCCCAAGCTACAAGCTCTCCTCCATCCAAAATCCCCCTCAAAGACCGAAACAAAGATCTTAAAATAGAGAAGGCAACAAAATCAAGAGCCAATAGAGAAATGACACTTGTCTATCCTCATCCAAAGGATGTGACCATCTTTCAAAAAGATCTCTTACAATCTCATAAATGCACTTACACACCTACATAGGTGTTCCTTGCACAAAACATACAAAATGCAACTCACTTGTACAAAGTACAAGCTTGCTTGTGGAGATGAAAATAAATGTAATAAATAAAGTCCTTTTCATGACTAAAAAGTGGTCAAAAGGCCTTGAAAACCCTCCTACCCAATGGGTATGGGTATGGGCCTAAAAGAGACTTGTGAGACAAGCTTTACTTGTCCAAAACTTAATGTAAAAAGTGGGTGTAAGGTAAGTTTAAGGTAATTTAATTAGGAAAGAGGATTAGGATAAAACATCTTAATGAAAAATAATGAAAGTAAAAATAAAAGACACAAAAATAATTTAATTAACATTTAAAATAAAATGATTAGTATAAGGTTAAAGATTGGGGTTATTTTAATGATGCATATGGTCCTCAAGACATCCCTGAGTCCCTCGTAATCTTATCTTTGGTCCTCTATAATATGCACACTCAATACAACATCAAATACATCTCAGAAAATAATTGATATCTAAATGATATGCATATATATAATATAATTATTAATATAAGAATGTCATAACACCGAAACATAATCTTTGATTATTCCAATATAATCAATTATAAGTTGAAATGAATCATCATGTTATTCAACATCAAAATCCAAATAAAACATATATCCACTCAAGGCAATTACACTAAGTAATCATGCATCCAATTGAAGTTTACTGAACTAGCTACTAAGGTACATATCGATACTCTTATATAGTCCCCTACATATCCATTGAGATCACAAATATACCAAAACATATAATATGAAATAATAATATAATTAAGATAACATCAAATATCACACATCAAATTTTATACACATTTAAGGTTCACCACAAATGATAACTAGATCAAGATGACTAGATACATAGGTTTGATACAAGGGCTATTACACTTTGGTAGCAAAATCAAAAGCTATCAGATATCTAAATGATTTGGCAATGCTGATGAATAAATCTTCTTCCTAGAACTCAATGGGTAAACCAGGTAACCTCACCCAAATCAACATGAGGTTAATGCTCTCTGTCTCATGATCAAACCCTGGGTGCCATTTTTTAAGAAATAAACCAGATTTTCCAAAAACTGAGGACCCCATGATAGAATGTTAACACAAACTTATAGGTTATTGAATATGATCATAAGAAAACTATTAACTAGTGATAAAATGTCTATATGATCTTTAGGTCTTCATTTTTCATTTGCCCAAGTTCTAAAAGAGTCGATATTGGGTCTAGCTCCCATAAACTTGCCTACCAATGCCTATTCCATTCCCGATGAAGCTTGAATTATGAGAGGAGTGACTTGGATATGAATATTTTTGCCATTTTTAATAGTTTTGAGATGCTTAATTGGCTTGATTTCTTTCTTTTCCATCAATCCAAGTAATTTTGCACTCTGGGATGACTTACCTGACACCTGTCTAAAGTTTTCATTATCTGCCTGCTGGGTCCTCTTAGAAATATTCCCTCTATTTATATTTGTTCTCCTAATAGGGACTCAAACTTGATCTCCCACATGATTTCCCTATCCCCATCTCTATCATCTTTCTCTCTTTCTGAATCCAATTTTGAATTTCTTATTTTTTGCTCACCTCTATCTCTATGGTAAATGCTTCCTCTGCTTTCCATTTCATAATTTTGATTTATTATTTTCATTTTATTCACTAATAATGAATTGACCATCTTTGTATTTATAATCTACATAATGGCATGCTCGGTGGGACCTTATGCACTCTAAAAAATCTTTTAGGTTCTTTTCATTCTTAAAATTGCATGAACTAACCTAATATGAGCAAAAATATAACACATAGTTTTAACCCATAAATCTACTCTTCTCACTCTTATGGACTGTGAAAACATCAAAAATCTTATTAACCTAATATTTAACCTGATTCATCTCATTTTTCTCAAAAATTAGCAAAAGTCTATCCTAGGTGGAATTGACAGTGTTGCCCCTAAAATCGATGATTTCTCCTTGCATTTTAGTGGTTTTGCCTTTTGGTTTCTAATTTTTATGTCATTCTATAGGTTGTCATAATTGGTGATTTCACTATGAAACTGATAGTTTTGACTTGCTATTTAACAAAAATGCACTAGAAATCAATAATTTCATGTCTAGTAACTTCTCTGTCTATTCCTACTTTTTAGTGATTTCACCCTAATTCTCAGTAGTTTTGCCCTATATTTTAGTGGTTTTACCATGCATTTCAGTGGTTTCACCCTATGTATTAGTGGTTTCACCCTTTTAATCGGTAGTTTTTTCAATTTATTTCTTTGGTTTGTTTCTATGTGAATCAGTGGTTTCACCCTATGTTAAAAAAAATCCAAAACTTAAACAAACTCACTTTCAAATTCCTTTGACAAATCCAAAATTAATTACAAGACTTATAACCACTTTTATTACAGGACCTTGACTAAAATAGAAGGTTTTAGACCTAAAAATAAAGCACGTTTCCCTTTGTAAAAATTTCATTTTGGGCTTTAAAAGCATGCATAAATTAAATTTGGGTTTAAAATGTGTTTGTTTCTAAGTAATTTCCTTTCTTGCACTTGTTTCATTTTCTCTTTGCTTGTGTGGTTCATTCACACATATGTTTTCCCCTTGGTAGGGTGACCCAAAAATGTGAAGGTGACCACTTGTTTTATTCTAAGAGATTTGCCTATTATGTTCTTTGCTTGCCCTTAGTGGGATTCTTATGAATTATAATGGCAATACCTTTCCTTTTTATTTTAACCTATATGATTGGGGTGTCATTTCCTTCTCACGGGTCTTTAGGGCATGATGACTATGATTTCATCCCTTAGTGTTTGTACCATCCCTATTATTCTAACATGGGATATAAATTGTTGGAAGGTGTCGCTAAGGCCTAATGGAATTCCCCATAAAAGGTTTTGTGAAATCAACGGGTTAACTCCCAATGCTAAGCTATTAAACATCACCATTAAGGAATCTAAGGTATCTTTGATAAGGGATGTATCCTCCCATGAACAACCAGATGCATGGATCTCTTCTTTGATGGATTTTTTTCCATTCGGGGACCATCTATAAATCCAAGTAAAACTTTAAGTATTTTAGAACGTTTGCTAGCACTTCACTGAAATCCAATGAATGAAGTGGTCCTGAAGGGGTTAGACCCTCTTGTAAATATACTAATTTTTGGATTGCTTCATAAGAACCTCTTTTATCATGAAACATTCATTGATGCAGGGATGCAAAGGTAACAACCCCTAAAGATTATCTTACACATAAGGAACTTTGAGAAAATAGTAGGATTAAAACACCACCATAATTACATTTAATTATTAAATGAATCATTAAAGTTTTAATCCTCTCAAAGGTGAGTATATCAAAGTTTTAATGGATGTGATGCAAACCTACATTAGTTATTAAAACAACCTTGTGATACTTGTGTGTTTATGCTTTATTTTTATGTCAAAAATTTGTTTGTATTCAAAACCAAATCCAACAAGTCAATCCCAAATACCAAGTCTAAAACATTGTCATACCATACCTATACAAAGTGGCATTACTTAATCCATATTCTAAGCCAAAAATTACTCTTTCTAGATGTCTTGTCAAACCTTGTCCAAATACATACCATTTTTGTCTAAACCACACCTTTAGGTTGTCCAATTTGAACCAAGTTATAGTCTCAATAAAATTCTATTTTCTAATTCCAAATCAATTTTGAAACCAATGTCTAATTTCTTAGCCAACCATTGTCATTATGCAGTCCATTTAGTTCCAAACCTAATCTAAATTCCAATTTCAATTCCAATTCCAAAGTCAAATGCAATCAATTTTTTAGTTTCAAAGTCAAAATTCAAACTCTCATTTTTAAAAAGTCAATACCTAGTTCAATTCTGGTCAAACATTATCTAATTCCAACTTCAATCTAAATTTTAAATTCAAACTAAGCCAATGTTTCATAACACACTTATTCAAAACCTAAGGTCAACACCTTTGTAATTTAATCAAATAGTCTACCACAAATAATCCAAGTTCAAAAGTTCCTAAACAATTGAGTTTCTTTTCTACATTCACTAATCATGATTCCAAGTCAAGTACAAGTTTAAAATCCCAATGTAGAGCATTTACAACCTTTATAAGACAAATATTTGATAACATTTTAAATACAGAGAAAATTTGGTTTATATACTTGTCTTGCTAAACCACTTACATTGTTGCACCTTTGATTGAACCATTCATCCTTTGAAGTTAACTTTGATGTAACAGGGGTTGGTTAATTTCAAATGTTCTAGCTTATTTTGAGCAAAACTACATTCTGAATCCAAACAAATTTCAAACATTCAAACTTATTCCAAGGTAAAGATCATAAACCCAAACATGCCAAAGTATAATTGTAGTGGAACTATTTATAACCCCTCTTTCAATGAGGAGGTATTTTACAATCCATATAGGTATGGCCATTATGTCAAAGAAGAGGTAGGTCAAAAATACCTCAAAAATATACCATCCAATACTGACTAGGGACAAGGGCAACAATACCTCACCAACATGTCATCTAATGTTGAACCTAGGCAACATCAACAATACCTCCCAAGTGTGCCTTCTAGTGTGAACATGGACCAAACTATAAATACTTCACATACACGTAATCTAGTGCTAACTATAGACAAGACCAATTCACATGACACCTCTTTGATAACAAGGATGAAAACCTTGTCAGACTATTAGAGTTCAATGTTAAATTCCCAACTAGATTTTGAGTAGAAAACTTATGTTATTTAATTATAACTTATGAAGAGACACCCATTGCATTACCAAACAATCAAGATACTCTTAACAAAATTCAGACTCTTATACCAACCTCTAATCAATCCCTCAAAACATATAGAAAAGGAAAAGTCCAACTTGTTGACTTACCCTCACAAATCTAATTCATTTCCCCCAAAATATAGTAGGCTATTTAAGTCTTGGATACTTTAGCTCCCTAACTATTATAGATTTTCAAAAGCTACCACCTATACAGCTAAATCCACTAGTTAAACTGTAACCAAAGTTTATAACCCATCCAACACCCAATACCAATCCATTTTCTAGTAACACCTTATTCAAAGACTTATTTAACACACCTATATCTAAAAATAATTTATTGGCTAATACCGATCCCAATTCCCTCATGGAGTATTCATATCATGTGGTTTGTAATTCTCAACTAACACATTCCAATCCACATCAAGAGTCATCCAAAATCCAAAAAAACATTCCTTCAACTCACCAACAAATCCTTTCTTCCAAAGTTCCTAACACTTTGCAACAATAGGTTGCAAACACACATGAGTCATAAAATCAAGTTGATAATACCCCTCCACTTCAACAAGTGGTGACCAATCCTCCTTCAATAAGTGGTGACCAATCCAACCAATCCTCCACTTCAATAAGTGGAAACTAATCCCCAACAAGCCTTGTATAATTAGCAACACATTCTTATTAGTCAACCACATGCCACTTCTAATCAACAATATGCCTCTTCAAGCCAAGAACGTACTCCACCTAACCAAGAAGTTCCTTTCATATAACAGATCCCTATAAGTCAACAATAGGTTCATTTCCATAACCAAAAAGTCTCATTCAGCACCTAACCAAAAATTCCTCCATTCAGACCATAACTTCCTCCAAAATAATGTCACACTCGACAACAAATACCTTACCAAAAATAAGTGCCTTATCAGCAATATAACCCAAATCAATGGGTGAACATTCATGGTAGAACTAATCAGGTATAAATTTCCTAATACTCCATACCAACACTTTATCCAGGTCAAGGTAATCCACCTATGAATACTCGACAACATGTGCCCAATCCATCTTAATCCATTCCCACTTTTTAAGACTTACAAGATGTAAAAGTTACAGTTTTTGCCATCTAAGCAGGAAATCAGAGTAAAAATTTCAAGTTAGATAATATATGCTCTTATCCCTTTGATATGATTTATCTTCAGATCCCATTCTCGTATCATTTTGAGATTCCCAATTTCAATCAATACAAAGGGAAAGGTGATCCAAAAGAACACTTAAAAGAGTTCTTTGTTGTTTGTCAATGAGTTACATATAATAATGTGTACTTGCTTTGCTTGTTTCCCTACAATTTGTCCATGTAAACTTTGGATTGGTTTTTCCATCTACCCAAAAATTGTTTTGATAACTTTGATGATTTATTTGAAAAGTTTGTGAAGCACTTTTTCAATAATGTAGAACATAAGGTGACTATGGATGAATTATGTCATGACAAACAAAGATGAGAGAGTTTTACTAGTTACTTGAAATAGTGACACACTTTAGCCAATCGTTTCCCACATAATCTCATTGATAAATAATTGGTTGTAGTATTTACTACTAATTTACAACTATACAAATGTTATAATCTCAAATTTCATTATGTAAACACATTTGAAGAAATTATCACCAAAGGACTAAAATTTGAGTGAGCCCTCATTGATAAAGGGGTAAACAAAGGCTATTCTCAAAACCAAGTTCAAAATAAGGTACAAAATAATATTTAGTGCAAGCTCAAGCTAGTATAATTAAAAATTCTAAGTCATTCAATAGGAACAAAAATGTTATAGGTGATGGGGTGATAGAATCGAGACATGTGCAAATGGTGGAACCATTGCCTACTCAAGTAACCCCACCTATTCAGCCACTTACTTTAACTACCTCTAAGAAGAGGACAATACTAAAATAGAGTTTTTAGTGATCTTGGAAAACCTATTAAGGTAGTATTCCAGAAGCTAATTGTAGGTAACATGATCATTTATCTAGTTCTGAAGTCATTTCCAGAAGGGCAACCTAAACTTGACTAGTACAGGGAACATGAGTTATGTGATTATCATCAGGTTAAAGGTCATGCCAATCATAAATGTGTGTAGTTTTTCACTTGCTCTAAGATTTTATAGAGAAGGGTGGAATAGATTTAGACAATGTTGCTTCAATGTCTAATCAAAATTTGGGTATTTATCAAAACCCTTTTTTGAAACATAATTATAATAATTAGAATCAAAATCCATGTCAATCTAACAATCTGAATCAAAATAGGCCTCCCAACAATTAGAATAAAATGCTAAATCATTAGTATCAACAAACTAATCAAAATCAAGGTCAAGAAATCCATTCTAACTAGGTTAGCTACAATAATGTCCCCTATGATTATGATAATGTTGTAGGTCGCATTACTAGCAGGCATATAGCCACTATCTAGATCAATCCTAAGCCAAAAACCAACAATACCCAACATCTATCACTGTCAATTTTAGGACCTCCTCCCCCATATACATATCATCCTCTTTTGGTTGGAAATGACATTAATACTAGCCAACGACTAAGAGTTACCATTTCAGCCCCTAATTCCCCATCTTCTAATTATAATAACTGTATGCATCTAAATTCACTTGCCTACATTATCATCACTAATATTACTATTAGTTGACACTAATTTTGCTTATATTATTTATTCTAATCTATCCCCCCTTTCCTAGCCATTTATCTAAAGCCCCCCTTCTATTATTCTTTATCTACTAACCTTATTTTATCCCATTTCATCATTAATCCTCCTAATCATCTCTTATCCCATCCTAAACCCACTTATCTATTATTTAAGAATTTTAAATTCCCAATGGCCCACCTATTAGTCTATGCTTAGGCTCTCCTACACCCTTAATTCCTAATCCCTACCTAATCCCTATCTAATCCCTCATCTAATCATCATTAGCACTAAGAAGGGTTATAGAACCCTCCAAATCTAGAACTTTCTCTATTCTCAGCCTCTTCTCTAGGAGCCTCTAAATCTAGAGGCTTCCAAGGAATTTTAAATTCCTTTTAATTCTCCACCCTTGATCTCCCTCATCCAACTTCAAATCTCATCCATTGATCTCTCCCTCCATTTTATATTTAAACAACCTTATTCCTCCATTGAAGATAAACTTAGAAATTCATAGCAAATCCATGTCCATGAATCTAGCATTCACAATGCATAATCATGCCATCATAATCTGAGTCTACATACAATTAACCATCCTGGAAGGAGGCTAGTTGAAGCAAGGATTGATAAGATTTATCCTATCATTCTAATTTGTTTCCATAATCCTTCCTAATAAGTAGTTTGATTTATGGGTTTGAATTATTTAGTTTAATTCATGTTTGCTCAAAATCCTACTACATTTTGGCGACCATGGTGGGAGAATCCCTCCCAAATTAACCATTTTTGCTTGTTAGTGGTGTTTTGCTAGGTTGTAGGTCTAATCAATCAAGAAAATCTTGGATTTTTTGGAAAACTTGCATGCACAGGGGCAATCTATGATATGGCACTGGTATTTGTGACCTTGTAGTCATGATTTTATCCTCGTGAGTCTTTGTTTTGTCTTAACCATTTACCTAACCGCTAACTGTTTGCCTTAATCATGACAGGTTTCTACCTTTAGACAACATTGTAACTCATGAATTATGACTTTATCTCAAGAGTAATGGTTTTCCCTGACAAGTAGTGAATTTGCCTAAATCGCTAATGGTTTATCTTGCAAGGTCAATACAATAACATGACTTCGCAATCGACAGTTTTATCCTATAAATTGTAGTTTTGCCTTGTTGAGTAATGGTTTTACAGGTTTCAAGGGCAAACATAAAGTCACTTATTTATCTGTTAAATTATCTAATTTTCCTAACCCTTGTATGCTTATTTTGAGTGTTCTTATGTGTTTTTCAAGGTTTTTTATTCTCTATATGCAAGAAAAGGATTAAATCCAAAATCGAAGGCCATCAACCTTGAGTTGTAAAATCGCAACTTTGACAGTTGTGACTTCGTCCTAATAGCTATGATATTGAAGTCGTGAGTAACAATATTGTGTTTTCTCATAAAACACTAATAATCCTCGATTGTCCTCTGATTTGTAGGATTATCTTAATGTTATATGTTTCTACAAGGGGCTCATTATCACAGTTAGGCATATAATACCCTTGTTATCCTTGCATTTTCATCCAAATGGTTTTATTTTAGCTAATCACTTTGTTATAATCAGAATTTTCTCTTTGTTAGTTTTGTTGTGTGATTGGTAGGTTCAACAAAAAGGGGGAAGATAAGGTGATCATACATAATTAATCACAAACATAGCCTTTTATCTTTCCCCTATCTCTGACAAAATAATAGATTTCAAAAAATTTAGAATAGCGATTTTGATTTGTGAAGTAGCAATATTGTAGTCCTAATAGTGATTTTGTAATCTTGTCACTTTTGAATGTCATTCTATCTATTTTTTATCTTTAAATCTTATCAAGAATATTTAGGATAAAATATCTATTTGAAGACATCTCCTCCTCTTTAGATTAGTCACTACAATTTTGGGTAAAATTTTGAGTGTTCATCATAAAATTTTGATACATCATATTAAGTCTTAAATCTACTATAATTGACTATAAATAGGCATTTTTGACATCTAATCCATCTAATATAACCTAATTAATCATCTATCTGAGTCAAAAATCCGAATTTTGAGGTTTTGTAGTTTATCACAAAATCACAACTCTTGATTCATAGCTAATAGCGATTTTGCCATTTTAAATCTCAATTTTGTCTAACTGTCATGATTTTGTAGTTTGATCATCATGGTTAACTATCTGTTGTAAAATCACAACTTTTAAGCTATGATTTTACACTAGAATTGAGGTTTTACACTTTTTGGTTGCGGTTTGACCTATATAGTTCTAATTTTGCATTGATTTTTGCCTTCAAAATTGTCTTATTTAAGTGCATTTTTAGAGTCATTTTTGGTGAATTTTGAGTTATTCCAGGTCTCCTGAAAGGCCCAAATTGCCTTTGGTATCAAGAGCTCTACCCCTCGACCCCACCTTGTACCATGACAAAGAACACACATGGGGCGTTTCACCTAGACCACATAAGGGGCTCTACACCTTGACCCCACTAGGGGCTGCTACCCCAGACCCCCGTGTCATGCCCCACTCACCCCAAAATAATTATAGATCCAAATCATGATTTGTGTCACATGTTTTTATTAAGGCCTATTGGACTAACATCTTGTTTCTTGCAAGGGTGAACCTAGAGGCTATTTTGTTTTGTCTAACATCTTCTTTTATAGGTCATATTTTGGTCTAACATCTTGTCTTGTAGGTTAACCCTCAAGATCATCAGTCAAACTACTAATCTGTGTCTTACAACTTACCTCTTTTTGAGTGCTCAATTCAAACTACTACTCATGTACTTGTAATTTTCTCATCAAAGACTCTTTTTGGCATTTTAAACATTAGTTTTGAATCATTTCAATCATTTTGTCTTGTATATATCATTTTAATCATCTTATCTTGTATATATATCTTCATTTTGTCTTGTATATTCTTGTCTACTATTTCATCTTGTAAATATATCACACATCTTAATCTAAGTGGTTAATTAATCTTTTGGGATACCTGTTTATATCCCGAGAGCTACAGTCAGTGTATGCTCTCCCCCTTCTATCTTTAGGGTGATTCCTAGGGGATAAAAAACCACCTATAAACTCTATTCCTTTTTTTTTCTAAGGGGCTAGTGACTATAGATTTCAACACCACACACTAATCCACACTTTGTGTTATGAAAGAGTATAAATATCATGGACAACTATCATTAGGCTAAGTGGTTGACCCCATACAAGTAATTTGTGAAGGGTTAGAGTTAACTCTCTGAACTAGGCATTATACAACACCCTACATGGACTTGGGATCCATTGTACCTTCATATATATCAAGGAAACCCCTAAAGATCCCTTTCAACCTATCATAGGACCTTTTAATTGTAACATTTTGCTACCTGAGTCAGGATCAACTCCTAAGTAGCCATTAAGTGCAGATAGGGTCGAGAAGGTTTGGTTAATTTTATAATGGGTCACCATCCTACAACCTCACCTATGAAGTTATTAGATGGTGCGAGCATCAGGTTACACACCCTTAAGTTTACTAATCATATGTTTATGGTCTACTTGCTTGGGTGTGTGTTATGCTAAATTAGTATTATTTGTGAGCCAAGTTAATTTTTACGCTAAACCTATACACACCTAGTTAGGTATTTACATAACCCATATTATATATCCTTGTCTTGTCTTGTATATCCTTACCCCATCATCTTCTTGTATAACCTTTCATATTTTACCTCATTTTCATCATCCCATTATATCCTTTTTATTTTCATATCTCATCTTTCATCTTGTCTTAACCCTCTCCTAGTCAAACCATTTCCATCATTAATCATCCCCTATATCTTTTAATCACATCTTAAACACCCTTATCATCATCCCCTTGTACTTATTGTATTTATATATCCTTTTCATTATCTAATCCCATCTCCCATCTTGTCTTCATCCTATCCTAAGTCTAGTCATATCTACTCATCATTGATCATCACCCCATCACTTGCATATCCTAATCATCATCTTGTATATCCTTGTCTTACCTTTCTTATACACATCTTTATTTTATTGTAAATATTTTTAGTCATATCCTATCATTATACCTACCCATCATTTATATATCTTAAACATCATCTTGTATATACATTCATCTTGAACATCATTATCATCATCCCCTTATACATAATTTTTTCTCTTGTATGTCCTTCTAATCATATCCTATCTTGGTCTCACCAGTCATTCATCATAACTCATTGCATATCATAATCACATCTCATCATCTACATCAAGTCCACTCTATCTATAACCAATTCTTTGTCTTGACCTTACCATCATCACTCATCTTGTCTAACCTCATCTTATCTCATCCTAGTTGGCCCTTTTAGGTCGTACTTGAGTCCAAAACCAACCCCATCTCATCATCATTTATACTTGTTCTTATCACATTATCCTATCATCTTTATCACATAGTCATACCCCATCCTATCTTGAGCAACTTAGTCTAAGACTTGAGCTAGTCTTATTATTATCCTTTCATATCATCTTATCATCCTAATCCATTAATCATTCATCACTTGGTTAGATCTCATACCTAGTCGATATTGTACTAACCTCTTATCACTTTGATGGTTTTAATTTAACAACCCATTAACCATCAATTTAATCATCTCTACTCTAATCATCTTGCCTATTCATAACTATCACCCATCATATCATCCTCTAAATAGTTATAATCTAGGCACCCATCAGATCCCCAATCTTTTTACTAGCTTGAAAACTAGGCATTACTAATAGGATGATATCACCTATTGTACTATTGGTCTAAAATCTGATTATAACTTTTAATCTATTAGTTTATCTCATCCCTTCCTCATCTATCAAACTATCTCGGTCCTTTGGAGCCACTTTATTCAAGAAACCACCCTTAGCTTACCTCCATCATTTATCCTTTATCAACTACCACCATGAAGTTATACCCTACTCTCATAGACCATTATATAGCTTCCAATAAAGATGAGATCCTCTTACATTTCCTCCTGATGGGTGTCCTACTTCCTAAAGGTGTTGATCTCCTTCAACATATTTCACCCCCCCTTCAAGCCCCTTCCTATGATTCTTGCACCAATCTTCCCTTTGATAGTTATAAACCATTGACTACCCATTCCCATACTAGCAAAGGGAATCCAATATTGGCCACCTCATCTATGACCAGTCCATTCACCTGGTCACATCACCACCCATCTGATCCAAAGCCTAATGCTTCTACCTCTAAGTCACAAAGTGAAGTGGGTCCTTATATTCCCCTTCCTATGTCCTTAGAATCCCTTTTTAAACAACTAGTCACCGCTAACATGATGGTCTATCCACCTATCTGACATCTTGATCCCACAAAGCCTAAGCCCTCTTGGTATAAATCAAACCAATACTATTTATATCACCGAACCTGGGGGCATACTATTAATCGATGTTGACCTTTCCAAGATTATGTCCAAGACCTCATCAACTATGGTGACATAGTGATTGAGGGTGAACTAGATGAGTCTAAATCCTTGGGTGAACAAGAAAATGAATGTCAATATTCCATTCCCAATCATGATCCATCCCTTCCCCTTCCAAGACAAGGTCAAGACACCACACCTATCCTTCTTAATCCCTGCATCCTTGACAAATCTTCCATCAAAGCCGAGTCTATTCCCTATAAATCTTGCCCTTATGAACCCTTCCATGACCCTTTTGTGTCCATCATTTCTCCACCATTACTTCTCACCCATCACATCACATCCCCCATGATGAGAGTCCAATTATGGATAATAAATCTTCTCCTAGTAGTGTTGCATCTTGTACATCAGAGTTAACATCAAAGTCAACACTAGTTTTATCTACATCAGGATCATGTTCAATACTAGTATTTGAATCAGACTCCTCATCAAAAACATCATCCCTTATCGATGCAATATCAACTGATAATTATGCTTGCCCTTTTTAAGATACCTCTAATTTAGATGATAATCCATCACCAGGCATATCTTTAGATCCCAATTGGGATGATGAATTCATAATAAAATTCTTACAAGTGTTATCTATCAAAGATAGTCAAGGTGAATCTAATTATTCTTTGGATACACATACTATAGCTAGCCTTAGTGATCCTTTTGCTAATCTTTAGGAGATTTTATCTGATGTCAAAACTGGGTCTCCTAGAAACCCCTATGAAGACTATGTTACCCCATCACAACTCATTGACCTTATCATATCATCTCCACCACCTTCATCCATCATAGACCCCTTTCTTCCCATCAATGATCATTTAATCACCTCCCTCCATAGGGATGAATGGGAACATACATCATTGAGTAATATATTATGTACCAAAAATATAAAGGTCCAAGATTATATTCAAAAAGTCAATCATAATAAACTACAAGACATCTTTGATCCCCTAAATCAAATCAAGACGAGTCAAATCATCGACTGAATCTGAATGTGTCTTCCCCTAGTGAAGCCCAATATTAGGCACTAGAGGATTGTAAAATTCAAAATAACAATTATTTATCAATTCAAACATCAATATCTTCTAGTGAAGCCCAAAATCCAGTACTAGGGGGTAGTCAAAGTCAAAAACAATCAACAAATCTAAATAATGTCAAAATCACTATTAGCATGGCTGATAATCCATCAAATAATTAGATTAGAGATGAATAAAAAGGTCAAATTGTCTTATATCTCTTACAGTCTTTTGTCAATCACCACCAATCAAATATGAGATGCCCAACATCTGCAATGATGTATGCAAATGCTAGTCCTAATCCCCAATCACCTATAACACCTTTTTATTCTAAACCCACAATATCATCAAGTGTTACCATCCATTTCAATCCATTATTACCCTATCCACATCTATACCTAATCCAATCTATGC
Organism: Torreya grandis; assembly: GCA_037957365.1. Lineage (NCBI taxonomy): Eukaryota > Viridiplantae > Streptophyta > Pinopsida > Cupressales > Taxaceae > Torreya > Torreya grandis. The sequence goes on from JARHVA010004307.1 coordinate 1,282,059, forward strand.
CTCACATCACCCACCCGGGAAAAAATGTCTCTTATCAAGGTGACGTAGACACCTAGTCTAGATATCTAGAGGGGTCTCTATAAATAATCATGACAGGTCATATGGACCCTAATACATATAGTGGCGATAACATGGTCCTAACATCATACATATATAGAACAGGTGTTTGATAAAGATCATAAAATTTCCACTATCTTGAATCTTTCCCTTATCTAATAAATCAAGATGGCATCAAAAAATAATAATGAAAGAAGTAAAAAATAATAAAATGAAATAAAAATCATTCATCTAATGGTGAAAACTAGTCTTTTGGTACCTTGGCCAAGTACCATGATGAAAAACGGTCTCCAACATCATGGTAAAATAATATGTGGTTCACATTGTACCTCAACACGTGGGGGCACAATCCCTTCATTTTATTCATCACACCCATCCCTAGTCAATCCCCTTTGAATCATATTGGGCATCCTATTATGTCCCTCCTTTCTTCTCATCTTAACTTTTTTAAGGGAGTGGAAGTTGTCTTAAGAACTATTCTAAAATCATCTTGGCATATCCTCCAATGGACATTCAGGCAACTAACCATCTAGTTCCTTCATGATGTGGTCATTGAAAATCCATAGTCACTTCTTTCTTAGTCCTCATCCCTTTTTTTGTATCACCCTCATCCTTTTTCGACATCATCCATTATTCCATCCATCCTCATCCTAGTTTCTAGGCTTGTTATTCCCTTTGCTAGTAACCCCATTTTTATAGTGTATATACATATTCTAAAAAGACCTAAAAAAGTGAAATATACCAAAAAACCCTAAAAATCATAAAATTTGAAAAATACAAACAAATAATCCCTCTTGTCTTGTCTTAGATCCATCTCATCATCCTAAACACCTTCCAATACGCATCCTATATCTTCCATCCATCACATTTTCTCCCATTCCCATCATTGGATATGACATTCCATCTTAGAACCAAATCAGAGTGGTCAACCATCTCTCCATATCTTCAATATCATCATTTTAACTAGGTATTATCCACACACATAGCCTTGCCAAAGACTTTAATCTAGCACCCATTACCTTTCTTTGTCAATGCCTTTTCATACCCAACACCCATTGAATCACTACTTTGCTAGTGTGAAAAGTATTTGATCCCATCATCTCCTCATCTTCTTGCTAGATTGGACTCTTGCAAGTTTTTATCTTTTGGTAACCCTTATTCATTCTAGTATTTGCATCCATTTATAATCCAAGATCAACCCATTTCTAAATCATCCTCCTTTGACCACTTTTGGATTTGATTTCTGGGTCAAACTAGTATCCACACCCTCATCCCCAATCATCACACCTCATCATTTTACCATCCATATCCTTACCTAAGTCATAATACTAATCCAAATCTATGTCTACCCAAAATCTTCAATTACATCATGATCATCCTAGTCCAACCCATCCCCCAATCACTCATCCAATCATTAGACAAGACATTGTGACATTGCATGGAGATACTTGTGTGTGTGTTGTTTGAATTATTGTTTGTATGTTCTTTTATCATGTATATATATTATTTTTCATGTCTATTTTTTTCTATTGGTTAATGAAAAAGGATGCTATGAGGTCACCAAAGCTACTATAATGCTTATAACTACCCTTGATGATGCAGATTTTGCTATTTTCCCATGCACTTTGGCACAACTTATTCTTGGTCATGCTTATATCATGAGGTAAACTACCAAGTGCTATATATATTGGATTGCTTAGACTATGATGAGCCTTATGATGGTTGTGATGGCTTGATAGTTCACACCCTCATCATCTATCTAATCATCTAATCATCCTAATTTCCCATCACTAATTTAATCCTCATAACCCATCTAACTAACATTCAACCTTTTCTCCTCATCTCATCATCTGATTCACATCCTATAATCACTAACATCATCCTTTAATCATCATCATCATCATCATCATCATCATCATCATCATCATCATCATCTAGTTAGAACTACATTAGCCTGATGTCTTTCTCGACTATGTAGGCAGCACTTGGCCACTTCTTAGTGCCCAAGGATAACTCAACTTATATCATCTCTCCTATTCCTCATTATATTCTTGTCATACCTCAACCAAAATATTTGAGGTGGAATATCAATCAGTCTATTGATCAATCACCATCCCCATAATCATATCCTTAATCTTTTCATCAATCGCCTGCACTTGTCGATTGAGCTTGACAAATCCCAACATCCATATTTTCTTCCATCAATCATTGATTGGTGAATTTATCAATTATTTCTCCCTTACATGTGTCCTTGCTAGGGGAATCATCACTATCAATCCAATTGTGGCTCATTGAGTTGATGCAATACAGTCTGTTGGTCACTCGATCACATCATTCTTCTTTTTCATCCTCTTCATCATATTACTCGACTTTAACTTTGAGTTACACCCATCATTAATCTTATCAAATTATCATATTATCCTAGCCTATAGATTTCCCTTGCATGCATCCTTTCTTGGGATACATCTAAATCTTGCATCCCTTTTATCTTATCACCATGTCATGATTGATTTCCCCTTGGGATGTGTTGATAATTGTGACAAAGTCATCACTACTCCTTGTGCATGTGTCTTTGCTAGGGACATCATTAATCTTTAGCTCATTGATTAAAGTTGAATTCATCTTCGTCATCATTTGTCTCACATCTAGCATCCCATCCCCTTGTCTATCAATCTCATCTCACCCTTCATTTATTCTTTTGAGTTTCCATTCATCTCATTCTTCTTCGCATTTCCCCTTGAGGGGGCATCATATAATAACATCTATGACATGGTTTGTCATTGAAATACCATTACTCCTACTTCTCTCCACTCACAATGCCCTTTCAAATAGGAGAAAAATGTATGCATCTAAATTTTATCGCATATATTATCATCACTAATATTACTATTAGTCGATACTAGTTTTGCTTATCTCATTTATTCTAATCTATCTCACTAATTTATCCCCCTTTTCTTAGCCATTTATCTAATGTCCCCCTTCTATTATTCTTCACATACTAACCTTATTCTATCCCATTTCATCATTAATCCTCATAATCATCTCTCATCCCATCCTAACCCCACTTATCTATTATTTGGGAATTTTAAATTCCCAATGGCCCACCTACTAGCCTATGCTTAGGCTCTCCTACACCACTAGTTCCTAGTCCCTAGTTAATCCCTATCCAATCCCCCATTTAATCATAATTAACATGAAGAAAGATTATATAACCCTCCAAATCTAGAACCTTTCGTATTCTCACCCTCCTCTCTAGAATCCTCTAAATCTAGAGGCTTCCAAGGAATTTTAAATTCCTTTTACTTCTCCACCCTTGATCTCCCTCATCCAACTTAAAATCTTATCCATTGATGTCTCCCTCCATTTTATATCTAAATAACCCCATTCCTCCATGGAAGATAAACTCATAAATTCATAGCAAATCCATGTCCATGAATCTAGCATTCACAATCCATAATCATGCCATCATAATGTCAAAATCTAAGTCTACATACAATTAACCATCCATTTGAACATCTTGGAAGGAGGCTAGTTGAAGCAAGCATTGATAAGATTTATCCTATCATTTTGATTTGTTTACATAATCCTTCCTAATAGGTAGTTTTATTTATTGGTTTGAATTATGTAGTTTAATTCACATTTGCTCAAAATCCTACTACAGTAACCACCCCTCACTTGGGGTTACACAATCACAACTTGACATCCCAAGGTTAAAATCCAAGGTCCTGTACTTTCTTCCGTTAATAATCCCATTCAAGGCCCAAGGCCCTCCACCTCAAAAATATAAACCAACTACTTTTGATAATGACAAGCTATATGATATTGTGGAATAATTACAAAATGCATCAGCATAAGTTTATATCTTAGATATTTTATATACTTCAAATGTCCACAAAAACATATTTAATGAGCTTTTAATCTAATCCAAGGTCCCAAGTGACATTTCTACCAATAAATTCCAAACATTTATGATTCATTTAACCTCAATCCAATAACTTACATTTTATCAAAGCAATATGTCACCCCTTGGTCCTCTTCACAATAACCCACTTTATATAGAGGTAGTCATTTCTAGACATAAGATAAAGCATGTCCTCATAGACAATGGTTCAGGTTTGAATATTGTAACTTTGAATCTAGTCAAACATTTCAGATATATAGCAATGGATATTTAACCAAATACTATTACCATCAAGGTATGTGATAATGAGGAGAGAGAATCATATGGCACCATTTGCTTACATGTTATCATTGGGCCTCCAATCTGTGATACCTTTTGCCATTTCCTTGATCTAGAGTTGTCATAAGAATTACTCCTTAGGTGAACTTGGATACATGAAGTACACATAGTACCTTATACTCTATATTAGTGCATGAAATTCCCTCATATAGGCTTAGAGGTTACCATAATTAATGATTTGTAGTCATACCAATATTTTAAACATCTTGAGACATAATATGAAAACTATAATTATTATTTTTGCCTAAAGCATGTCCCTAAAAAGGGCAAAGAGGTAGTTGTTCAAACTTTTGAGTCAAATTATGTCGATACAAGAATTATGTATCTACTTCATCTTCACCACATATTAAAATATCTTCTCATTTCACCATTACAAACAAAGGCCATGGTGAATGCCCAATTGTCATTGCCTTTCATATAGCCAAATTACCTAAAACACTAAAATCACATGGTTGGACTAAAGTGAAGAGTATTAGAATGGAATGGTGTAAGAAGGATTAATCTCACCAAAAATTACCTATTGTTTTATTAAAATTATTACACAAGAACAATAATAGATCAAAGGTGATGATGACTCATGGTTGTATAGTGACAACTTTGCTACTTGCTACAAAAGTAAAAAGTATCTTATTCCAAATAGAATAATGAATGACCAAGCATATGAAGGAAAATTCATAGGAAGTAAATAATCAAGGTCCTATTGAGATAATATTTTCTACTAAACACAAAGGAACTCAAGGTATTGGATACAAAATTCCTAGGGGTGACCCCTCTAATCTTGAGAGTGATACCAATTTACCGTCTAACGATGAAGATGTTGACAATGGTGAAGAGTCCTATTAAAACATATATGATGAGTTGGATAATACTAACCTATTCAATACTAATATAATTTTTAAAATTAATCCTATCACCTCTAATTACACTCTTTCCCTTCATCACCCCTAATTAATTAATTGGGACCAACAAATTGGATGATTTATAGAATGATGAGGCAATTCTTGAATTCATGGGCCTCAATTTTTTTTCTAATCGGTGATTGTAAGAAAAGATTCACTATTAAATTAAACCCTATCACCTATTTTAGAGAGTAGGTGAAATTATTTGGTCATAAAGAAAAGGAAAAAAATGAAAATTAAACATCAAGGTCCCAAAGTGAAAACCTCTTTTGGGCACTTTCAGACTAGGAAAATAGTAAATAAAAAGATGAGTCCCACGGTGAAAACCTATTTTAGGTGACATTGGATGAGGAATTTCATCCTTTATTGAATGAATCCTAGGGTGCCTCAAATCCCAAAACCTCATGCCATTCAAAAATTAGTTTATAAGATCAGAGAGTATTCAAATAATTAGTTCAATATTTATTGCATGCCTTTGTTGATTGGCATTTACTAGCCTTTAATGATTAAAATTATTCATACATGGGTGATATTAACAAGCCATTTGAGCCAAAATAAGATGACTAATATCAATTTACATCATTACCAACTATTATAGAAGATTGTTCCACAGTGTTAAACATTGGAACACCAGCCTACCCCAAATGGATCAAACTTGGAATGTCCCTCATTGAAGAGGAATGTGAGCTTATTACTTTCATCCTTTAGGATTTCATTGATATTTTTTCTTGGTCATATTTATATATGCCTGGATTGGATCCTTATTTAGTTTTACATCACCTTATTTTACACTTAGATGCAAATCTAATCAAATAGAAGTTGTGAAAAATGCATCCTCGCATTGCCATACTAGTAAAAAAGTAATTAGAATTTTTCTTAAAGGTAGAATGTATTCATATTATAGACTATTTAGAATGGATATCTAATATTATCCCAATCAATAATAATCCACAAGGAATATGCATATGTATATGTTTTAGAGATATCAATAAAGCATGCACAAAGGATTGTTTTTATTTGCCAAACATTGATATGATCACATACATTCCATAGTAGGATACAAGATGTTATCTCAAATGGATGGCTTCTCAGGTTATAATCAAATAAAAATAGCACCTAAAGACCATCACAAAATAACATTCACCACTCTATAGGGGGAATTCTATTATCAAGTGATGCCACTTGGCCTCAAGAACACTAGTGCTACATACCAACATGTAATGACTATAATTTTACATGGCATGATGCATGATATTATCAAAGACTACATGGATGACATTATGGAAAAATCCAAGACTAGGGCAGGCCATCTAGAGGTATTATGAAAAATATTTCAAAGGATTTGTTAGTATAAGGTGTGTCTTAATCCTATAAAGTGTGTACTTAGTGTCACTTCCAAAAAATTGCTAAACTTCATTGTCTCTTTCAGGGGCATTGAAGTTGATCTAGCCAAGGTTAAGGCCATTAAAAAATGACTCCTTTTAATCTGAACCAACTTCATAGTTTACAAGGCAAAATTCAATCTATTCAACTCTTCATTTCATAATGTCATCCTTTCACTCACCTTTTGAGAAGGGCACCACCTTTTCATGGAACATCAACTCTAAAATAACATTTGAACATTTGAAAGAATATTTGGAAAATTCACCTATCTTAGCTCCACCAACATCTGGGAAGCTATTTTTCCTCTATATTTCTACCATAAAACATGCCTTAGGGGCACTCCTTTTCCAACATGATGATCAAGGGAAAGAATGAGCAATGAATTATTTGAGCAAAACATTGGTTGCTTATGAACAAAATTATACACCAATTAAAAAGGCTTACTTAGCAATGGCATTCATAGCTTAGAAACTCTGAAATTACATGTTCAATAATAAAACCATTATTATTGCCAAATTGAATCCACTCAAATATTTACTTTCCAAGGAAACTTTGAATGGTCGTATGGCCAAATGGGTCAGGTTCTTGAGTGAGTTTGAAATTGAATATGTTCATAAAAAATCAATTAAGGGGCAAGTAATTGTAGATCAACTTGCTAAATCACCCTTATTAAATAGCAAGTCACTAACTTCTAGTTTCCTTGATGAGTCCATCTTAACTCTAGATGAAACTTCTTCTATATTACAACATTGGATCCTCTACTTTGATGGTTTCTACAAATATTAGGGGTTTGGGGTTGGCATTCTATTCATAACACCACAGGGGGTCTTATTCCTAAATATTTCCACATTTCTTTCACTTATACCAATAATATAGTAAAGTGTGAATCACTCATTGTAGGAATTCATCTAGCAGTATAATGGAATATTAAGCAATTTCATGTTCATGGGGATTCCTAGTTGATTATTAACTAGGTGACAGAGCAATACCATACCAAAGATGAAAAGTTTATACCTTAAAAAAACATGGTGGACAGTCTCAAGGAGAAATTTGAACATATCCACTTTGAGTAAATACCAAGGGTTAGTAATGGGCTTACTGATGCAATGGAAATAATTGGCCCATAATATAAATCATGAATCATGTTCTAGATTAATAGTTCATTATTGAACATATTTTGAAACCAACTCATGAATGTTCAACATCTGAAATGGTATGTGATATTATTGGTCCTAGCTTACCTTGGTAACACAACTTATATGACTACCTCCACAACCATATTATTCATGATAACCTTTCCTACAAAAAAAAATATTTATTCAGAGTGCCTCTCATTATACCTTACTCAATGTTACACTCTATCATAGAGGATATGATAGAAGTCTACTTCATTGTTTAACTTTGGCATAATCTAGTTTAGTGCTTAAAGAAGTATACAAATGGATTTATGGGGCCCACACTAATAGAACAATATTTTCTAAGAAACTCATATGTACATGATATTATTAGCCCGCTATGAAAGTAGATGTATGTGTCTATGTTAAGAAGTGTGTGCCTTATCAAAATCATGCCAATATCATTCATGCTCCAATCCAAACTCTACAACTGATTACTACTCCTTAGCCATTTTCCACATGGGGACTCGATCTCAATTATAAAATTAATCCTACTTCTTCAGATGGCCATGAACACATCTTCACTACCACCAAGTATTTTAATAAGTGGGTTGAATCCCTTCCCTTCACTTGTGTAACCAATAAGCAAATTTACAAATTCATTATGAATCACCTTATTTTCCTCTTTGGCATTCCTTTTGATGTCATTTATGATAATGGAATATCCTTTAAAAATAAGGATGCCAAAGCCTTTTGTGCTAAGTAACATATCAAACAATGTTTTTTTACTCCTTATTTTCCCCAAATCAATGGCCAAGTTGAGGCATATAAAAAAATCTTAGTCCAAATCCTTAAAAAGACTATTAATACCTCTGGTCATGATTGAGACTTGTAATTATTTACCACCCTTTGGACCTATCATACCAATACCCAAACCCCAATAGGAGCCACACCATAATCCCTAGTTTATGGCACTGAAGTTCTTCTCCTTATCAATATCAAGTTGCCTTCCTTGTGCCTTTCATTATAGGATATCATCGACGATGAGAAATATAGAGTAGCTCAATTACAATAAATGGAACAACTTGATGAAAAATGGGTAGGCACCTTGAAAAATATCCAAGCATATCAAAAGAGATACACCATAACTATAAAAAGTGCATCAAGTCCAGAAAGTAATCACTTGGTGGTATTATGCTGAAAGAGAATCAGAAAAATACCAATGTAACATGTGAAAAGAAGGGAAAATTTGAGCCTAATTGGCTAGGACCATTCATTATTATAACTAACTATGGGTTTGAATCATATAGGTTGGATACACTAGATGGGAAAGAGCTTGATAAGCCTATAAATATTTGCATATCAAGCGCTTTTATGATTGATTTAATTGAACATTGTCTATGATGACCCATGCTTCGAGGTAAGTCCTATCATCTTCCCTTCATGTCATTTCCTCATTGTGTTAGTCCCTCCTTTTTCCCCATCCTATTACCATCCTGATCTTAATTTGAATTTAAAAGTAACAATAGGCAGATTCAAAGAAAGATTCAATGGACAATATAGATTTGGACATCATCAACACATCCTAAAAAGTATTATCTTAGAGTATTTTGACATGGTATTTATATGTGATGGTACCTAATATTACATCTTTTAGATTTACCAAATCCTATGACATTAATACCATTTTGACATTTTCCTCCCTTAACCTATTGTTGATTAGTAACATCTTTCACTATAGGTTGAACTACAATGATCTAAGGTCCATTTGGACTATGTAGGTAGCACTCAGTTTCTAAGGTCAGTTTGGTCATCTCTATTCCACACTTTCATCATGTTTGATCAAGTTTAATCCACACTCTTGTCATTTTATGAATAATTTAAGCCACACTCTCACCATTTTTGTGAGTCAATTTTTTGAACCCCTACCCAAGGTTACATTTTCCTTTGCTAGATAGTTCCCTTGTATATTTGTTTATACCCCCTAAACTTGCCAAATATTTATATACATATCATATTCCAAAAAATCATAAACATTTTAAAAACCCAAAAACACTTGAAAACTAAAAAAAATCCTAAAAATAAAAAAAATTAGAAAATGGCTTACAATCTCCATGAGAGATATAAATCCACAAAATATTTTGTACAAATTGTCATCCCATTCACCAGTCACCCTTAATCTTGTTCTAGGTGACATTATTTCTAGGGTGGGAACTTTTTATCTTATCATAATCATTTCCAATTGACCTTACCATTTCTCCATTATCCTCCCATTTCTACGAGAACTACATCAGTTTGAGGTCCGCATGGACTATGTAGGTAGGGTTGGATATAAGGGCCATATTGGGTTATCTCATCCAATCTTGCCACCATGCATCCTTACCTAAACCAATCAAAACTCTCACCGTTTTGAAATCTAACCATTCAATGCTTTTGCCTGTTTACAAACCCATCAATTTAAAACATTATCACCATTTTGTGAGCTTGTTCATTTAAAATGCTCTCATTATTTTTTGAGATCATTCATTTAAAATGATCTTGCCATTTTATGAGTCCCTCCCCTCTTATTTTATTGATTACCCCTTATCTATTTTCATTACCATTCTTTTTATCTTGTTTCCCAAGAGAACTACATTTGGCCTAAAGTACACAATGTAATATGTAGGCAACACTTGGATGCATGGGGAATCTCAGGTTAGTTTGACCACTTCCTTCCTATTATTCTATTCCCCACATACCAAACTTGTCAAAATTATTATCTGAAACATATCATACCTTTAATACAACACCTATGAGCAATGCCTTATGTCCACACAAACATAAATGGTTAATTAATTACTTGTTTGTTTCTTTTTTATTTTGTGTTTGTGTGTGTTTGCTTTCTTGTTGATATATTTATATTTTATGTCTCTCGTCAGCCTTAGGTATAGTGCATTAGACTCTACACTTAAGTTTGGATCTGTTATATCCTTTCATTGAGTTGTAAATATTTGTATATAACTTAGTCTTGGTTTATTGCATTATGTTATATACTTAGGTTTTGCTTATTAATATCTTGATCTTAAGTTGTTTATATTTGCATTTAAATCAGGTTATTACACCTATGACATCCAATGTTATCATGATTCATTAATAATTATGGTGCATAATGTCAAATGAAAAATAAAAAATCAAGTACTAGAAGTCTAATAGGGAATGCCATAACAATAAAATCTCCTTGTCTACCAATATAAACACAATCAACTGAATCAAATGACTAATCTACATGCTAATAATGATACATATCAAATAATGAGCATGTAAAAAATTTCATAAACATTTTATAACATCCATATCTAATGCCACATCATAACATAACACATTTGTAGTACTAGAAATCACATCAGATCACATTTGCTACTCATATCTACACTATCATAATAAAATAATCATGGCAAACAAATATAATGAATCTAATATCCACATGAATAACAAATCAATAAGTGTAAATCCAATCACATTTTCTAATCTAACTCATCATGAGATGATAAAAAAGTATTGAATCAGAATGAGCATCATATATATGCCAGAATCCATGTACATTAGTGGAGATAAAAAATGAATGCCATATATCTTATAGAAAAATGTCACATACATAATGAATATATACAAGTCATGATACAAAAACAAATATAAAGAGCTATGTCAATCATCTCTAACTCTGAGTATCTTCGTGACCTATCTACTATGGTGGCCCACTAGGCCCTAGTGGTGGAAGAGGTGGCGGTTGATGTATCGATTACCCTGACCCTGAAGTATGGTATGCCCTAGATTTAGTAGACCTTATATCTTATCTTTGTGACTCATAGTACTCAAACTTATGTGTTATGACCGTTGTTGGTATAGCCCCCTCATACAAGTTACAATAGTATACTACCTCATCTTTAAATTGAAGGCTCTCAAGGATAATTTAGGATAGACCTAGACCTATAATCACCTGACGTGCTATATCTCACTCACTATGGATCCCTTGAACATATACCCTAAATCTATCTCTAAGCATGAATACCTACCATCTTATCCACCTTTACCTTCAGTCAGGCAATCTCTAATTGAAGAGTTACAATCTTTCTATCTCTATCTCCCACCTATTGTTGTAGTTGGGTGACCTTGGCCTATAAACCATCTATCTCATTCAGCTTCATAGTAATCTCTTCCTCAAGCATATTCATATCTATGTCAATTTTTTTTGTACTTGAAGGGCCCACCTCACTTGGGTCTATCATCTAGATCCATTTGTGCTTCAAGGGTACTCTCGTATCATGCCCTTATAAACACAACATTTGGCCTTAGGTCTGGGTTGTTATCTCGATCACTCTCATTTCTATGACCTCAAGCCTCACCTTATGCATCCATATCCATTGGTGTTTGTTCCTAACCTTGATCCTATCCATGTCTTACTATTTGAACTACAAGCACTAGTATCAACTATCTCAGGACACCCTAAGGCATAGTTAATATCTTTGGTCAAAACTAGACCCACCATGCCGTGTAGGCCACTTTCACTCTTTCATATTTTGGGGCCACTCTATACACCTAGGAAACCCATGGAACTCTTGTATAAATAAATCTATTCATAGTCTCATCTATAGGATTACTTAGCCTAATTTTCTCCCTAGTAACATGAATAATACCTAGGACCATTTATAGGTCTAATAGGTAATGTTTAAATAATAAAATCTCCTTATCTAACAATATAAACATAATAAACTAAATCAAATGAATAATCTATATGTATATCATGATACATATCAACTAATTAACATATAAAAAAATTCAAACATTTGACAACATCCATATATAATGTCACATCATAACATAACACATTTGTAGTACTAGAAATCACAACATATTGCATTTTCTAATCATATCTACACTATCATAAAAATATAATCATGGCAAAAAATATAATGAATAGATATATGTTAGATACCCATGTGGCACCCTTATTGAATTAAAACTGTTCAAACCCTCCTTACACCTAGACTAATAGTAGATTGACCTATAGGTTGTGGGCCACCTAAGGTGCAGGTTAAACCTCTAGTTTTAATGGGGATAGCTCTATTGGCCCATTAGCCCTTTGATGATGGGCCCCACATCTTACGTCCTCAATTTTAAATTTAATTAGCAAGTACACTCAATGTGATAATCATGATTAAGGCAACAACCTATGGTTAATGCAAACAATAATGGCTAAGGTAAATAAAAGTGATTAATCCCAATGCATTTGGGGAATAGTAATGGATAATTAGATGTAATAGTCGAGGGTCAACATTCAACATGAGCTCATAATCAAGGATGTAATAAGTGGGGGCCATCGATACAGGGCTAACTAGCTAATTCAAGTGGTAGATTTACTATGCATTACCCAGTCCCATAAATATGCATTGAATTCATTGGAACATCCCAAAGTAGGCATTTACTATACTGGTTAGTTACCTATAATGAATTTGATTATCTACATTATTTAATCTTGAACCCTATTTAGCATAATATCGATTTAGAATCTAAGAAGGGCACAACCATATAGGATATTTTCTTCTTGCTTGGATTTAATGATTAAAAATTATCATGACCACTTATACTTGATATTATGTTTTCCATTATTATTTGAGCAATATTTAAATGTATTAAGAACTTGGGACATCTAAAACATATTTCATTTACATTATGTTATTTTAGACTTATTATATTAGTTTTATTTTAAGATATATTGGACATGTATGTTGATGTCATTTTGTAGGACTGTAAGTGTTGCATTGGTATGAGCTAGGTTGGAAAGTGGAATACTTCATTTGGATTCAAACATAAGGTATATAGGTATATGCTTATATTATAGTATGAATGAGATCCAAATCTAAGACATTTTTACCTTTGCATGATTATTATGTTCAGATCCCATATTGCAGTTTCATTCCTAAGTTCTATGCAGTCTGTTTATCTACTTATACATTCAATTATGTTTTTAATGGTTAATTAATTGGTTTTAAAATTATTGATTCATATATTATTGTATATTATCATTCACACCAAGTTCATATTGAACAACTAAAATATTTATTCAAATTTAATCAAATTTATGTAAATATTTCAACTGCTCAATATGAAATTTAGAGTGAATGATAATCTATAGTAATGTATGAGTCAATAATTTCAAAATAAATTCTAGTTATTCAATCTCATAATTCCATATCAAAGTTTCACTTGGGATAGGAAAATGACATGAGGTGGAAAATGTGTAGTTGATTTAGAGTTTACTATTAGTAGATGTCTTTGTAAGCTCAAGATGGATTCCAGGATGTTGGTGTTATGATTGTTATATATTTTATTCTCACTATTTTAAAGTATATTTAGTGCATATACAGTGACGATTTCAGTCCATCATAACACATTGCTCACAGTCATGTGTTTGGTGTGTTGACTGTTAGTGTAGGTTTTTATTTTTCCCTATTATTTAATTAGGGAATATTATATATTTGAGCATACATGGATTTTTCCTACATTCGTGGTATAGGCTACCTTATGTGGAGATGTGTGTCATAGATGTGTCATAGGTGTCATAAGTAACTCCTTTGACCGGCTATTCCGAGTATGGGAGTTACTTCTCTATTCTTAACACATTGTCACCACCTTTCATGGAGGAGTTACAGTCTATTCTTAGGGTGCTTTGACCACTTTTTGTGGAGGAGTTACAGTCTATTCTTGGGGTGCTTTGACCACCATTTGTGGAGGAGTTACTTACTAGCTCTCCTATATGTATTCTTCATTATGGCCTTCTCATGTTAATAGAATATTGGCTTTTCTCCAAATTGTCTATGCAATTGTCTCTTGTTTGATTTCATTTACTTTAGCATTTTGTGGTATTCACTTGCTTCGTCCCGTGCAACCACGACTCATGCATCCTCATTATTCGGACCTTGGCGAATCCTCTGATATGGTATCAGAGCCACCCCGGTAACTGGTTGTATATTTTGCTATTGCTTTCATTGAAATCTAGAGCTTTGTTAAGGCATTTTTTTTGTGAAATTTGAAAAATTTTGGGAGATATTGCTAGTTCTCCGTGCTATTGTTCCTTCCATGGCTTGTTTGGTCTCTCCATATACATACATGCTTGTGATCATGATCCTCTCAACACGGTGTTGAAAGTCTCACGGTCTTCAAGATCTGCATAAGAGTTTGTCTCAGACCCGAGTGTAGAAGTGTGGAGTTACAGCCATGGCATTTCAGATCTAAGGCGTATCTGTTGGAGAAATGGCACCATTTTTTGACAGCTCTGCACTTGGCATTGATTTATGCTACTCTGGCATTGTTTGGCAAAGGGAGGTGTTGATGTTTCTGCTCCTCTCTTTCATTGAGATCTGATCAGTTGTACTTGGCATCCTTTTTCAGCCACCTGGGATTTTCTCCAGCAGCTTGGCACATCCTTCAACAACAAAACATCCTTTCCTTGCAGGTTGGCGTCAAATTTATGCTCCTTGCATCAAACCTGCTCATTCTGAGCAACTCGGGGACTTTTTAACCCACCTTGGAGTCATCTTTTTTGCTGGAAAAGTGTGTTTTTTTCTGGACTGCAGTTGGAAATTTGGCATTAGGATCCCTTTTTTGGTGTTTTTTTTTCTTGGTGGGACCATGCCCAACCTCCATCTCCATTGGTATTTGTCTTTTTTATATTTTCAGTTATTAATGACTTTAACAAATTTCTACAGCATCATTTAGTATGCTGAAAATCAAAGTCATTTGAAATATTTTTAAAAAAGAGCAATATTTGAGTTTTTTTAAAGCTTGTATATTCGATTGTCGAAGACGAAGGTTGAGGCCCGGAATGGCAGAAAGCTAATTCCCCCTCACAAAGACCTCCTTTAGATTATTCGCTCTGTGATGAGTCCAACGAGTGGTTGGAAGGCCACTTTCTCTCTCAAAACAGGCATTTTTTTAATGTTTTAGTGCTATTTTTTTGCAAAAACACTAGTTTACGAGAAATTGAATCTTTAATATCTTGCAAACGGTAGCTTGGATTCAGGTGCCATTTTTTACAAAAGTGTTTATATTTTAATTCTCCATAGTGTAGGCTTGTTATTTATTAAAAATGCACTAGTTTATAAAGTGCTTAAAATTTGGGTCTCCCGAGACGCATTTTCGGCTGAGTCCGACGTCTTGTTTGCTTAAAGTCTAGCACCGATTGCTCTAAGACACATTCTTAGCTGAGCCCGATGTATTTTAAGTGTGCACTTGCATATTTGGGGGGGCTCAACATTTTGGAGGGTGTGATTGCTTTTCAGCACTTGCAATCTTTGCTTTCATTCTCCTTTTTGCATAATTTTACAACTTGCAATCAACACAACTTCACCTAAATTTAGCTTAAAATGGGTTATTTTCAAATTAAACTGCTAACACCTTTCAACTATCATGAATGGAATGTTAAAATGTCAATCATTCTTAGAAGTAAAGGGTTGTATAGGATCACCATGGGTACTGAAGTAGAACTCATCACTGATACTAAAAAGGTTAAGTGGTACAACCGTAGTGATGAAGCCTATGGATTACTGAGCTTGTCCATGTCTCCAAAACTTCTCTTCCATTTAGAAACCTTCAAGACTCCCAAAGACATATGGGACACCCTAGAAACCTTATTTGGGAAGCTTGATGAGATGAGAGGTCAAGAGCTCAAAAACGAACTCATAAGTCTAAGTCCCAACAACTTTGACACCCTACAGGACTTATTCACTAAGTTTAAGGCCTTTAGATTGAAATTGATAGAATGTGTGATAGATAAGAAAGATGATCAACTCATCCTTTCTACTCTCGCAAAGTTAGGTCCAAGCTATTCAGTCTTTGTCTCCACTTTCCATGCCACAAAAAGTGCCCTTGGCACTACATAGAAAATGCCTTCTTTGGATTCATTCATTGCCAACTTGACTAGGGAGAAAGATAAGCTAATTCAAATGGGCACAATGAAGTCTACTCAACCCCAAGCCTTGATAGTTGGAAATGGTAAGGATAAGACTTCAACAAAGGAGAAGAAGAAAAAGAACAAGGACCAAGAGAAGAAGAAAGAAAACAAAAATCCTGCCAAAAACAACACTGAGTCTTCCTCCTCCAATGCTAAACCTAAGAAGGAGAAGGCTAAGTGTGCCTATTGTAAGAAGATAGGGCATGATAAACACAAATGCATGAAGAAACAAATAGATCACCTAACTCATCTTCTAGAGAAGCACAACATAGGTGTTCCTGAGTCCATCAAGCAAAAATTATCTACCCAAGATTCTACTAAGGCAAAAGGCAAGGGTAAGGAGAAAGAAAAGGGCAAGGCCCTTGTAGCTACAGTAAATTCTACATCTTCATGGGTCATTGACTCGGGTGCTTCTCACCACATGGGCTCTTCTCTAGTTGAGTTTTCATCTTTAGAGCCTTGTAGCATGACTTCAATTAGTTTGGGTGATGACACATCAGTTTCCATTGCAGGGAGAGGATCAGTTGAAATGGAAAAAGGAACATTCAATAGTGTTCTAAGTGTTCCTTCTCTTTCAACCAATCTCCTATCAGTGTACCAAATCACTCTCATTGGTCGGGGTATGAGAGTTGAGTTTTCACCAAATTCAGTGGCTATTAGGGAGTTGCATAGTGATACTACAGTGGTAGTGGGTAGGGCAGATCACCAAGCAAGGTTATACACCTTCTCACATTTTGCACCTAATTCTTCTCCAACAGCATTGTTGACTCATTCAGATGGAGTTAGCAAATTATGGCATGAGTGGTTTGGCCACCTTAACTACCGCTACCTTATGCCTTCTGAATCTGAACTCATACCTTTTGAATCAAGAACGTCCATTCCCTTCTTATTCATGTGACCAAGCCTGTTAAGCCACATCTTCAAATCTACAGCTGAAGTAGATAAACCAGAAGTAGAATCAGTAATACAAGTAGATAGATAAAGAGTACCTACTTTCTTACCTCTTGCTAAAATAAGTGCTCCCTTGGTAACCTTCCAAGAATCTACTATGAGGGTTACTGTGCATCCCTCATCACCCAACCTTCCTATAAAAACCAAACTCTGCTTCAGAACTGGGGCATGCATGACCTCCTTCAACACCCATGTGTTCTCCATCTGCAATCTCAGCTACACTTTTCCTTTGCCAATTATTTGACAAGGCGTACCATCCCTTAAATAAATCACTCCAAAGTCTCCGTGGACATACTTATGGAACAAATCTCTATTTGGGGATGCATGAAAAGAAGAACCAAAATCTAAAACCCATGATCCTACCTGACTATCCAAAGAAAGTATGAGAGCATCTTGTACCACAATATTTGCATCTTTTGCTTCTTCATTACCTTCATGTTGATTCTCTTTATCTCTCAACCAACACTCTTTCTTTGTGTGTCCTCTCTTTCCACAAAACCAGCAGGTGACACCTCTGGATTTGGATCTCCTTCCCACCTTCGACCTTGATTTCCCTTGCTCAATCTTCTCTCTTTGCCTTCCCTTGCTTTCTGCACTTAGAGCGTTCCCTGATGATTCACCTATGCTTCTCTTGCGTATTTATTCATTCAAGATCACACTCACAACATCATCAACTTTTAAGATTTTAGAAGCAGACACAGAATTACTTACTACCATAACTAAACTATCCCAAATTTTAGGTAAAGAGCATAAAATCAAGTGAGCCTTTACTTCATCATCAAAAACAATATTGACTGAAGCTAACTGGTTTACCAAACCATGGAAATCACTAAGATGAGTACGTACCGATCCACTTTCCTGCATTTGCAAAGTAAATAACTGCTTCATAAGAAATACCTTATTAGAAGTCGAGGGCTTTTCATATAAATTTGCCAAAGATTTTATCAACTCTTCCGTTGTCTTGCACTGTGATAAGTTGGAAATCATAGACGATGTAAGGCTCAACCTTATGGAACCCAAAGCCTTCCGATCAAGAACACTCCATTCTTCATCCTTCATATATGTGGGCTTGCATGCAACCCCACCCAATGGTAAGTACAAATCCTTCTGATACAGATAATCCTCTATCTGCATCCTCCAATGTTGATAATTTTTGCCGTTAAACTTCTCCATTCGTAGCTTACTTTCTTCTGCCATTGCTGAACTTCCACTCAATCAAAAACCCTGTGAATGACCTGTAATCAACAAACAATAACCTTCTCCCTGCAAACCGTAGCTCTGATACCAAATGTTAGGAACCCCTATCCAATGGAAGCACAATTGATTACTTTCTTATAAGCAATTAAACATGGAATTATACTAGAATGATTAAGTAACTAGAAACTTGAGACAGCAAAGAATTTGAGAGACAATACACAATCTTGTATTAGATAATCTTAGAAGAAAATACAATAAGGAAGATGCCACTTCTTCCTCCACCTCAAAGGCTTGCCACACCTCAAGACCTTCTTCCCTCTCTTTCTTGCTCAACACAACCAACAACCTGAGTTGCTATCACCTCCTTGAATGCTTCAACTGATCTCCTTGACCTTACACATGTAGATCTCCTTGACCTTGCTTCTTTGCTTCAATGCTTTACTTGCTTGCTTTACTATACATGCCTCATGGGTCTTTAAATAGAATCCCATGCATACAAAAATAGACTTCTAATTACAATAATTAGACACGCAACTCGGGACTATAATTAGCCCTTAAACATGCAAACACTCACTTCACTTAATTGACTGTTCATCAACAACAGTTCTAGAACCGCCACAAGCGACCGATGTCGCTCCCTGTCTATTTGGTGCTGATCGACGTCGGCCGACTCCCTGCCGACGCCGGTTGCCTTCTGCACTGCATTTGATTGACGTCAGTCATGCTACCGACGCCGGTACTTCTGGATCTTTAACAACCTCCCTTCTTCGTGTCTGCAATAGTTGAAGTTTTTAGCTCCACACCCTAACAAGTATGTCAGCATCAGGTTTGAGCAGTTTTGCACCACAAAGGGGATTGATTTGCAGTGCACGATCACTTATAGTCCTTCACATAATGGGGTTATAGAACACAAAAATAGGTTCTTGAAAGAGATGGGTAGCTGTATGATTCACTCCAAATCCTTAGCACCACAGTACTGGGCTGAAGCCATCAATTGTGCTTACTACATTCAAAATAGGGTTCCTCACAAAGCTTTGAAAGGGATAACACCCTTTAAAGCTTGGCATAAAAGGAAACCTGATGTTGAGCACCTTAGGGTTTTTGGATCCCCAGCCATGGCCCGCATACCAAAGAATAAACTCAAAGCTATGGAATGTCAATCCAAGCCTTACATCTTTGTAGGATATCCAGATGGTGTTAAGGGGTATCGCCTTCTAGATCCATTCACTCATGAGTCGTTCATCGAGAGAAGTGTCCATTTTCAGGAGAGTCCTAGAGGCTCAACACTTGGCACTTCTCTCTCATCAGATCTACTTCTTCATGATGATTCCTCATCAAATTCAGATCATCCACAGCATGTTCTTGAGCCAGAGACATCTTCTTCTTCATCGAGTTTAGATAGTGAGGACAGGGATGTAGAGTCATCCACCTCTAGTCAGTCAGAGGATGAGGAGTTAGCACCTGACTCACCCACTTTTGAGCCACTTTGGGCCAGACAGACACTTGAGAGTGCTGGCACTTGGGCACGAGATCTTGCAGATGACAAATGAACTAGGGGGGATTTTTAGAGAGCTCCACATGCCTTCTTTGCTTCAATTTCAGACCCACAAACTTTTTGAGAGGCATTGGGGGTACCTAAGTGGGATAGTGCTATGGAGGAAGAATATTCTTCTTTAATCAAAAATCACACTTGGGATTTGAAATCACTTCCTAAGGGAAGGAAGATGGTTTGATGTAGGTGGATATATCGGACCAAGTTTGCAATAGATGGGTCAGTTGATAAGTACAAGACGTAATTGGTTGCCAAGGGTTTCTCACAGGTGGCAGGCATTGACTACTCAGAGACTTTTACACCCATTGCAAAGATGACTTCTATCTGACTCACCTTAGCTATTGCCACAACACATGGTTGGGATGTGCACCAGATGGATGTGAAGAGTGTCTTTCTTCATGGAGACCTAGAGGAGGAGATCTATATGGAGCAGCCACCAAGATTTTTTCAGGTTTCTTCCTTAGTATGCAGACTTAGGAAATCTATCTATGGCCTCAAATAGGCCCCTCAGGCATGGTACACTAAGATGGATTCCTTCTTTCTCACAGTCGGTTTCACTAGGTGCCATTCTGATCCTAATGTCTACTTTTTGCAATAGGATGACTCGCTCTTGATTCTGGTTCTTTATGTTGATGACCTTTTGATCACCGGGAGTTCTTCATTAGCTATTGTAGTGGTGAAGGCATCTCTCTGTCAGGAATCTAGAACAACAAACATGCTCTGATTCCACTGTTAGGACCTAGGAAGCACAATTGATTACCATGTACAAGCAACTAAACATGCAGAATTAAACCAGAAGTAACAAGTAACTAAAATTTAGAAATAACACAGAATATGAGAGACAATACCCAATTGTATTAATACTCTTCCAGAAGGAAATACAATAAAGAAGATGCCACAGTCTTCGTCCTTACACACCTCTAGGGCTCCCACACCTCTAGGGCATAAATAGTCAATCTCTTCAAGAGCTCACTCTCTCAATTATGGTCCCAACAATAACTCAAGCACAAAGTTGTTGTTCACCTCCAACCAGTTAGTATCACTACTGCCAGTACCACCAGTCAGTATCACTACTGCCAGTACACAAGTACTCCATGTACTCCACAACTGAGTACACACTATACTCCAAGTACACAACATACTCTAAGTAGATCTCACCTGATCTTGCTACCTGTTATGTTGCTGACCTCCCTGATCTTGCACATCTACAAATCACCCTGGTTCTGCACACCTGCAAACCTAGATCTTGCACACACATACACCTGCAGATCAACCGATCTTACTTACCATGTAGATCTCCAAACCTGGCCTTACACACCTGCCAACCAAGATCATACACACATGAAGAACCCTTCTGATTCTCCAAACCAACACCCTTGTGGATCTCTCCTAGACCTTGTAATAACCTACAAATCTACTTGATCATACACACTTGGCACTATGGCACTAGGAGGAACACACCTTGCTCTCTTCCCTCTGAAGGAGCTAACCTTGCTCTTACTCAACTAGCACACTTTACAATACAGCCCATGAGTCTATTATATAGATCTCATGCAAACAATAATTAGACATCCAATTACAATAATTAGATCTACAGCTCCAAGACTAAAAATTAGCTTTTAACATGCAAACAACCGGTTCATTAACAAACTGTCCGTGAAACTCATAGTTCAAAACCACATAGGCGACCGACGTCGGTCCCTGTTAGTCTGGAGGTGACCAACATCGGCCGATCTATGACCGATGTCGATAGCTTCCTGTCTCCACCTGATCGATGTCGATTGGCCTGACTGATGCCGGTGACTATGACACTCAGCAACCTCCTCCAATGTCTACATCAGTGAAGCTTTTAGCTCCACAACCTAACAATGTCCCACTTGGAGATAAAAAGTTGCACTATACCTGTACCTATACACCATCTAATTTGTTTTTTGGCTTGTATCCCTCTTCAAGCTCAATCTTGAAGACCAACCACCACACATCTTGTGGTGCAACACCTGTCATCCAAGTAACCTACCAAATCTGAAGTGCCTGACCCTGCATAGCATGTTAATCTGCTGATGGTCCCTCTTAGATACCTGAGAACCCACTGAACTACTTTCCAGTGCTTCCTTCCCGAATTGGCCACAAACCTGCTGACAACTCCCACTGTTGGGGCAATATTAGGGAGTACACATGTACTCAACATCATCATGTGATTGAGGACCCTGTTCTGTGAACTGTCCATCCATAGGTGTGCTGCCCGTCTCTGCAACCTGCACTACCTTTACACAATCATCCTGTGACAATATCAACTTGTGATCTTTCCTGTCTCTAGGATTACTCATGCCAAAGAATTTTGCTGCTCCCAAATCCTTCATGGAAAACCACTGAACTAACCTTACCTTTAGCTCAGCAAAAACCCTGTATGTGTAACCCTGCATCAAGCAAACACACAACATACAGTAACAGGATGATGTTGCAATCATCACCCACCTGGTAAAGAAACCACAGTAGTTACAATGACATTGACTAAAGCCATGCTTTGTCATCCACCTGTCAAACTTGTACCACTGTCCTAGAGCTTCCTCAAGACCATATGACCTGGCCTTCCATCTCACATGTCCATTCTCTCTATTCTTTAACTAAGGTATCCATTCGTCTTTCAGTGTTTTCATACTGGCTGGCAACCCTACCAAATCTACCGTTTGGTTCTGCATCCTAGGAATCAACTTCCTCATTCATGCCATGCTCCCACTGTTTCTTGGATCCTTCCTGCTCTACAGTGAGCAACGAGTATAAAGAAGAGGAACAATGAATTTGAGGCTTACTTACCCTTTTAGTCCTCCATATGCATGTTTGAGACTCCTTGATAGCTTTTTGTCTGCCCAAAATCCATTCCAGTGATCGACCTCAGTCACCACACAGTATGCATCCGACCGACGTCAGTTCCATGCAACTGTCCAGGTCGTTGATGCCAATTATCCTATCGACGTCGATCTCCACCTACTCGACACCACTAACTTTGCTTGTCTGCACATGACTAACGTCGGTGCCTGTCTGTTCGACGTCGATTCCCTGACCGACGTCGGTACCTATGTTCACCTGTGAGTGATGAATTTTTATCCGCGAGCTTACTTTGAATCAAAACCCTGTCCAAACTGCCCTGCTCAAAGATATTCAGTCCCATCCACTGATCTCTGTCTGTCATCTCCTCCAAGAACACCAAGGCTTTTTAGTTCTTAAGTTTATCAAATACATCAATCTTCTTTTTCTTGCAATAAATCCAATCCTTTCTTGTAGCATCCCATTGCTTACATAAATCTCGGTCCATGCTCTCCGAAGCTGAACTCTTACCATTTGACTTAAGAACATCCATTCCCTTCTCACTTATGTGACCAAGCCTACAAAGCCACACCTGTGCAATAGAAGTGGAATCAATAATACAAGCAGGTAGATAAAGAGTACCTACTTTCTTACCACATGCTAATTCAAGTACATCCTTGGTAACATTCCAAGAATCCACTATGAGAGTTACTGTGCATCTCTCATCACCCAACTTTCCTAAAGCAGTTAGCCGCATCTTCAAGACTGGGACCTGCATGACCTTCTTCAACACCCATGTGTTGGCCACCTACAATTTCAGCCACACTTCCCCTTTGCCAATACTTTGACAAGGCACACCAGCCCCTAAATAAATCTTTCCAAAGTCTCCAAAGACCTTAACATGGAAAAATACTCTATTTCAGGTTGCATGGAAACAGGCAACAGAATCTATAAACCAAGATTCTACTTTATCCAAGGAACATCCCAAAGCATCCTATGCAACAACACCTGCAACATCTGCTTCTTTAGTTCCTTCATGCTGATCTTCTACCAACCAACAATATTTCTTTACCTGCTCTTTCTTTTCATAACACCATAATTGACCATTTGTTCCTTTGAATTCTTCCATTTTTATCTTACTTTTTTCTGCCATTGTTATACTCCCACTCAATCATAAACCCCTGAAAGTGACCTGTAATCAAACACAAACCTGCTCCCTGCAACCTTAGCTCTGATACCACTTTATCAAGAATCTAGAACAACAAACATGCTCTGATTCCACTGTTAAGACCTAGGAAGCATAATTGATTACCATGTACAAGCAACTAAACATGTGGAATTAAATCAGAAGTAACAAGTAACTAGAATTCAGAAATAACACAGAATATGAGAGACAATACTCAATTGTATTAATACTCTTCCAGAAGGAAATACAGCAAAGAAGATGCCACAGTCTTCTTCCTTACACACCTCTAGGGCTCCCACACCTCTAGGGCATAAACAGTAAATCTCTTCAAGAGCTCACTCTCTCAATTACGGTCCCAACAACAACTCAAGCACATAGTTGTTGTTCACCTCCAACCAGTCAGTATCACTACTGCCAGTACCACCAGTCAGTATCACTACTACTAGTACACAAGTACTCCACATACTCCATGACCGAGTACACACTGTACTCCAAGTACACAATGTACTCCAAGTAGATCTCACCTGATCTTGCTACTTGTTGTGTTGCTGACCTCCCTAATCTTGCACACCTACAAATCACCCTGGTTCTGCACACCTGCAAACCTAGATCTTGCACACACATACACCTGTAGATCAATCGATCTTACTTACCATGTAGATCTCCAAACCTGGCCTTGCACACTTGCCGACCAAGATCATACACACATGAAGAACCCTTCTGATTCTCCAAACCAGCACCTCTGTGGATCTCTACCAGACCTTGCAACAACCTGCAGATCTACCTGATCATACACACTTGGCACTATGGCACTAGGAGGAACGCTAACCTTGCTCTTACTCAACTAGCACACTTTACAATACAGCCCATGATTCTATTATATAGATCTCATGCAAACAATAATTAGACATCCAATTACAATAATTAGATCTGCAGCTCTAAGACTAAAAATTAGCCTTTAACATGCAAACAACTGGTTCATTAACAAACTATCCATGAAACTCACAATTCGGAACCACACAGGCAACCGACATCGGTCCCTACTAGTCTGGAGGTGACCGACGTCGGCCGATCTATGATCGATGTTGGCAGCTTCATGTCTCCACCTGATCGACGTCAATTGGCCTGACCGACGTCGGTGACTGTGACACTCAGCAACCTCTTCCAATGTCTGCATTAGTGAAGCTTTTAGCTCCACAACCTAACACTCTCCAAGATAGATTTGACATGATAGACTTGGGTTTGTTGCACTACTTCCTTGGCATCAAGATCTCACAGTCAAATTCAGAGATATCTCTTGCACATCCTATGTATGCTCTTGACTTATTAGCTCAGTTTCACATGGTTGATTGCAAGCCATCTCTGACTCCCTTTCTATCAGGAGTCAAGCTTAAGGCTGATTGTTCTTCACCATTGGTTGATGCCACTCGGTATCGATAACTTGTTGGCAGTCTCATCTACTTGACTCACACCAGGCCCAACATATCATATGCAGTGGGACTTGTCTCTATATTTATGTAGGAACCTCATGAGCTACATTGGAAAGTAGCTAAGAGGATCTTGCATTACATATAGGGTTCACATAAATACGAGATTCATTACAAATTTGGCATAGAGGTTGACTTGGTTGGATATATAGATTTACATTGGGCTAGCGATTCTCAGACTCGCAAGTCCACTTTTGGTTACAATTTCTCTCTAGGTTCTGGTCCTATTAGTTGGTCTAGCAAGAAGCAAAATGCTATTGCTATATCATCCACAGAGGCAGAGTACAGGGGAGCTGTTAATGCAACTACTGAGGCTATTTGGCTTCAAGGGATACTTTTTGAGTTTGGCATTCCTATCAGGCAGCCCACCATCATTTATTGTGACAACCAGAGTACCATTTAGATTTGTAAGAATCTGGTTCAGCACCAATGGACCAAGCACATAGAGATTCACATGAATTTCATTCGGGAGCTTATTCATAGTCAGGTCATTGACTTGATATTTTGCCAGTCTTCGGAGCAGGTTGCAGACATCTTCACCAAACCTTTCACCGAGAGCAAGTTCATTTATCTACGAGCTCTTCTTAGGGTGCATTCCACATCTACAGCAGCATCATCTTCAGGGGGGGCCCTCTAGCCTCTTAATTTTTTTGTCTCTCTTTTGGGGGGGAGTTTTTTCCTACAGGTTTTCTCCTTTTCTCTATCTTATGGGAGATTGCATTTGTACATGGGTACCTCATCAGGCCTAGTTGTCGGGACCCATTTTATATTTTCACACTGCCCACCTAAGCTATGCTTATGGGGGGGTGTTAGTGTAGGTTCTTATTTTTCCCTAATATTTAATTAGAGAATATTATATATTTGTGCATACATGGAGTTTTCCTACATTCGTGGGATAGGCTAGCTTATCTGGAGATGTGTGTCATAGGTGTCATAAGAATGTCATAAGTAACTCCTTTGACTGGCTATTCTAGGTATGGGAGTTACTTCTCTATTCTTAGCACCTTGTCACCACCTTTCATGGAGGAGTTACAGTCTATTTTTGGGGTGCTTTGACCACCTTTTGTGGAGGAGTTACAGTCTATTATTGGGGTGCTTTGACCACCATTTGTGGAGGAGTTACTTACTAGCTCTCCTATATGTATTCTTCATTATGGCCTTCTCATGTTAATGGAATATTAACTTTTCTCCAAATTGTGTATGCAATTGTCTCTTGTTTGATTTCATTTACTTTAGCATTTTGTGGTATTCACTTGCTTCATCCTATGCAACCATGACTTGTGCATCCTCGTTATTCAGACCTTGGAAAATCCTTCGATATTGACTGGGTTTATACATTAATGAGACAATGTGCTTTAAACCAAGTTGATTATTTTTAAATTTTTATTATGTCTCTTTGAAATCTTATTTAGATTTCATTTGTAAACTACTTTAGGTATATGCTTTTATGTTTTGGGTTTGAAACAAAATGCACTTTTCCACTCTCCAACCGATGGTTGGGGTGAGTAAGGACCCACTATATGGATGGGCTCATTTTAAACTCTAAGAATGTTAATAGACTCTATGAGGAATAAGTATGTTAGTGATGCATAAAAACTCTTTACTCATAGATAATATAGAGGTTGATTTGGCATATCTATGATTTCACTTATTGATGCATAATTGTTTTTTCTTTCAAGTTTTGTTTTTAGACTTATCATACTTGATTTATTTTGAGATATACTAGATAGGTACTACTAACATCATTTTGTATGATTGTAGGTATTACCTCGGTATGAGCTAGGTTGTAAAATGGAACACTTCATTCAGCTTTGAACATAAGGTATACAGTCATATACTTATAGTATAGTATGAATGAGATCCAAATGTGAGAGACCTCTATATGTTACTTGATTCTTATGTTCAAACCCTATCTTGTAGTTTGATTTTTGAGTTCTATGCAGTTCATTAATCTGCTTGTATAGTCGATTATGTTTTCAATGGTTAATTTATTACTATGAGAAGTCTTTTTTATGTGTCTTATGTATTGTTAAATAAATATATCATTGGTTATTAAAAAGGGAATTAATTATGAATCTTTTGTCTTTCTTTGTTGGTTTTTTGGGGTCTTGATCACATTTTCAATTCCATATGGCATGCATTATCTACAAATGCCATTTATATATGGCTCATAATGAAATGTAGTGGGGCTTCATGAATCATAATGTTCCAATTAGTTGTTACATTCATATTTAAAGGTTGATTGTGCAAGCCATCAAGAAAATGCATTATTTTAAAGTGGAATAACAATAAGAAAGTGATCGTGATAGAAACCCTTCTTCTCCCTCCATAAGACACTATCTAGATTTCCTCATTTTAGAATTTTCTCTCGGTATATAGTCTCATTGTAAATTTATACAACAACACCATCAGAGTTGCAAGGCTGCCTATCCACTTTCTTGGAGGTAAACAAAAACTCACAACATTTACATTATTTGTAATGGTACACACACACACACACACACACACAGTCTATATATATATATATATATATATATATATATATTAAAACCCTAAACCATGTATTATAGTCTGTATAATGCCATACATCTTGTTTGTCTATATAATACCATTTACATTCTATGTAATGCTCTACTTTTGTCCATCTTTATACATAAAGGAAATGAGCCAATGGAACTTCGGTCTGTATAATATTTTATTAGTGTCCATATTATTGCATTTTATATAATGCCATACATATTTGCATGTTTGTACTA
Organism: Torreya grandis; assembly: GCA_037957365.1. Lineage (NCBI taxonomy): Eukaryota > Viridiplantae > Streptophyta > Pinopsida > Cupressales > Taxaceae > Torreya > Torreya grandis. The sequence continues at coordinate 1,310,676 of JARHVA010004307.1, forward strand.
TACCCTTTACATTATGGGTAATGGTCTACTATTTTCCATCTTATTACAGTCTATTTTGACTATGTTTTTTATGTATTACGAATCTTTTATCTTTTTGTGTTGGTTATTTGGGTCTTACTCACAGTCATGTGTTTGATAAATTGACTGGGTTTTTGCAGTAATGTGATAATATGTTTTAATCCAAGTTGAGTGTTTTTAAAAAATTTATTGTGTCTCTTTCAAAACCTTATTTGGATCTCATTCATAAACTACTTTAGGTGCATCCTTTTATGTTTTGGATTTGAAACCAAATGCACTATTCCACTCTCCAACCAATGGTTGGGGTGGGTAAGGACCCACTATATGGATGGGCTCATTTTAAATTCCAATAATGTGAATAGATTCATTGAGGAATAGGTATGTTATTGATGAGTTAAAAATCTTTCACTCAGATAATATAGAGGCTGATTTGGTATAGCTGTGATTTCACTTACTGATGCATGATGGTTTCTTTAAATAGTTTCAACACACTCAAATTGCCTTATATATTAATATTGGAATATTAGGCATCATCATAACAATAATGTTGAAGTTGTGGTAAGCTTTTCATGTTATAGTATAAGTAAGCTTTTGTTAAAGTATTTAAAGATTGCCTTTTTTACCATTTTGTTAAGCTTTTGTCATACTTCATAATCAATTTTCGTAGTGTTATGAAACGGGATTATGATCTTATTTTATGTGCTTTTAATTACATATGAACATGTTTCCATCTTTGATAAAGAAACATACTCACATGTTTCATGTGAGCATGATGATGATGTGGAATTTTAGGTGCCACAGGATTTATGACTCTAACGATTTGAGCCCCAAAGGGTTAGAAACTATAGAAGAAGAACTCAAGGTATACAAAGGTAAGTGATACATTATGTGTTTTCCATTATACTCATTTGTCATCAATATATTCACATCTTGTGCTTACACATTATTTATGAAACTTGATAAGAAAAAGAAAATGTCTTGGATGCAAAAAAGAATGTGAAAGGGAGAAGATGAGAGTCGAAGGAGAAGGTATATTTGTTTATCCGTAGTTTTCAATCCCTCTTGCTCTTGAATCAAATTACTAATTTTTTTTTAAATTATGAAAGTAATTATGTAAGGATTTAAAGATTGCCTTTTTTACCATTTTGTTAAGCTTTTGTCATACTTCATAATCAATTTTCATAGTGTTATGAAATGGGATTATAATCTTCTTTTATGTGCTTTTACTTACATATGAACATGTTTCCATCTCTGAGCAAGAAACATACTCACATGTTTCATGTGAGCATGATGATGATGTGTAATTTTAGGTGCCACAAGATTTATGACTCTAACGATTTGAGCCCCAAAGGGTTGAAAACTATAGAAGAAGAACTCAAGGTATACAAAGGTAAGTGATACATTATGTGTTTTCCATTATACTCATTTGTTCATCAATATATTCACATTTTGTGCTTACACATGATTTATGAAACTTGATAAGAAAAATAAAATGTCTTGGATGCAAACAAGAATGTGAAAGGGAGAAGATGAGAGTCGAAGGAGAAGGTATATTTGTTTATCCTCAGTTTTCAATCCCTCTTACTCTTGAATCAAATTACTACAATTTTTTTAATTATGAAAGTAATTATATTCATTCGTTGTAATAGCATGACAAGAATGGTTCAACAAAAAAGGAATGAAATGTTCAAAGAATTTTTTTATGTTTTATGGCTTATTCAGTTTGTGGAGATTCACTATATTTGTGTGATACATATTGTCAAATGTTATGACATACTATTCTTGGATACAAAATAATATATAAAAAAGAGAGTGGAAAATGTTCTTGGATCATATTATGAATGGATTTGTTTAGCATAATGAGACTCTTCCCATTAGGGAACTATATGTACATATTTATCTTGAATAAATAAAATTTATTATATTTACCTATTAAGGGGCTTTTGTTGCATGTCTTTTATGTTATTTTCCTTCACTTTATTGTGTCTTGGTTTTGTATCAAGTTTATCGAGTTTAGTAACTTGTAGAAATAAAGGTATCTAATTGATAATAGTTATCAAGCTCCATTTATAAGGAAAACATCTTAATTTTTTAGGAAGAATGACCTAAAAATAAGTTCCATTTATATGTTGACACTACCCATGCTATGTTATGTAAAAATTATAAATAAAAGGACAAACACAAAAAATTTCTCATGCATGTATGCCAACATGTTTCATATATGTATAGAGCATGAAAAAGTATAAGATGCATACAATACATGTGTTCATGAATTGGGATATCCTTTCCCAAAAATAAAAAAATCATCTTTCAATTATTCATGGTGGATGACCTACATTCTTCTAGTGTTTTCATTATTACATTTGGTGATACCATAGAACCCTACATACTTATCCTAACTTTTGTTGGACAACAAAATATTCATTTTTGATGTTGGGGTTGTATGTAATTTTAAGTTGGATACTACAAACAAAAAAGATGAAATTTTTGCATAATGGACATAAACTACATAAAAATGCTCTTGAAACTATATGTTTAAAAGAACAACCAAAAAACAAAGTATGAGCATCCATGAATATGATTGAGGTCATTTGCTATTATTAACCATAAAAAATGCAAACAAATGTGCATCTCACCCTCACTTTCACTTAATAAACAATTGAATACTAAAATAAACCACTTAGAAAAAAAACCCTTGTGCACTTAATAAAAAATTTAAGACTAAAATAAACCACTTAACAAACAATTGTACACTAAAATATGCAAATAAATGTACATCTCGCCCTCGCTAATTAAGTGTAATATGAAGGGGCTAAAAAATATTTTAGTATATTAGAAAGAATTGGTTACTATTCTTGTTTCATATTAGTAATATGAGCTTAGTTCATTTAGGGATCTTTCTATAATTTTATAATTTCAATAATGTTTTTAAAGGACTAGATCTAGGTATGTTCCCCATTGACCTTGATTGTATCTTAAAAGGTCACTTCGTGACTACAATGAAGAGTAGGATATAACCATAAATATTTTATTCTATTTTCTAAGGGTGATCTATATTGATCCTAATGCTTTTAGAATATTTAGTTCATTTATATTTTAAGTTGGGTTTATTGTTAGTTTCTAAATCTTGACATAAAACTTGACATGATCATAACAAACATATAAGGAACACACAATTAATTATGTCTTGGAATGTGGATTAATGTACGAGTTATATATCTCAACCTTGCTAAATTGTTGAAGGATTTTTGGGAACATCATGTTTTACGAAGGTTTGCATTCTATAATTTTATTTGACTAATTCTAAGAATACCTTATTCAAGTTTGTGGCTTCCCACTCAAAACTAAAAGCCATAGTACTATGATGAACTCTACATTGTAATGGAAACATTATTATGTGAATATGAAAATATTTTAAATGTAACATGATGCATACAACTATGTTATTTACTAAGGACAATGAATTGCATTGACATAAAAAAATTAAAATCAAATATTAATTTACCCTATGTTTTTTAGTGTTCTATGCCACATGGCATGTACCATCTACAAGTGCCATGTGTGTATAGCTCATAATGAAATGTAATGGAGCTTTATTCATCATGCCAGGTGCTAATTAGTTATTATATTCATATTCAAAGGTTGAGTGTGCAAGTCATCATGAAAATGTATTATTATAAAATGGAATAACAATAAAAAAGTGATCATGATAGAGACCCCTCTGCTTCCTCCATAAGATAGATTCTGGATTTCCTCATTTTAGTATTTTGTGTTAGTATAGAGTCACATTGTAACTTTATACAAAACCACCATCAAAGATGCAAGGACATTTATCCATCTTCTTGGAGGTAAGGGGAAACTCACAGCCTTTACATTATTTGTAATGGTATACACATATCAAGTATATATATTCTCTACTTGTATAACACCTATTAGTATAGTTTGTATAATGATCTGCATCTTGCTTATCTATATAATACCCTTTAAATTATGTGTAATGGTCTACTATTGTTCATCTTCCTACATAAAGGAAAGGAGCCAATGAACCATCAGTCCATATAATCGTTTAATGGTGTCCATCTTATTTTGGTTTGTATAATGTCCTACATCTTTCTTATCTATATAATACTTTATACATTCTATGTAATGGCCTACTATTTTCCATCTTACTATCTAAAGGAAAGGATCCAATGAACCATCAGTCTATATAATGGTCTACTATTGTCCATATTATTTAATTTTGTATAATGCCCTACATCTTGCTTGTCTATATAATACCCTTTACATTATGTGTAATGGTTTATCATTTTCCATCTTGATCCATAAAGGAAAGGAATCAATGAACCATCAATTTGTATAATGGTCTATTATTGTCCATCTTATTATAATTTGTATAATGCCCTGCATCTTGCTTGTCTTTATAATACCCTTCACATTTTATATAATGGTCTATTGTTTTCCATTTTAATACAAAAAGTATAAGAACCAATAAATTTTCTTGTCATTATATTATAATGTTTGTGTTTGTTCAGTAATAGACATAAATAAATATAAAATTAAAAGAACCAATAAACTTGTTAAGAGGAAAGTGATTGACATTTTGAATGCAGATTGGGATCCCAAAATTAGACTTTAGGTGACATCCCTTCATAGGATTAGATGTCTGTTTATTCTTTTAGTAACATATACTTACTAAATATCCATGGTTTTGCTTCTATGTAGCTTCTGAGAAGCCTAATCCCACTCCCCCAAGCAATTTTTTTGACCAATATAAAAGTCTTGAATAAATGAATGTAAATATGGATAATGACCTTTGATAATGTGAACTAAATCATTTGAAGACCAGTTTGGATGTATGGGAGCAATGGGAAAATGTTATAAAATAAAGAGAGGACAATTTGAAGGAAAGCATTGAAGGAATGAATACAACCATATTATTTCTGATAAATGAGAACAAGGAGCTAAATATTTATATCTAATGTGGGAAAGGTCATCAAAAATGTTATTGGCATCATCATAAACAAGTCACAAATAGATGTTTGTCAATGACCATATGTACAAATTCAACAAAATAAGGACAAATACGAATCAACATACAAATAATAATTACATGGGCATAAACATGGGCAGCAACATTGCCTTTGAATGAAAATTTATTACCATTTTTTTTCTCAATTCATTGATTTTAAACATGTACTTTCACGCATGGCCTTGGGTTGACTGCATGCATTCACACATTTCAAAAGACTGACTCACCATTCTAACCTTGTAAAAAGTTTCTTCTTTGCTTTGGCTTCTCACCCATGCCACATCAATGTCAATCTCACTAAACATCACATCGTCATCAGGTATGCTTTGTTTTTTCATTCATGAATTGTTCTCTAATTTCTCAAGTTTGAATTTTTTTTAAAACCCATTTTCCTTGCACATTTGGCTCCACCAGTAATACTCAATACAATGGACACCAACTTATTCACCAACCAATCCACTATTCAATGGGATGAAACTCAATTGAATTTACAAACATGTGTTTCAAATGAGAGTGATATACTTATATGGCAACATTTATCTCTTGACCCGCATGGGGCATTAAATGTAAACATCTTTCCCACATGTCAATATGGTGGAACCATTGATATTTATAATAGTTGATGAATGATTCTTGTGCCACATATTATTACATGAATAGGTTCACATCACAAATTATTTCCTCTTAAGTAGGTGACTTGTGCATTATTTCACCCAAGCCTATAAACATTGTCTGCCTTATTTCACATCATTGACCTTTAAAATCATTTTTTTAGCCATGATCTCCTCATGTGCCAACTACATAGGTATACCTTGCATTGAAACACTTCCCTAGACTTGTAATTACAAAGTAAACATAACAAAATTAGCAAACAAAAAATTATTTTCAATGACAACAAGAAATATTTATAATAGACATGGGCTCAACTTACCTAATAGCACCAATTTCAGCACAAACATCTTCCACCATGAAAGCATTTGGTTTTTATTATAACATGTAATAATGTGCACTAACCACTAACTTATTTATCCATGATGTTAGGTCAAAAATAGTATCCCTCAAAATAAACACCCACATAATAGGAAGTCCATTATGTATACTATCAAATACAAGAAGTGTGTACAACATGAACTACATCATAAGACACAAATATAAGTCTTATATAATAACAAGTGTGAAGTTTCAAATTTGGAAATTTTCAAGTACCTTATGCACATTTGTCCCATATGTGGAGTCCATTGAAAGTATACTATTATGTGCATGCTTCAACATCCACTAACATTATTGAGTAAGCTAGAGGCCTAAGACAAAGGGTTGCTCCTTTGTTCCTATTTTTTCAAATTATTCATGCATAAATACTTTTTTAGGATTTTTAGTGATAAATGTTCGAACACTTTCCGCATCACTAGGATTAAATTTGTATTTTGCTTCCTTCACCCTTATTTGAATATTGTGGATGTCATGTTTAGTTATGAAATTATCCCTTTCCATCTACCCTTCAAATAATGTAAATTTTTCATGGACCATGTCCCGATGCTTTTGGTGAATAACTTCAGGAGTCAGGCCCAACAATAACAACCTATCCACCCAATCCTTCAATGCATCACTAATGAATGGAGATAGAGTAAAATAACTACCCCTAAATTCATATATCTCTTTACCATTGTAAACCCTATCCCATTGGTACCTATGTCCCATGTTGTTATACATAATCAAACCCTATTCTTGCATGAACACACAAATAGAAAAGTGACATTGGAATCGATGATGCAAATGCTTATGGCCAAGTCAACTACCAATACCAACCATCATAACATTTGAAATGTCATAAGTCATGTCATAGTTGGCCCTATAATCCTCGGGACCATACGTACACCAATACCTATATAATACATACATAAATTATTATTAAAAAAAACCTTGATTTGTATTTTTTTTTTTAACTATTATAAGACATAATACCCACAATATGTATTGGAGAGATCTATCAATCCTAAATTTTTACAAGTCAGATGATATAGGATTAAATTTACTATCGTCGATACAGAAGGTAGTGGGATACCCTAATCTCTTACATTCACCATTTAAGAATTATTATGTACAATTTTTTGTATCTAGGCAATGATATATTTATAATTTCTCATATTATACTCCACCTTACTCCACTCCAATTCATCGGAAGGGAATTCCGCAAGCAATGGATTTTGCACTATAAGAGATAAAAGTATCTTCCACTTGGACATCATCTATGAAGCAAGGAAGCCAAAAAAATAGAGTTACTAATTTATGCATAAACAAGGGGCATTGATAAACAATTGAAATTCATAAAAAAAACCATTGATTAACAATTAGCATTGACAAACAAGGGGAAATGATAAACATATGAAAATGTATGAAAAAAATAGATAATAATTACCAAACATATGCATTAATATGTTATCCTAAAATCATACAATGTAACAACTTATAGATTCCTAAGGAGCATTTAAATTCCTCACTGAGACTGGTGCATATGATATTTAACATGGATGATTTACTTGGAAAGTTAAGTTATCTTTTATTTATGTTGTCAATTTATTGTCGATGGTAATATAAAATCTATAAAAAACATTAAATCATATTATAACTCTTTAGCACTCTTAATGGGTTGGTAATAACAAAGTGAATCCCAAATTAGAGATTCTATAAAATGTGCAAAGTGATACTTTCAATCTTTTTGTGCTAAGTGATTGCATCCTTGATACAAGGCCCATCCTTATTAACTTTACATGAAGAAATTGCTTACCAATGGAAACACTTGGTGATAATGCAATCATTATCCTCAATTGAGATTTTCAACCATTACTATCCTAACCACATATAATAATTCATACTAATATCACTTATAACATTCAAGTGCTATGAAAAAAACTTTGAAGATCATAATGAATCTTTCATTCATTTGCAAAATTGATTACAACTTCACATGGTAAATACTCTCTACCAAGAGAGATCCCTCATTTCATTACTTCTACATATAATGTTTTGATCCTTCCTACTCCCCATGAAATATCCAAATATAATATATGTAACACTTATAATGGCAATACCATAAATAAATAATAGTTCCCACAAACTAACAAATATGCCCTCCCAAGCCCTCGTAAACTCTATAATGTAATTTCATGTTGGGCATCTCATAATAACTAATCAGGAATCATTGAAAACATGTCATGGTCATAGTGCCAATGATGGTGTATGTTGTTCAAGGTAAGTGCACAAAGTTGGGGGACAAAAAGTGGCCTACCTGTGGACATGATTGTCCTAAAATTTTAGAAATCTAAACTTCTATAGATAATTTGAGATATCTACACTCAGAATTTGAGGATGGTGTAAGAACATGAAATGTAAGATTTCAAGTCTAGTTCCCAAAACACTATTTAAAAAAAAAATAGTTAAGTATAACTACGTAAAACATCTAAAATTTGAAGAGAAACTCTTTTTTTTCAGAAAATATAGTAGATAGATGGTCGTGCAATGCACCATTTTTTGAGTAGTGTTTAATATTATTTAAAACACTTTGAGGAAAGTTTAGACAAGATCTTCTAGTTTATGACCTATATTTTTTTATATTTTTTAAATGAATACTTTTTATTCATGAAGTTTTCAAGTAAATAGATCCTGAAAACTTACAAAAAAATGGATAATAGTTCATACAATGCGCCTAACTACCTAAAAAAAATGAAAATCAATTGTTTTTTGAATGTGTGTAGAATTAGGCTTAGTTTGTGACCATATAAATTTTTTTTGACTTGGATCAACAAAATAAAAATTACATGAACATGTATGGGCATGTACTTCTAGAAAAGGTATACTTAGAAATCAACATAGTTTGAAACTTTAAATTAGTCTAAAAATTATAAAAATCATATTTTTGGAAAGAGGAGAGCATGCTAATTGTGATGGTATTAAGTTTTTGAATTTTAAAATTGAAATTCTTAGTGTATTTGGCAATAAAATTTGAATTTTATTATTTCTATCATAACTCTCAAAACTTGGTTGTACATTGACAGTCCAAGCCTTTGGCTCAAGAATCCAAGCCATCCCCAATCCAAAAGGCACATGAATTGAATTCAAATTCAAATACCATAATTGCGTTAAAAAACATTCATGTTATTAACTATGTTAGTAACATGATCATGTTACTTAATAACATGATTACGTTAATAATGTGATCACGTTATATGTTCTCAATAGCCTAAAACCCGAATTTGCATTTTGACCTACTAAAGGAGCTATTAGGCCTAGTAGTCTTAAGATAAAAGTTTGGTTGATTAATATTATTGTTTGGGACTAATGCTTTTGTCAAGATTTTATAACATATAATGATAATTGGAGATTTATTAACCTATAAATCATTATATTGTTCATTTTGCATAAGTCTAATCTTCCTTAAAATATAGACAATCCTAGTTCATCCTAGACATGGTCAAGAAGTCAAAAGTTGGTTTTTGGTGATCCACTGATCCAAATCACTCATAATTTGGTAGGTTTGATTTATATTTCATTTTTTACATGATTAAATAAATCATATTGTCCAAACATCAATTGGATTAAATGGATCCTTTGACTGAGTACTAATGAACCTAGAGTATTAGGTTTAAAAGAGAGTTCAGTGTTATTATAAATGTTTAAAGATTAGTTATTTGAAAGTTGTTATTTGAAAATGAATTTATAGTGTGCACAAGATTCAAATGGTATTTTGGAACAACAAAAAATAAATCAAGGGTTATTGTATTTTGTGTCAAGAGTGTATACAATCCTAAAAGAGATTGAATTTGGTTAAACAGGACTGCGTTAGTTTTTATGGATAATTAGTGATGTTTGGAACTTTTTTAAAAAAATTATAAACTTTATAGTATGGTCTGAGTCTCTGATAATATTGTTTGATTCAATAAGTGAAGTTATATAAGGATCCATTTTCAAGGTATATATCAATGCGTTATTACCCTATTTTGCATATAAGAAGTTATTTTTTGTCAAGTTTAGAGATGTCACAAACATACATGCCAAAAACATACATGCCTTATGATATAACTAATTTTATCATGATATGTTATAAAATGCATTTTTTAACACTATGGCTAAAACTTAGCCTTTAGAGTACCAATCTAGTTGTACACTTGAAGTAAATTAGGGTTGTTTTGAGCCCCTTCAACCTAATTGCATGACTATAAAATGTGATTTGGGGGTTGATCAACTCTAATTTCATTAGCTCGATTGAAGAAAAGAAACATAATTTATTTATATGCAAGTTCTACATGTATAGAATGTGGTTTTGAGCTTAATAAACTTGAAGTCATCAGCTAATGAATACAAATGTTGGTTAGTTTAATTATGGAGGTAATTAGGGTCAAGATGAGCCACGTGAATGTATTTTAAATTATATAGTCAATGTGATTTGGAGTGAAATTAACTCTAATATCATGTCATATATAATTAACCCAAGAGTTGATTAATTTAATCTGAGGCATTTGAGGCTAATTTGAACCCCTTAAAAAGCAAGATATGATTTGGGGCAAAATCAAAAGTTTTATTCTATCATGAATTGATACAATTAGTCAAATTATGCAATTAAGGGTGTGATTTGGGAAAAATTGATCCCCTAAACCAAATTTACGGCTAAATAAATTGTATAGTTCATTTATGGAACATGTGTGGCTTAACTGACCCTACTTTTATAAAAAATGCAAACATGTTCAGGTAAATATCACAAATAGGTGAACAAGTAACTCACATTTTCTTTAATTACCTCAGTGATTGGACCTTATATCTGATATATTAAACCCTAAACCCTGTACCATTTAACTTAAACCCTAAACCCTATACCATTTACCATAAACCCTAGGCCATAAGCCTTAAACCCCAAACCCTTTAAATTGTAGAATCTAAACCAATAAATTTAGCCCCAATTAACATCCTTTATATAGTAAGAATTGGGTCCATAGGGATGAACTTAGTCAAAATATCATCACTCATTATTGTAATTGACTTTGTAGGCTCAATCTATGATGATGTGGGGGATAATTGATCCCAAATTCACATTTTTTACTCACATATGTAGGTTTAAGGAGCTCAAATCTTCCCCAATCACCATCATGATTGTACCTTAAATACCTTAAAACCTAAACCCTAAACCCTAATCCCTAAAGTTACTAATCCATAAAATATAAACCATAAACATAAACTCTTTAAACCTTAAACCAATCATTTTATCCCAAATTAACATGATTTAGACTAAGAATTAATTTTATAGGGCTTAGTTTGGCCTAAACCACATCACTGATTACCCCATTTGACTAATTCACTCAATCTGGATGATGACATCTAATGTATAATGACAACTGAAAAACAAATTCTATAGTCACAAATGGGTCTAAGTGATTTAAATTGTCTTCAATTATCTTTGTAATTGACCCTGTGTACCCTAAACCATATATACATTAAAACCTAAGCCCTAAACCATAAACCCTGAACACTATACCCTAAATTGTAAACCATAAAATTTCCCTATTTACCAATTGATTTAGTCCTAATAAACATACTTTGTAGTAATAATTAGTTTTAAACATGGCATAGAGTGATTAGACATTATATACAAGTCCTTAAAAACCTAAACCTTATGCCCTGATCCATAATCCCTAAAACATTAATTGTAAGCCCTATGCCCTAATGCCCACTACATGCCACAGACATACATGCATTATGATATAACTAATTTTATCATGAGATGTTATAAAATGTACATTTTAAACCTATGGCCAAAACTTAGCCTTTGGAGTACCAATTTAGTTGTGCATATGAAGTAAATTGGGGCTATTTCAAGCCCCTTCAACCTAATTAACCAAAGAGTAAGCTATTTGATTCTTTTAATCGAAGAGGAATTTGAGGCAAAATTGAACCCTTTTAAGAGTAAGATATGATTTAGGGCAAAATCAAAAGATTGATTCGATCATGAATTGATCTAATTAGTCAATTTGTGTAATTAGGGGCATGATCTAGGCAAAATTGATTTCCTAAACCAAATTTATGGCTCAATCAATTATATAACATGTATTTAACATATACATGGTATAACTAACCCTACTTTTATCAAAAATACAAACATGAAGGTAATTGTCATAAATAGGTGAACAAGCAGCTCAAATGTTCTTCAATTACCTTAGTGATTGGACCCTATATCTGATATCTTAAACCCTAAACCTTGTACCATTCAACTTCAACCCTAAACCTTGTACCATTTACATTAAACCCTAATCCATAATCCCTAAACCCCAAACCCTTTAAATTATAGACCCAAAACCCTAAAGCAATAAATTTAACCCCAATTAACATCCTTTATATATATAGTAAGAATTAGGTTCACAGGGATGAACTTGGTTAAAATAGCATCACTCATTAAACCAAAATTGACTTAATTGGCTCAATTTGTGATGATGTGGGGGCTAATTGAGCTCAAAATCACATTCTTTACTCATAGATATAGGTTTAAGGAACTCAAATTTACCCTAATTGCCTTCATGATTGTACCTTATATACCCTAAAACCTATACCCTAAGCCCTAATCCTTAAAGTTCCTGATCCCTAAACTCTAACCATAAATATAAACTCTTTAAACCCTGAACTAATCATTTTATCCCAAATTTACATCATTTAGACTAATAATGAAGTTCACAGGGCTCAATTTGGCCTAAATCACACAACTAATTACCCCATTTGACTAATTCACTCAATCTGCACAATGACTCCAGGGTATAATAACAACCCAAAAACACATTCTATAGTCACAAATGGGTCCAAGTGATTATAATTATCCTTAATTATCTTTGTGATTGACCCTATGTACCCTAAACTATATATACATTAAAACCTAAGCCATAAACCCTAAACCCTAAACACTATACCCTAAATTGTAAACCATAAGCTTTTACTATTTACCAATTGATTTAGTCCCAATTAACATCCTTTGTAGTAAGAATTAGGTTCATATGACATAGAATGATTAGACATTAAATACATGTCGTTAAACCTAAACCATATGCCCTAATCCCTAATCCATAATCCCTAAAACATAAATTGTAAGCCTTATGCCATCATTCTCACTACGTGCTACAAACATACATGCCTTATGATATAATTGATTTTATCACGAGATGTCATAAAATACATTTTTTAAACCTATGGCTAAAACTTAGCCTTTAGTGTACCAATCTAGTAGTGCATCTAAAACAAATTGGGGTTATTTCGAGCCCTTTCAACCTAACTACACGATTATAAAATGTGATTTGGGGGTTGATCAGCTCTAATTTTCCCCAATCACCATCATAATTATACTTTATATATGCTAAAACCTATACCCCAAGCCCTAATGCTTAAAGTTAGTAATCCATAAACTCTAAACCATAAATATAAACTCTTTAAACCTTGAACCAATCATTTTATCCCAAATTAATATCATTTAGACTAAGAATTATCTTTACAATTGACCTTGTATACCTTAAATCTAAGCCCTAAACACTATACCCTAAATTGTAAACCAAAAACTTTCCCTATTTACCAATTGATTTAGTCCCAATTAAAATCCTTTGTAGTAAAAATTAGGTTCACACATGGCATAGATCGATTAGACCTTATATACACCCTTAAACCTAAACCCTACATGCCCTAATCCCTAAACCCTAAAACATAAATTGTAATCCCTAAACCCTATACACTAATGCCTTAATCCCTAATCTATATTAAGTATAATGTGATCGCATTATTCTTAATATAGACAATACTCAATTCTCAATGCCAATTGCTAACCCCAAATGAGTATTAAAAATAACGTGATCACATTATTACATAACACAATCATGTTATTATTAATGTACACTTCTCAATATGTTGGATGAATCAGAACCTTATACAATAAATAATGTGATCGCGTTATGATTATTATAGACTAAGATCACTTTTAAACATCTATTTTTAACCCAAATTGATAATTATATCCCCATAAACATTATCTACGTACTTATGTGGGATCTATGGTACCTATGTACTTGACCCCACTTTTGAAAAGTTTTTAATTATCCTTGATGGGTGATAGATCATGTTTGAGGAAGAGGAAGATGTTGAAGAACAAAACACCAGATGAATTAGAAGATTTGAGAGAGAAACAAAAGATATGAAGGCAAAAAATTCATGGTAGATAAGGTACAAACCCTAATCCTGATGAACCAAATGCCATAGATAATGAGCCAATTGATAATAATGAATTAAACAATGATGAAATTGACCATAATGAATTGAATAATGATGGAATTGACCATAATGAAATTAATAATAATGAAATTGAAAATAATGAATTAGTTATTGTTGGAAGTTTACATTCAAAGTTCCAAGTTTTTTATTTTGTTGATGACAAGTCTATGTATGATGTTTCACCCCCCATGAATGAATAAAATTTGATGGAAAAAAATAATGATGAAATTAACCATCAAGAAAATTTCATGGAAACATATAATGAAGAAATAAACAATGAAGAAAATGTCATCCCACCTTTAAACAATGAAATTAATAATGATTTTGAAACACCCTCTCAACAAATTCCACCATTACCAACACCTCCAAGAATTATGCGTAGAAAAGACAAGTACCTAATTGAAGTTGATGAAAATATTTTAGAACCAATGCATAATAAAATGTTTGATCGCCATTCAAGAAGACTGGCTCAATAAATTTGAGATACTTTCTTTCATAATTTGGATTATGATAGTCAAAGATGTCAATTATTTATTTCATTGATAAAATTGATTAAGATGAGACCTATAATGTACACATTAGGACTATAAATGTCTAATAGGGATGATGAAAATAATGAAATTGTTAAAAATCTACATGATACATATCATATTGTAGGCCCAAAATCACACACCAAAGATTGTAATGCTTCTTGGCATATACTTACAACTTGTGCAGTAAGTGATAAAATAGGGAAAAAATAAATGGTTTCAAAAATAAGCTCAACACTTAATATAAATAGGAAAACAATAATGAAAGAAAGTGAAAGACGTGAAAGACTTAATGAACCTAATACCAATGAGCTATGGACATTCTCTAGTAAATAAGGCTATAGCTGATACTCTTAAAGAGTTACTCAATTTTGGAAAGACAATACAAGAGTTTTGCCCAATGCAAGATATGTTGTGAAAAGAAGAGTTGGTTCTCGTAACCGTGAACTACATCTAAAACATTTATTGGATATGAGTTAAACATGATTGTACTTTAGATTTTTGGAAAAACATCAACAAATTTCTATTTGTCAAAGATATTTTGAGATGGCCAAACCTTTTTATGTAAAAATAAATCACACACGCACCACTTGTTGTTGTAAGTAACATGTTGAATTTTCAATGCACTATGATGTTGTTTTTCATATTCATTGTACTTTGCATTCTAACAACATTTTTTAGGAGTGTGGCATTGAATTGCCACCAAAATCAGCCATGAAATTTATTCCAACTATATTTTGGAAAAGATCGGATGGACAATTATTTTGCAATAAAATGTTTAAATGTAAATTACACCATTTGTGGTGGATTGCCAAAATTAAAAAAATGTATCCATGAGGAGATTAGAAGTAAAACTAGACAGGAATTAGTTGCTTTAAGCAAATATAAATCAGCGACTTATCAAGTAAAATATGGCAAATAATCTAAAAGGTGTGAGCTTGTTACAAAAGAAATATGTGTTTATGAATTTTTAGTCAAATTTAGGGAGAAGAATGTTTATGAGTATGCAAGGCATAGACATAGGGCTAAATGGTTGGATGAACATTTCAAGATAAGAAAGCATACATTCCCACTTGGTTCGATTGTTTTAGTAGTTGCTTTTGCTAAAAATTACACATTCAAACCCTAAATGAAAGTTCATTCATAGTATTACAACTCATCACAAGTTACCATATTCATGCATGCACCTAATATTATAAAGAAACAATGGAAAATATTAAGGGAGTGCCATTTCTATATCAGTGATGACAGATTACATTGTTCAGAGTATGTGCAAGATTATTTTTAGAAGTTCTATGAACAGTTGAGTAAAGGAACATTACTTTCAATCAACGTTACATTTGGTTAGACAATTGCACATCGTAATTTAAAAATGCATGGATGTTTTATTGGTTGAGCAAGATGCACGTTACCACTAGTGTAGAACACATTTAGAGTTTCACTTAGGTTGGCCATGGAAAAAGGGAGCATGACAGTGCTGGAGCATGTGTAAAAAGAGCTATTTCAATGGAGGAGTTGAAATTTGAAGAGGGTGTTCATTTGACAAATGCAAAAACTATGGTTGAATGGGGTAATGAGAACATGTGTCATGGTGCTCAACCAAATTCTACTATTCTTAGACATTTTTGGTTAATGGAGGAAAAACACTTGAAAGTATGAGGATTGTATGAATCTAATGGGTTCAAGTGACCTCCACTCAATTCATAGCTCAAATGCAAGTTCTTGGACTGTTCATACGAGACACTTGGCATGTTATTTTTTTGCATGTGTGGACTCTATTTGGAATGAGTGTGAGTCACAAGAGTGGGTGGATGATTAGAGTTCCAAACCTCTAATTTGAATCAACACATATCAGGTTTCAATAGCATTGCAACTTACAAATATGACATCATCAGATGATTTTGACCATGTATCTGATATAATGTAGCCAGGTATAATATTTTTCATTATGTACAATTTATTCTCATTATATATCTTCATATTATGACTAAAAATGGTTTTTTTGTGATGTAGGGCATGTTTTTGTAGTTATTGCAGATGAGGATAATGAAGAGGGAACTGATTACTACTTGTGTCAATGTGTAGAGAGAAATAAAAAATTGACTACCCCAATTATAGATGGAGAAAACATTGACTATCCCACTAGATCAGTGGTAGTCACTAGAACTTGGTTTCGATGATATCCTATAAAATATTTAGATCAATGCTTGTTTGAAGAGTTTGAAATGCACATGAAGATACTGCACTATTCAAATTTGATTCTTGCAACAAATATTCAATTACAAAAATATCATGGGAGGCCATTAAATAGGAAACTATGGAAAGTTCAGGAGTTAGACCATGAAGCTATTATTGATGCTATCAAGGTTAGAGCAAATCTTAGTAGTTCATTGGATTGAAATACATAGGTATGTTGACTTTTTAAATGTATATGTAATCAATTTTACCAAATGTTTTTTACTTTTTATGTAGTACCTGGGTGAAAGTATAATACTATATCCCACTAGCCGACCAGAAAAAAATTTAAAAAAAAACTAAAAAATACTTAATGATTTTTAGAAAGATTAGAAAAATGTATATGCACTACATATTTGTATATATAGTCTAAAATATATGTTTCTATTAATTTTAATGACCCGAACTCAAGATATTTTGAGGAGAAGATGGAAGTGTGTGTAGCCTCTTTATACCAAAAAGTGGGACAGAATATTATGCTTTGACCCACAAAATTTTCATTTTTAATTACTTACTAACAAAATTTGTTAGGTTAGTGGTGCCAAATAAGCTTCCACCTTCACATGGTTGGCACCGTCAGTAAAGAATTATATATTCTTGAAGCTAAGAGAAACTTAGGTTGGACATGATCAAAGCTCAAGTTGGATGTGATGGAAGCTTAGGAAATGACTTACAGGTTTTGTTTTATGGGTGTTTGAACTTAAGCTAAAAAATGCATTTTTATTGTAATGGGAAGGGTATTCTTGAGGCCAGAATGGGTGGTGGTTTTGTCGATTGGGCCTGATGGGAGGCCAAAAACCTAGCCCTAGATGTTATCCACCCCCCTGAATGTGTTGGTAGTGTTAGTTTTTAGTTAAGAAACATCAGAACTAAAGTTCTTTAACCATAACTTAAACTTTGACAACATTTATTGTTAGTGTTTCCGCACTCCAGAATAGTAATGAAAATGTACTTCTGGGTGGAGTTGAACATCATGGTAGTGTGATAACATGTAATTTTCCTATCTAGATGTGATTGGAGTGATAGATTTCAAGGTGGAGGTCCCAGAGGTATAAATGCCAGTTAGAGCTCAAGAAGTTGCTTGTTCAATGCTAAAAAGTTCATTTTTGACCCCTCGTTGTAACTTATCCAACGGATTGCTCTCGAAGCTTCCACCTAGATTTGAAATGGTTAGGTGAGAGAAGTTGTATTAAAATGTCCCATAAGTCATGTAAAAAGGGGTTGAAGACATGTCATGTCAAATTTATAAAGGTGATGACCCTTAAGAATCATGTTTAGTCATGTTAACACTATCCTCCTGTTGGATGTAAGAGAATAAGTTAAGTAACCACCCAAACTAACGTTGAATCGGGATGGATTGGAAGTTGTAGGTGTTGTGTGGCATAGAAGGGATAGAGATAAAAGAGAGAGAGCTCCAAAACCACAATAAAAAGGGGGCAATGAAGAGAAGATATCATACCTCTCAAAAGATGATGATTCAATCCTTTTCATGGGCTATGTTTTGTAATCAAGATTGCTTTAAAAGTGAATAAATATGGAATGATTCTATGTATCTATATTTCATGGAATAGTATTGGATTATGATCAATTTTTATATTATCTTTGAAAGGCCCTAAAAGCCATGATCAAGTCACTTTTTTGTGTATTGGCAGGTTTAAACAAGAGACTGTAGGTGAGTAGTTATACATGTCTAAGTTGGATTGAAAATAAGTAACAAATGTTTATTACCCCATTATTTGAAAGGTTGCCCTGTGTACATAGTTAGCACTTTGTTTGGTAGACAATAAATGCCTTGGTATGCAATCAAATGCCAAGAAAGGTTTATGTGTGCCTAAATAAGGTAAATGTCCATGGATTTGGTAGAATTTGGTGTAATGGAGGAGAGTACAAATCACTAGAAATATCTTTTGGGAGTTTGGAATTGTTGAACACAAACATACCTAACATAATAGACCATTGTTTTGCTCTGTTGCCCTATGTCTATTCGGTTAGTGTGGCAATGAAAGGATGTGTATGGTTGAGAAAGTGTATGGTTATGAACTTGATCAAATTATGAGCACATGTAGGAGGAAAATGCATTATGACAATAGTTGATTGGGGGTTTAGTAACCTTTAAAGTGTAGACAATCCACTACAGAGAGATAGATTTCTATGTTTTGATTTATTTGAAGCGAGTGAAGGTCGATCAAAGGATCTTACATATTAAGGAATATGGAGACTAATAACACATACCCGAGGAAGGTCTTATGTTAATTTGGAAGGAGTTAAAACTAATTAAAGTTAATTATGAAGCCTCTCAGCCTCTATAGACAAGCAATTAGGTTTTCAAACCCTATAACTCTCATTCCAACCATGTAAAATTCTTGAAATTTGGTATTATAACATATTTTGATGCCCTGAGAAGAATTAAAGTGGTTTGGACTCTGTATACTATGTATTTGTATGATTTTGATGAATGTGTCATGAATGAAGGACTAGAAAGGCCTAATTAGACAACAACTTATAAAGGAAAAGGTACCTACAGAGAGAATTGAAGAATGGAACTTTAGGGAGAGTTGTATCAAGATAGAGGGTGGTCTAAAATTATTTTGGATCTTCAAGGGAGTTGATATATTTTGTAAACAAAGTGAAAAGGTAAAAAAAAAAAAGGCTACAAGCCTAGTGGGGTCATTAGTAGCTTTGTATGTGAAAATGAGTATTGAAGTGTGATTCAAGGTTTGAAGGAGGTTAAAGCAAGTCTGATATGATCACAAAAGATCATCCATGATAATATATTATACACATGAAACCTATATAAATATTTTTTTCTTGAAACCTAAGACGATTGCCTAGTGAGAAGATAGTGAAAGAGTGAGAGGAAGTTTGTGAATGGAATGAATGAAATGAGCTAGAGAATGAATGTGAGAGGTTTGTAAGAGGTATAATGACACTAAGAAGTATCTCCAAAGTGTAAAATAAGTAGGTACAAAGAGAATAAGGCCACTAAGCCTAATTGATAAGAGTGTCATTAGTCATTTCCACTACACATAATGAAATAAAAACTTTAATTTAAAAAAATATGGGAGATCTAAGATTTATAGCATTGAAAAGAATAATTTTTTAATCCTTATTTATGTAAAACATTAAATATGATGTCTGATAGATAATAGTTTGGAAGATCAAAACAACAATGTACAATAACACACAATGAAATAAAAACTGAATATAAATTAGATAGATTGACATGATAGGCATACAATATAGGCACATGTGTACAATGCCAATAATACATAGATTGTCATGATATGCATACAAAAAAATACATATACCAACATAGTATCTAATGTTGGGTGAATGTCATATACGTATATACAATGCCAAAAATGCATAAATTGCCATATCAACATATAAGAAAGTACATCTTGTGTAAGACATCCTATTCATCAAATAGCCTCCTCTATTTGCCTTCCTCAAAGAAGACTCTCCCTGGGATGCCCTGTTAGTATATGGAAACACCTCTAATGCCTTGAATTGCTCTAAGGCCTGACTGTGGGTCCTAGGCTCATAGCTCGCTTGCAGCTGAACCTTTTCAAATAAA
This sequence comes from Torreya grandis, assembly GCA_037957365.1. Taxonomy (NCBI): domain Eukaryota; kingdom Viridiplantae; phylum Streptophyta; class Pinopsida; order Cupressales; family Taxaceae; genus Torreya; species Torreya grandis. The sequence goes on from JARHVA010004307.1 coordinate 1,331,350, forward strand.
AGAATTATTATAAAATTAATATAAAATACATTTAACCAATTGTTAAGAAATTAATTTTAAACTACATGCACTTACTGCAAGCTCATGATCCTACTCAAATTTTTTTCATGATCAAACAAGTTAATGGCAAGCTCAGTTGTTCAAATAGGCATCTCAAATATAAGAGAAACATGATAAGTTACCCTACTAATCATTTGACTAGGACTATCAGATATCATAGGATAAAATTGCATACACAATACATTTACGTAAATTATATTTTCCCCAAGTATGTAGTAAAATTATTAAAACAAGTCTATTTTTACAATTCAAAATTACAAGTTAGTATATACCTCTATCAGTGCCTTTGTAGATGACATTGCACCAACAATGCCTATGTCTATCTCAGCTCATAGAGAGGGAGTAGTGTCTACTTGAGCCATCAACTGTTCATGTAAACAAGGTTTCACTTAATTTTATATAATGTATCAAATCTTATATATGGAAACAATGTATATCATGAAAAGATAATGTAAACCAAGAATCATGGAATTGTAACTGCCATACAACGTGCAATGGCAAAAAATAACAAGTAGTTTGCATGTTGGAGGTAATATAAAAATTGTAATACATGTAGGAAGTGTGAGTGGAAGAGTAGGAGGTGTAAATAATAGTATCACTTTGACAAGGAAAATTTAGGGAGAGAAAATGAATAAGAGACATATCAAGAACTATGTCCTTACTTGTAAAGCTTCTTTAGATGGAGTAAAATACCATTATATATTTACTAGGGCAAGGTTGAGCTACACATATATGGCCATCATCCTTCTATTATAAGTGTGATATCAATCATTTATATCTCTATATATAATACATGGATTGATATCACATTCATTTATAATATATGGATGACAAGTGATTTTTGGGAAAGCACCCAACTAATAGAAAGGAGTGAGCCACGGTGAATCCACCTCTTGACAAAGGTGTGTGTAAATAATATTATACCAATAGGTCGAGGAATGGAGGTCCTTGTCCAATATATCAAGTTTTAAACATATAAATATATTGTCTTGTTTTGGCTCAAGAGAAAAAAATTGATAAATAGTTTGGATGTTGAATTGGAAGAAACTGCAAGGTGTAATTGTTAAGGCTAGCACATATTTTAGTACCAACACAAATGGTGGATTTCCCCCCAAACTTTTCAGTGGGGATACAAGATGTTGAGACCCAATGAAATGTTTTTTGGCATAAGGAATGTTGAGTAGAGATGTTGTCTACCCTTTATACCTTTGTCATATCCAAATCAAGAGGTGTAATGAGGCATTACAATTGAAATTTAGACCTTTGCCATGGCCAAAGAAAAAGGTGTAATGAGATATTATAATTGAATTATCATGTGTATTACAATTTTGTGGCTCAAACATGAGAAGGTAAGGTTGACACCAAAATTTGAATTCCCCCTTTCCCTAATTCTTCCCCTTTCTATAAACCACACCTCTTAAATTGATCATCAAATATTATAAACATGTATTTAAGATATTTTAATAAAATGAAGCAATATTTAAGTCCTACTATCACTAGATGTATTAATCGAAGTCACTTAATTAAATATAAATTTATTTAAATAAATATTTCATTAACTTTATTTAAAATTCAATTTAATGTTGGGGTCTGAGTCATGGTCCTTTATGTCTAAGAAGACTCTTAGAGTTGCATTGTCAAGTTAATGATCCACTAAGTATGATTTTTTAATGATGCACATTTATTATATTTTACCTTAAATTCCCTTGTTATTATCACTCATTTTCAAGGGTAACATGTGAATTTATGTATAATGGTAATGGTGATATAAGTCAAAATGAGAATATGACTATATTGAGCTTAGCAACTTCATTTTCAAGATAGTGTTACCTAGAAGGACCCATAGATATGTGTTCTTCATTTTATAAGTATCCTTGTGGCATGTGAACTACCCTTATCTAATCTTGAATGAGATTATTCATGGGATCTTTGTGGGATTTGCCAAAAAATATTTATATAAACACCGTTGAGTACATTCTCATAGTTTTTAACTATTGTAGTTCTTCTTTAATGGTTTGTGATACCTCATAACAACTTCCAAAGGTTCATGGTACCCCCAAGATGATCAACCCATCTCCAAAATTTGTGGAAAAGTGTATTGATATAGGAGGAAGAGGATTTTGAAGTTTTAAAGTTGATTTTATTCCATATGGTATGATTTCACATTCAGTAGCTTTTAATTATGCCTAGGAGACCTAATTAGTCCTAGGGGTGTTGAGTTAGGTGTTCTCCAAAGAGAGTTAAATTATGAAAGTCCCTACATGAGCTATGTGATGTAAAAGGGTATCTGAATGTGGGTTTGGTTTGGTTGGGATATTTTTAGTTTACTTAAAACAAGGAGGTTTGCCTCAAAAAAGGGCTAGTAGAAGGAGGGTGTCAAAGAGGAAAGAAGAGGTAAGTGAAGAGCTGAAGCTTGGGGGTTGTGTGGAATGGTTGGATGCATGAAATGAGATTTAATTGAGTATGTAGATGCTCTTATGATTATTGTGGAAGGATAAAATCAAAGTAGCATGCATACCTATGAAAGCACATAAGAATATTATAAAGAATAGAGTAAGGATATAGAGAGAGAACATGAAAACAAAGTATATAAATAGAGAAAGATAAATTTAACTTAAAATTACAAGGAAAATATACATAGACTAACTGTACATAGCGCATAATATTAACTCAAAATTTTATCTCTGTATAATTAAATGGTGTCATCCTAACAGAGACAAATGTAGTAGTGGATGGGCCAACAGCTGGATTTGAATATGCAAACAACGACCATAACAAATTAAATGTTATAAATGTCGATCGTGATGATCAAGGCACCATCACCTCCTATGACATAAAAAATGACATATATATTATTCAATTTCTATGTAAATTAATTGATAGCTAAATTAAATTTATAAATATAACTTAAATTTAGCATGATACTTATATAAAATATACCTACATCTATGTGGTGGCTGATGTCTACACACCAAATGTGTGTGCCAAAAACTCATCACTCATAATAATATTAGCTAAGCCCTCTAAATCACCAACACCATCATCATCAGAAGTTCTAGTAAACATAACTCCACAAAAACTACAAGGATGAGGTCAGGTATACACACTAGGTGGCGTATCTCTAGCATCACTCTGTGAGAGACTACTCGTATGTTGAATGAGTGTATTGGTGAGTAAACTAAGAGCATGTAGAGTGTCGATCTCCACAAGCTATTAAAATACATAGGGGATCTTGGGCTCAAGTGGCTTTTGGATATGGATCTATGCAAGTCAATTAGGTGCATGACATGCACCTGGTCAATCTTATGCAGAGCCTTTTCCTTGGCCTTAAAACTCACTAAAATCAAAATAATTCAGAATCTCATTGAGTACAGAATCATAGTAGAGTTTCCTCAAACAATATAATAGGACCTCATGGTTGTTACATAGTGGATAATCAAACACCATCTACCATCGATCCCAAAAATAGGTTGTGATTATGTTATGTACATAACGATGGATTGAAAAATGTTTAACAGTTACATAAAATAGGGCATTGGTGGTTGGGTCAATGAATAGGGTGAAAATGGAGGCTTTTGATATTTCTTTGTTCTTGACCTAAAGTGTTGATAATTTGTCAGCATAATATGTCCTACAAGTATCCTTATATGAAGTCCATCTATCAATTTGACTCATTATAGATTTAATTTGATCTAATAAGGTCTCTAAAGACTTGGATAGTTAGGTGTGGTGGGGGTTGGTGGAAGTGGGATCCCTCATTCTCTTAATTAATTCTTCAATTTCAATTTTATTTCTCACAATATTATCAATTAGAATATCCTGACTACCAGGGGGTTTTGTGAAACTGTAGGAGAGTTAGGTGAAGGGATAGGAGGAGGAACAAGAGGGTTTTGTGGAGGGTTAGGAGGAGGAAGAATGAGAGGGTTCTATGGAGGTTTAGGAAGGTTATCAAGATGAGCTATTCAAAACAAACAAATTACAACTAAAAATTAAGGTTAAACAATGAAAATAATGAAAAATTAGGGTTAAACAGGGAAGATTTTTATCACTTACCTCTTCTACGTGGAGGCATCATCGATCAACATCTTTGTGGGATGAATTTGGTAGCTTCCTAGCATTGTTTTGTCTATTTCACCCAAAACATGATCACAGAAGTTAGAGGAGAGTAAGGAAACTTGAATGCAAAATGATGATTTTGCATTCAGGATTCACTTTTTAATTTTTTTGGGGACATAGGTAACGTGATCATGTTATTAAAAATAACAATAACGTGATCACGTTATCAATATGATCGCATTATTATTTAATATAATTGATCACGTTATTATTTAATATAATATGATCGCATTATGGCTCAATAATTAATTAATGCAATCACATTACCTAAAATGTCTATGAAATTATCAATATGATCATATTATGGCTCGATAAATAATTACTGCAATCACATTACCTAAAATGTCCATGAAATTATCCCCCAAATATGTGCACTTAACCTTCATCATTTGTATTCAACTTTGACTTAGAAAGTGGCAAAAGAGACTCATTAACACTGTCTTGTAACTACATAAGTGGTGAAACCACGATAGTACCACTAGATGAATCACCACCACCACTTATTGTACCCCACCTTGTTGTTGGTTTCACATCCCCAACATCCTATATATATTTGATCTTCACATCAACAAAATACCACACAAGTGACACTATCTGTCTATGAAGTCAGGCCATCTTCTCATCTCTTACACAAATCTTACCAAATATTTGGTCACATATTAATTTAAAATTATTTTCAACAACCACATTCTCTACATTTTGATCATAAAGAGTCATAAGACCATGAATAAGAGCTACATAGTATGAACTATTCAATTTTTTACCATCTATAATTGGATTAGAATTAAAGGTTATCGCTTCTTTCATCGGACCATAAATAATGTATGCATATTTAAAACATGCATTTTCATATCATAACAAACAACAATATGCAAGACATATGTTGTCCACAATCCTATGTAAAAAAATAAAACATTTAGCAAACATAAGCATCTTCAAGATTCATATAATCATTTGATGTTAATGAAATGAAGTTGGCACACCTTAATTTCAACACTTTGACAAGGCTATCCTTAGAAAATGTGAGTAAATCAAAAAATAACAATGTACATATTTACCATACATTGCATTAACAGATTGTATATAAGGCTACAAATGAAAACTTTTAAATGCTAAATAATACTACAATATGTCACTCTTTCCATAAGCAACAAGAAATTAAACATTAGAAACATCCATTCATATCACCATTTAAGGGAATAGTTATAAGTTATAACCACCCTCAGCACGAGTTGAGTCATAAAAGATAGATGCACATTTAAATACAGAATAGGGTGAGATCCTAAAATCATTTCCAAATAAGCATACAATCAAGTTCAATCATTCATGAATACAATCAATGGGTTTCCATGATCCTTCTATTATTAACTTGATAGAGTCATCAATAAAAATGAACACAATAAGTATTTTGTAAGCTCACAAAAAACACTAATATTAAGTACTAAGTTAAAAGAATTTTTTTTATTGAGATAAACATAATACTAAGTTATCCACCACCTATGTCACTATTTTCATTAGCAACATGAAATTAAACATTAGAAACATCTATTCTTATCACCATTTAATAGAGAATAATTATAACCACCCTCGGCATGACTTGAGTCATAAAAGATAGATACAGGTTTAAAAGCATAATAGGGTAAGATTCTAAAATTATTCCCAAATAAGTATAACATTAGGTTCAAGCAATAAATAATATAGTCAATGGATTTCCATGACCCTTCTATTATTAATTTTATTGAGTTATCAACAAAAATGAACACAAGAAATGTTTTGCAATCCCACAAAAAATGATTATATGTGCCCATCCTTCACATTATCACAATCATCACTGAACAACTAAGGGGAAATTTCACATGCCAATCATTTCATCTTAAGTTAATTATGTTATCAATAAATAAATAACATGCAAAGTATTTACACACCAAATATAAGGGAACCGTGCATAAAAATAAAATCTTATTTCAATGCCTTGCATGCATTAGCATAATGAGTATAGTGAACATGGAATAGGAATTTTACTTTCCAATTACCCTAAAAAAATCTATGTCAATTACTTCTTGAAACAAAACTCACACTTACATACTCTACCTCCTAGAATAGGGCATGATAATAGTACGATCAAGTATAAAATCAATAGGGCTTTAGTAAGTGTTATGTTAACTATATTGTTAGCTAGTTGAAATAATTAATGATTAGTTAGGGCATATTGTGTTTTATGTTTATTATATTGTTGACTGATTTAAGGAATTAATTATTAGTTAGGGCATATTCATTCATTTAATGCCTAATTTATTCATGCTAGTTACTACTTCAAACAAAACTTACACTCATATACTCTGCCTCCTACAACAGGGCATTAACTATATTGTTGACTGCATGAAACCCTAATGGTATGCTTATTTTGGAATGATTTTAGTATCTTAATATGTTGTGTTTAAACGTGCATCTATATTCTATTATTGAGTTCATGTTGAGCATGGTTATAACTATACTTAATTGTATGTACACAACAGGGATCAAATTTCCAAACATTCAAATTCCTTTACATTATAAAGCTAGAATACAAAGGCATAGAGTTCAAATTCATTTAGATGTAGCATATCCAACAATTATTATGAATTGAATTCGTATGCATTCACTGAATTATATGTATCATTTCTTAATTACACAAATTACTCAATAAACTATGTGTTGCATGAATGATTATGTCTGAAGTAATTGTTAATTCCTTCAAGCAATCAACAATACAGTCAACATTAAACAAAACCAAATGTATTATGCAATATAAAATAATATGGCCTTTGGATATGTTGAACCAATATCATACTTAAGGTTTTGGGATTCTATAATTCATACAATGTAATTCATTGTAGCTAACCAACCTATATAGTAAAATGCCTCCCCGAGGATGCTCCTATGGTTCGCACTTCTGGAATCGAGTGATGGTAAATAGGATTCTGCATAGGTAGAAAAGGAATACTATAATAACAAAAAATAATTGGTATACTCTTTGAACAAGGGAAAGGTGCACAATTAACAAGTCAACATTCAATGGATATTAGCATTTTATTTTTCAATTAGAGTTTGGCTTAACCCTTAGCATTTGGATTAACCAATGTTATTTGTCTTAACTACTATCTTTTGTCTTAATTATTATTGTTTGCCTTCACCATTGTTGTTTTCATTATTATGTTTTTAATGGATGTTATCCCAACCATGAACATTGGGCTTTGACTGATTTAGTGGGCCTCACGAACATGTCAGCGAGAAATATGAATGCACCAGCTAGTTAAGGTGCTCCAACTAGTAGAGGCTAGCATGGGTTTAATAGAATGTACAAGTGGATAGAGTGTGTAAGTGAAATTGTAAGTACATTTGCTAAAATTTTAAGAAGCCCATGTGGACATGTTAGTTATTAATTGCACTTTTAGAATGTGTAATAAAGTGGGTTTACTTGTGCAAGTAAACCCAGATGGGACATGTAAGAGAAGCAAATGCAATTGTAAGAAGAGGTATGGGCTGGTAAGAAACATGCATGCTTGTGTAATAAATTAGATCGTCATCCATTAGTTTTGGAGAATGACATGGACAAGTGTTAAACTTCCATAGATGGAAATTTTGGGGCATTTTTCTATTTAATTGTCAATTCTTGGCTTGATTGGGGGTTGAAGACACCTTGTTGGATTTTTGGTTTGTGGAAGCTTGTGTGAAAAGATGGAGCTTTTAGAAAGGATTTTGAGAAGATTCTTAATAATGCTTGGAGGCTCAATATAAGTGTCTTGTTTTCACCATTACTTGGTTACCTTCCTTGGTCTCTAAAATTAGAAGATTCATAAGAATGTGTTTCTTAAAGTAATGAAAAGTTTTAAGGTGTAGAGTTAGGCTATGGGAACAAATTTAAGAACATCTCTCTCTGAATCACTAAGAGTGTAAAATGTTTAAATAAATTATAATAAAGCACTTGATTTACTTATTTCAATTAGTTTTTCAAATTGTTAAAGATTGGGTTAAAGTTGTTGGTAATATAGAGGAGTTGTAATTTGTATTTACATATAGAATATAATAAATTATAGAGTGAGAATCTTGGGTTCAAGAGTTGATAAATTCTCATTCAAATAAAATTTTCCACCCTAATGTTAGTGAGTTAAATACCTTTGATATCTCTTATCTTGTGAACTATGTTATTCTAATATTAGAGTTATAGAAACGTCAAATTATTTGGGTTTATACACACAAAAATTAATTTAATTTGAAAACGAATCCCACTAAATAAGCATTTGGCATGTTCCATGCCAAACATATTAAATGTATGTGTATATAGTATATATGTTTTTATGTTTATTTATTAAATAAAAATATAAGAACAAAAAATATATATAATAACAAATATATATAATGAAATGTTAAAATAGAATTCAGGTTAAGATTGGGCAGACATATAGGCATATTCATAGAAAAATGTTTTTTAAATGTATGGAAGATTTGGAAGTGTGTTTCCATTTTTTCACTCGCGTCTACATCCTAAGCTGCCTTTTTATCCTTTGTTCTATGTATATTATTAATAAGGGTGCCATGCGCCAAGTCCATACAGGGATAGAAATAGACAAATTTGGTAGAAATAAACAAGTTTGTTAATAATAATGCTACTGATATTGTTATAGACTACTCATAATAGTGGAAAAATCTAGTAATATGACCTATTGATAAAACCCTTTACGATGTCTTTGTCAACAACCAAATGTTTGACATTTTGCTATTTTCTTTAGATTTTAAACGTTAATTGAATAGTATGTTGTTTTGGCATTTGTCCATTATTTAAAACTTTCTTTTTTTTGGAAAAAATGGCCACCCAATTTTTTTTGAAGCAAACATTGTTAACATTTTGACATTAAACATTGCATAAGGCACCTGAGTCAGCAGTAACTTAGAACTTGCATGATACTAAAATAAAATGAAGAATTATTATCAAGCATGCGATAAAACAATTAAAAAAATAAATACAAGCTCATGTTTTTTTCTGGTTTCTTTCTTAGTCAACAGTAACTTAAAACTTGCATGATACTAAAATAAAATGAAGAATTATTATCAAGCACATGATAAAACAATTAGAAAATATAAATACAAGCTCATTATTTTTTTCTGGTTTCTTTCTTACTGACAAGTTCATTGTATGATGTCCTATTTTTGTTGTATTGACAAGTTTCCATGGTTGAACATGTTTCTTGAGGTAGGTAACTGGTCATGAGTTTTTTCAAATGTGGCATCAGAAATGATCCTTGAACCAACATTGAATCTCCATCTCTAGTTTAGTTATAAATTTAAACTAATGATAGAGAAAAGCATTATTATTTGTCATCAACAAAAAAAATAAAATAGATGGATTTAGGGTAGTTCATTTAAGGGTGGTGATCTGAAAAAACCAAATGAGGGAGCACCAAAGGGCCCTGATAATATACAGTTTTCAAGTTATTGTTGAAGAATGTTCTGTGATCTACTTTGGGCTGTGAACATGCTATCAGATAATAAGAGCTACCTCAAATGTTCCCTCTTTCCAACTGGAGTTTCCTGCAACTTAAAAATATAAATGATTGAATTACATAAACTTTCGTGATAATGACAAAGACATGATTTCATCTCTTAGATTTACCATACTACAATTGTTGGGCTTTAACCATTTCTCATATTCAGAAAGAATATAAAAACAAGCATACTTCCTTTCCACTGCCTGATGATGGAGAGAAAGTACTGAAAGATCTCATATCTTAAATGATTATAAACAATAGATTAAAGGCCCTGATAACGAATAATAGTTTCAATTTAGTCTACATATAATAAAATAAAAACATGCAGAGAACAAAATTAAAGGTAATGTACTGATCTAATTTTTGATGAAATGGAACCATGATGGTAAATGTATCTTGGTTAGTTTTTTTCAAAAATCTTGTGGCGTTCTTGTACATCATTTTTAAACAAAAACAAGATTGATTTTTAAAAAAATGGGGAAAAAATAAAAACTTTAACAAGAAATCAGAGGAGCATTCTTGATAAGTTATTTTTAAAATAATTTAAAACCAATTGAGGGGAAAAATTATTGTAGTCAAGAGCATCTCCTACAGTCTGATCAAAACTGAATAAATAATCAATCAGCATATGAATTTCCATCTAGTTTGTGTAATATCATCACCTTCTCACATACAACATATGGAAAAGACAAAAAATTGCTCACAGGCTATGTATCTGCTTTGCACATTCAATTTTGTCATCCACAATTTCTTCCATCCCATACTTGTAACAGAATCCCAGGTCAATTAATTTCTTTGAAGATATCAGCAGCTAATTATTGTCATCCTTATCACTTCATAGACCCTCCTAAATTTGAAGGTCACTAAAAATATTGACCAAAGAGAAACTATATAAATGAAAAAATGAAAATTTGGTAAGTGCTTACTACATAAAATAGAAAATAGTAACTTTGTGTTTTAGAAAGCAGCTAAGATAATGACAACCACATAAAGACAAATTAAAAAAATATCAAGTATAGTAAAAAAGGAGAGTCTACAGATATTTAAGTAATCAGCTAGCGAATTTGACAGTTACTATTCTAACTATTGATGATATCAGTGCCTTGCTCTATAATAGCATGTTGATAGTCTTGACCAATCAAAATTTAGTTACATATATTTTTGCATTTTTTTAGTTGATAAATGCACAAGTTAACTATTAAAGAGTTACAAATATTTGAATGCATAAAAAATAATAAAATTTTATTGGTCTAGAAGGTAAAATTTAATCAAGAGTTTAAGTGAATTGAATCTATTAATTTATCCCTTTGGGACTAAAACATCTACCTTAACGTTACATATATGTTAAATCTATCTACCAAAATATTTTGAAAACAATCTTCGAAATGAAAGAACCAAAACATTCAATCCATATTGTGTAAAAATAAAAATGACAAAAAAAATTAATAATTGTTTAGTAACTCTGGCATACTGGGTGTTGGGGAAGGCCTTAGTAGTTACTAATAAGGCAATATGACATCATAGATGTTGAGATTGATAAAAATTACCGGTCATATCTCATCTCTTTTCTGTGGAAAAAAACATGCATTTGATGCCTCAACAATTGTAGATAAAATAGGATCACCATCCACATTCTTGATCTTGTGTAGATGATTAAGTATAGGGAAATCCTTGAGGTGATAAAAGGATTTAGCCAAATTATACATTTCCTCAAGAAGAGTCCAGCAGTCATCCCTGAAATATAATATTGTCTCAAAGCTCTCTACAATGGTTGTTACGATTAAGATACCCTTTACTACCACGTTGTCCTTGAAAGTATTGCAATCGCTCATGACAGAGGAATTGGGTGTTATACACAAAATAGATAGATTGTCATTAATTTCTAGAAAAATATAAGAACTACAGTAAGCAAATTCTATCTGTGAAATTTGGCATAGAAATTGCACATTTCTTTGAAACCCACTTATACATTGTTGTCAAGACAATGGAGGCTGTAAAGTAATACCCAAAGGGTTTAGTTTATATATAGGCATGCAATAATTATAAGTGTCTTACGACTTGTCTAAAATCAACATAAAATTGCACCTAGTAAAAAATTGCGTTAAAATTTAAACAAATAAAAAACACTTGAGGGAGAAATAACACTTACTGGTTGCTCAAAAGCTTTATTTAGATGGTGGATAAGAAGATGAATATGAAATTCTCTGAAGTGTTGGTTGTTTTGAATTGGTTGTACGAGTTCAGAGGTCGTAATGTAAAATTGACGAGACATGGCAGATCTAAGAAAATAAATAATGCAAAAGAAATAATATTTCATTAAGCTTAGATCATTGAATTACATGGGCTATTAAATAGCCAAAAACTTATAAAAATAATATCCTAGAAAATAGGATGTTATACAACCAATAAACTCGAAATAGAGATTACGGGTGTAACAATCTAACAATCTAACAAAATTCATAATCTACTAACCTATATAATACGTGGTTGTTTTATATAAAAACTAACCACTTATTACAAACATAGGTGAACTAATTTATTCTAACATTCTCCCCCTTAATTCATCATAGTTTGGAGAGTACAAGAGAGAGAACTTTTGAATGCCTCAAACTTATCACGTGCAAGTGACTTTGTGAAGACATCTGCACACTGATCTTGAGTGGGGCAATATTGGAGTTGTATATTATGTTGTTGAACATGTTCGCGTATGAAATGTACTTGAAATTTAATGTGTTATGTGCATTCATGAAACATTAGATTACGAACAAGTTTAAAAACACCCTGATTGTCACAGTTTATAATTGTTGGTTGAGTCTGTCGAGCTCCCAATCATTCTAGTATGCGACGAAACCATATCACCTTGCAAATAGCTCCTCCTGCAACATGATATTTTGCCTCAGTAGAAGAATGAGAAACAAAGTTTTGTTTCTTGATCCCCCATGAGATTGGACCAAATCCAAGAAAGAATACAAACCCTAAAGTGGATTTTATGTCATCAATTGAACTTGCATGATCTGTATCTGGGTATCATGTTAAGAAAAACTTATCATTCTTCTTATATGTTAGGCTATAGTCCATTGTTCCTCAAAGATATCTCAATACCCGCTTAGCTACTTTTCAATGACTTACTATTGGATCTTGCATGAACCTAGAAAGATAGCTCACAGCAAAGTTGATATATGGCCTAGTATATGTGAGGTAGATGAGACTCCCAATCAATTGGCGATAAAGAGTAGCATCTACTAGTGGTGATGTGTTAGGATTGTGGAGCTAAAAGCTTCACTGACGCAAACAGGTGGAGGTTGCAGAATGAGTTGCTGAGTGTCAGAAGTGTTTGGCGTTGGTCTGGCCAACCGGCGTCGGCAGGGTAAGACAGGAAGGCAACCGACGTCGGTCATATATCGGCCGGCGTCGGCGACCCCAGGCGGACAGGGACCGACGTCGGTCGCCTGTGTAGTTCGACTGCGAGCTATTTACGGGCAGTGAACTAACGAAGCAAGAGTTTGCATGATGAGTGCTAATTTTAGACTCATAGCTGCGGATCTAATTATTGTAATTAGATGTCTAATCATTGTTTGGATGAGATCTATATAATAGACTCATGGTTGTATTGGAAAAGAGTGCTAGGGAGTAAGAGAGCATAATTATAAGCTCCTTCTGTGTGTGAGGTAGAGCTATGGTGCGTTCCTCCTAGTGCCACAGTACCAGGGGTGTTGGTGCTGGATTGGAGAGCCAGCTGGGTTCTTCAATAAGTAAGATCGTTGATCTGCAGGTGTATGTGTGTGCAAGGTCGAGGTTCACAGGTGATTGGAACCATTGCTTGATTTGCAGGTGTGCAAGGTCATACAGACAGCAACACTACAGGGAGCAGTATCAGGCAGGATCTACTTGGAGTACAGGTGTGTACTCGGATAGAGCAAGAGGAAGGCAAGGGAGTTCCTTCCATAAGTATGGTCTGTTGAATTGCAGGTTGTTGCAGGTTCATGGGAGATCTACTTGAAGTACCTTGAGTACTTGTGGAGCACGTGGAGTGCTTGTGGAGTGCGTGGAGCACTTGTGGTGTGCGTGGAGCACGGGAGGTGAACACCAACTCTGTATTTGAGTTGGGTGTTGGGACCTGTGAGAGGGAGAGCTTTGGGGAGAAGAATTACTGTTCACTTGAGGTGTGGGAAACCTCTGTAAGGTGGTGGAGAAGAAGTGGCATCTTCTTTATTGTATTCTTTTCTGTATAAAGTGTTAATACAATTTGGTATTGTCTCTCATATGCTGTGTTATTCTGAATTCTAGTTACTTGGTGAATCTGGTTAATTTCCGCATATTAAGTTGCTTGGTATTAGTAATCAAATTGTGTGCTTCCGGTGTACACCCTCTCCCAACAAGTGGTATCAGAGCCTTGGTTGTAGGTTCTTGAGCTTGATACCAACAGGTGGTATCTGAGCTGAGGTTGGAGGAAGCAGGTTTTGTGTTTGGTTACAGGTCACTCTCAGGGGTTTCTGATCGAGTGGGAGTAGAGCAACTGCAGATCAAAGTAAGCTAAGAATGGAGGAGTTGAAAAGCACAGATGGTCACTCACGGTCCTATGGAAAGAAAGAGCAGGTAAAAGATTATTGTTGGTTGGTAACAGATCAGCATGAAGAAACTGAAGATACAGATGTAGCAGGTATTGTTGCACAGGATGTGTTTGCAGGTTTCTTGGATAAAGTTGAATCTTGGATAAAAGATTTGGTTGCCTCTTTCCATGCAGTTCCAGGCAGAGGAGCTGGTAAGCCTTGCCAAAGAATTGGCAAAGGGGAAGTGAAGCTGAAATTGCAGGCGGCCAACACACAGGTGTTGATGAAGGTCATGCAGGTCCCAGGTTTGGAGATATGGCTAATTTCTTCAGAAAGATTGGGTGATGAGAGATGCACAAGAACTCTCACAGCGGATGCACTTGAATTAGCTGGTGGTAAGAAAACAGGTATCCTTTATCTACTTGTTTATATTACTGATTCTTCTTTTGTTGCGGAGACGTGGCTTCGTAGGCTTGGTCACATGAGCAGGAAGGAGATGCATGTTCTTAAGCGGAAGACAGATATATTTGATAGGCTTAAGAACTAGAAAGCCTTGGTGTTTATGGAGGAGATGGCGGACAGAACCCAGTGGATGTGGCTGGATACTTCTGAGCAGGGCAGTTTGGACATGGGTTTTGATCCAAAGAAGCTCGCGGGTAAAAAGTCATCACTCACAGGCGAACACAGACACCGATGTCGGTCAGGAGGAACCGGCGTCGAACAGACAGGTGCCGAGGTCGGTCATGTGCAGACCGACGCCGGCGATGTCGGGCAGGGTAAGACCGATGTCGGTCATAGGACCGACGTCGGCAGAAGGTAAGACCGATGTCGGTTATGAGAACTGACGTCGGCAGCAGGGACACCAGCGCAGGCAGGTTGGTAGTCAGGTACAGACGCATGAAACCGACGTCGGTCGGATGCAGACTGTGGAGTGACCGAGGTCGGTCACTGTAACGAATTTTGGGTGGACAGCAAGCTGTCAAGGAGTCTCAAACACCCATACGGAGGACTGAAGGCGTAAGTAGGCCCTCAAATTCGTTGTTCCTCTTCTTTATACATGTTGCTGATTGTAGAGCAGGAAGGATCCAGGATACAGGTGTGAGCTTGGCATGGATGAGGATGTGATTCCTTGGAGGAGAACCAGACAGGTGTGTTTTGGTAGAGATGCCAGCAGGTATGAAAGCACAGATACGAATGGATAACTTAGTAGAAGAATGGAGAGAACGGATACATGAGACGGAAGACCAGGTATGTGGTCTTGTGGAGCTGCAGGACAGTATTACAGGTTTTGACAGGTGGAGGACGGAGCATGGCTTCAGTCAGTGTCAGGTAACTACTGTGTTTTGTCTTACCAGGGGGATGATGAGTCGCGACATCATTCTGTTGTTGTATGTGGATAGTATGCTAGCTAGCAGGGGTGTACATACAGGGTTTTGCTGAGCTAAGGGTAAGATTAGTTCAGTGGCATGTCATGAGGAGTTTGGAGCAGCGGAATTCTTTGACATGGGAGGCATGGAGATCACTGGTTGATTTTGTCTCGAGTGGGAGCTGATGTGAATCAGGTGTTGGCGAGGTTCGGGATGCAGAGCCGGAGCACACTAAGGGCTGGACAGGTACAGTGTCCGAAATCACATGAGGTCTGGTATAGACCTGAGTATTCCCATGCAGTGGGAGCTGTCAGAGAGTTAGGAGCCAATTCGTGGAAGTGGATTCTCAGGTTTTTTGAGAGGGACCGGCAGCAGGTGTTGCTATGCAGGGTCAGGACTTCACTACAGGTGTTGTAGGTTCGGATGTGGCAAGTTACTCGGATGACAGGTGGTACACCACGGGATGTGTGGTGGGTTGTCTTCAGGTGGAGGCTTGAAGAGGGATACAAACCAGGAAACAGATTAGACGGAGTACAGGTACAGGTACAGTGCAGCTGTTTATCTCCAAGTGGGAGATTGTTAGGATTGTGGAGCTAAAAGCTTCACTGACGCAAACAGGTGGAGGTTGCAGAATGAGTTGCTGAGTGTCAGAAGTGTTTGGCGTTGGTCTGGCCAACCGGCGTCGGCAGGGTAAGACAGGAAGGCAACCGACGTCGGTCATATATCGGCCGGCGTCGGTGACCCCAGGCGGACAGGGACCGACGTCGGTCGCCTGTGTAGTTCGACTGCGAGCTATTTACGGGCAGTGAACTAACGAAGCAAGAGTTTGCATGATGAGTGCTAATTTTAGACTCATAGCTGCGGATCTAATTATTGTAATTAGATGTCTAATCATTGTTTGGATGAGATCTATATAATAGACTCATGGTTGTATTGGAAAAGAGTGCTAGGGAGTAAGAGAGCATAATTATAAGCTCCTTCTGTGTGTGAGGTAGAGCTATGGTGCGTTCCTCCTAGTGCCACAGTACCAGGGGTGTTGGTGCTGGATTGGAGAGCCAGCTGGGTTCTTCAATAAGTAAGATCGTTGATCTGCAGGTGTATGTGTGTGCAAGGTCGAGGTTCACAGGTGATTGGAACCATTGCTTGATTTGCAGGTGTGCAAGGTCATACAGACAGCAACACTACAGGGAGCAGTATCAGGCAGGATCTACTTGGAGTACAGGTGTGTACTCGGATAGAGCAAGAGGAAGGCAAGGGAGTTCCTTCCATAAGTATGGTCTGTTGAATTGCAGGTTGTTGCAGGTTCATGGGAGATCTACTTGAAGTACCTTGAGTACTTGTGGAGCACGTGGAGTGCTTGTGGAGTGCGTGGAGCACTTGTGGTGTGCGTGGAGCACGGGAGGTGAACACCAACTCTGTATTTGAGTTGGGTGTTGGGACCTGTGAGAGGGAGAGCTTTGGGGAGAAGAATTACTGTTCACTTGAGGTGTGGGAAACCTCTGTAAGGTGGTGGAGAAGAAGTGGCATCTTCTTTATTGTATTCTTTTCTGTATAAAGTGTTAATACAATTTGGTATTGTCTCTCATATGCTGTGTTATTCTGAATTCTAGTTACTTGGTGAATCTGGTTAATTTCCGCATATTAAGTTGCTTGGTATTAGTAATCAAATTGTGTGCTTCCGGTGTACACCCTCTCCCAACATGATGGATCTAAGTGAGACAACTAAAGTCTTGTCTCCATGGGTGTAGCCATTTGCTTACAATCCATCATCTAAAAAATTTCAAGCAATGTCTTGGTGTACTTCATCTGAGACACGAATATGTGGTTCCCTTTTTGTCATACTTCCAATCCAAGACAGTAGTGTGGTAGCTTGAGATCTATCATGTCAAACGATCGATTAAGATTTTTCTTAGTTGCATCAATCATCTTTACTGATCTGCCAGTGATGACTAGATTGTTGACATAAACAACAATGATTACAATCTCTTCACCTAGATTTTTGAGGTAGAGATTGAGATCATATGGATTCTTCTGAAATCCATGCTTCACGAGATGCTCATCAATTTTGATATACCATGCTCTAGGAGCTTGTTTGAGACCATACAAAGATTTTATGAGTTTGCACACTTTTTGCTCTCTCCCTGGTGTGACATAACCCTCTGGTCGAGTCATATAGACTTCATGTAGATCTCCATTTAAGAAGGCACTTTTGACGTCCATCTGATGAATGTTCCAACTAAACTATGCAGCGATTGCAAAGATCATTCTGATTGTCTTTATCTTAGCTGTAGGATCAAAAGTCTCCTTGTAGTCTATACCTTCTTTCTATGCATAATCTTTTACGATGAGTCTTTCCATGTTCTGCAAGGTACGTAGTGAACTTTGTGCTGGTGTATTCTTCCCCATGATCTGAGCATAGGGATTGATTTTTTGACCAATTTCATTTTCAACAGAGGCCTTGAATTCCTTGAAGGCTTGAAGAGCCTTATCTTTAGACTTCAACAATCTAACCCCCTTCTTGTGGGAATGATCATCAACAAAGAGTTAAAAATATTTGTATCTGTTATGGCTAGCAGTCATAATTCCGCATATATTGTTGTGCACCAGATCAAGTGGATGTGGAGATTGATATTCACTTTTGTCAAAAGGAGCTCTTCGTTGTTTACCATCTAAGCAACTAGGATAAACATCATAAGACTATTTGAGTGTGGGAAGACCTCTAACCATATTGTGTTTGCTCAATGCAAGCAAATACCCATAATTCAAATGACAATATCTTTTGTGCCATAGCTGAGATTTGTCTGTACGATTCATAATAAGTACCTGATGATCTTTATTTACAAAATCAAGCTGAAACATTTTGCCTATATTGGAAGCTCGTGCAATGGTTTTGGAGCCTCATGACTTGTTCTTGATAAGACAAAACTTGTTACCATCTTTGTGATCAAATTCAACTTTGAGATTGTCATCAAGAAGTTGATTTACAAACAACAAGTTTTTAGTGAGTCCTGGGACATACAGGACATCTGTAATTTTGGTGGTCTTATGACCAAGTTGTAAAAAAACATCACCTCTGCCCTGAACACTATATGATGAGTCATCACCAAGTGAGACATTTCCTCAAGATTTTGATTGGTGTAAAGTGGAAAACCATTCCTTTTGTCATGTCATGTGTCAAGTGGCACTAGAATCAACATAGCAAATAGAATTTGTAGAACAAGGTTCTTTATTTGTCTAGGTAGTAAAGATGTGACCATCTTCAAAAGAATGATCATCCTCTACAACATTCCCATGTTGTTTCTTCTTCCAATTCTGTTTGGAATGAAGTTTTGTCTTCGATGATTGAGGTGAACCCTGTGAAGTGGGTTTATTGCTGGAGGATCCCTGTGGGAATGTATTATACTAGCAATGTTTTAGGTCATGCCCTGTCTTTTCATAAATAAGATAGACTTTCTATGAACGGGGTTTGTTCCCTTATGGATTTTTTTGTTTGTTCTGTTGAGGATTTAGTTTGGATCCCTTCATTGGTTTCTTTCCTTTCTGAGAGGAGGCAAGTGCATGCTCTTCATTAGGTTCCTTTGATGTCTGTATGGCTTCCTCCTACTGCGACATGTTAACCAATGAGACAAAGGTTGGTTTCTACCCTGTGACATTCAATATGGTCACAAAAAATTTGTAAGCAGGGGGCAGTGCTCGTAGGACAATGGGGACCAAAGAGTCATCTGACATTGTTTCACCCAATGATTCGAGTGAAGCTCGTAATGTTGCAACTCTACAAAGAAAAGCCTCAACTTTTTCTTCTGGTTTCAACTTGAGAGCATGGAGCTGGCTTTGGAGATGAAGACTTTGATTTTGATCCTTTCTTCATACACAATTTGGAGCTTATCCCAGGCATCCTTAGCGGTAGTGGCATTATGTATATGGGGTTGTACCTCATATGAGACTCTGAACATGATTATGAGCTTAGTCCTCTTATTGGCTTTGTCAAACTTTCATTATTGATCAATGTCAATTACATGTCGGGTCTATGAGCCATCAACTAATGTCCATATGTCTTCAAATTCTAAGTGTGTTTTAACCTTGGTTTTCCATGCGACATAGTTGTCACCTTGAAGAAGCTGAGTGTCAGGCAGAACAAAATGCGGTCCATTTCCGGCCATGATTGTAAATTTGACCAAACTCAAAAAGGGTGATGGATGGTTCCTTATCACTCCAGGTTTCAAGGTCTCCCTTTCTATATAGTATGTCTGTTATACAAGACCTTTCTTTATACACACCCTTCCTTTATACCCATCGGTACGTGGAAGAAGTTTGTCCTTTCTTTATAACCGATGGTACGTGAAAGAAACGTAGATACATGAAAAAGTCTAGTACGTGGTACTTGGACAGTACTGAAAAGGGTTCGTTCAATCACTAGCACCTTATTAGATAGATTTCTGCATATGCGTGCGTAACTTCGCTATATGCTTGAAAATACCACCAGTCAGGATTTACGCCTTTCAACTGAAAAGAGCAGTTGAGGGGATGACTATGAGTGCATGTACCCTTATTCCTCCCTAACAATTTAAAGGGACGATGCCCAGATATCGTTGTTGCAGTGATGCTAGGCTATGGAGGCATTAACTCAAGTGCGACGGCTTTACCTGTAAATGTGAGTCAGATGCACCACTTGGACCGAACACTATGATTGAGTTTTTTTAAAAAAATCGTGATTTGTGATGATTATTATTTTTTTAGTAATTTTCAGTTTATAAGGTACAATAAATGGAAAAAATAATCCATTAGTCAAAAATAAATACTCTTTAAAGAATTGTCTTTTTACTAGAAGTGAGATTTGACCCTTGCACCTATTTTGCCCAAAAAACTAACTGTCACTTAAGCTATGGAGAGTTTATGATTTTTAATTCACTTAATGTGAATATAAATCTAAAAAAAATGGGCAAAAAAAAAAATAGAGCTTATAATCTTTTTCTCTCCATGCAAAATGAGGTTGTCATGGAAAAAACTGAAGAAATCTCTCCACCTAAGTTCCACATGTAAATGCCATTCAACACGTTGATTTGGAACGCCCCAAAGGACTATACGACAGCGTTCCCATGTGTGGACCAAAAATAAAAAATGTCTAGCACTGAGTCATGAACCATGTGCAAAAATCAGATTCAAAATTTTTGACTATACAGCCTAGAAACGCAAAAAACTGTACAACGGCTTCACTATGTGATTTGTTGACTTGCAAGCTTCCAAAACATGGTACAACCTGCTGCAAATTTGTACAGCCTGGGTCAGAGGCATGTAGGAAGGAGTCAAAGATGTCTGGTTAAAATTTCAGGTCCTGAATCAACCTGTACATAATTTTATAGCAAAAAATCGTAAGCTAGTCTGCAAAAGAGACACTTAACAAGACCAAAATCCTTCTAGTGGCTAAAAAAGTTGTACACCCTGGTCAGAATTGAACCATTCAAATTTCAAAGGGTATAAAATATGTCAGAGAATCCCTGATCAAGTTTTCACGTGCCTTTGGAGAATGTATGGTCAGCTATGAATGAAAAACCGTACGACAAGGTGAGTCTCCAAGCTCCCTATTTTTCCACTATTGACACAAGTGCAATCTAACTTGCACAATGACCAGTTTATCAGAGATTGGCTCTGATAATAATCCGCTCTTATACCAGATCTGAGCAAATAAATAATGTGAAAGAAATAATATTTCATTAAGCTTAGATCATTGAATTACATGGGCTATTAAATAGCCAAAAACTTAGCAAAACAATATCCTAGAAAATAAGATGTTATACAACTGATAAACCCGGAATAGAGATTACGGGTGTAACAATATAACAATCTAATGAAATTCATAATCTACTAACCTATATGCTATGTGGTTGTTTTATATAACAACTAACCACTTATTACAAACATAGGTGAATTAATTTATTCTAACCGCAGAATTACACTGTTCTTCCATTTTAGGAAGAATAGTGTTTCAGTGTTCTGCTCCACTCATTACTACGAAAAATCTCAAGTCTTATTTAGGTACTGAAATAGTATAGATAAAGCTTTGCCAGAGGGGGACATTTAGAATCATATGACGTCTTGATTTCAAAAAAATTTGGACGTCTCCGGTTTTTTCTTTGCCAAATAGAATCTCGTAGACAGATAGAAAATAGCAACTTCGTGATTTAGAAATCAGCTAAAATAATGACAATTAAGTAAAGACAGATTACAAAAATAGTAAGTATAGTAAAAAGAAAGAGTCTATAAATATTTAGACAATTGTGCAACAAATCTAACAGTTATTATCCATATCAACAACCTACTCTATAATAATATGTTGATAGTCTTGACCAATCAAAATTTAGTTAAACAGATTTTTACATATTTTTAAGTTAATAAATACACAAATTAACTATTAAAGAATTACAAATATTTAAATGCATAAATATATATATATATATATATATATATATATATATATATATATATATATATATTGATCCGTCCACTACTTAACATAAATTCCATAAATATACAACCCGTATAAATTTGACGGCTAGATAATGGGTGAGGTCGTTAAACAAATGTCATCTAGTATCTCTATTTGAATGACGTGCAAACATTATTCAAATAAGGTAAGAATCCTGGTGTAAGTATTCTATCAGATCCAGCACTGAGGGCACAACATCCCCTGTTTTTAGTTGTGCGATCTCCGCAGTGACCTGTTGCTCTTATAAACTATGCTTATCGGCATGGCAGTGACCTTGTAAAGTGCAATTATTGTCCCAAGATTAACAGGATTGTCCTTTCTCCTTGTTTCAAGAGTCCAAACAGCGGATTTATGCTGAAGAAAAAACAGGACAATTTAGCCTTAATTATTAGCAAACCTACATTAAAACCGCCAAAACAGTGCATCAAAGCTCTAATAGTAAATGCTCCAAAATTCAGGCTGAATTCCAAATAAATGACAGTTAAAATGAATCAAACAAGTCAAATCTATAAGATGCTTCCTTTAGCAAATGTTTTTTTCCCGTTTTTTAATGAAAACCTTTAAAATAATGGATTAAAGTAAGCAGGTCTGGAGTTTGGCCTCGGCCGTGCTTGTCCAATTGAAATTATATGACTGTTAGATATGCTGGCGAACGTAGTCATATCATGTTATTTCGGATTGATAAAGCAAGTTTTTACCGTGATTTATGGAGGATTTTATTAATTATTTAGCAATAATTGAAGTTAGCAATGTTTCCATTTCCAACTGCATCTTACAGATATTCAGGGAATGGGTCCGCAAATATGACAGTTACTATTATCACTGTTGATGATGATAGCCCTTGGCTTTATAATATATGTTAATAATCTTGATCGATCAAATTTTAGTTAAATAGATTTTTACATTTTTTTTTTGGTCAACAAATATATATATTAACTATTGTAAAAGCTTAAAAAATTTCAATATACACAAAATAAAAAAATTTGATTGGTAAAAAACAGATAATTTAATCAGAAGTTAAAGGAAATTGACTCCATTAATTATCTCTTGAAGACTAATAATGCTTAGTGAGAGACATCTCCCATGACTTCTTGAGAATACTTTGAAGATTACAATCTACTTCTTCGAGATGGTTTTCTTTCATTTATCCTTGCAATGGCCATATCTCACTGCATGTTCTGAGGCTGTTCCAGTTCAAAGAAAAGATCTTTGATTACAGCATGGGAGATTGTCACAATACCACATTTCCATTGGTTACCACCATGTTAAGTCTTGCTAGAAACCAATTTTGAATACTGGGAATTGCATCTTCCAGATTTCTCTGGCATTCTGAGCATATAGATGTGTTCCACTTCCTTTATGCATCTCCTTGCTTCATTGAAGGGATATTCATTCTCATTTGGTATATTTTGGGCTGGAGTTATATTCACAATTACATCTCCCAAGTTTCTTTGGCGTAATGTGTGTGGGCATGGATACATTGTGTTTCCCCAAAGGAATAATCATTCCGAGTTGGTAGATTCATGGCTGGAGGGTTAAACATTTTGATGGTCGCCCACATTAAACCTTTGAGTTTTATTATAGCATTTAAAAGATACACACAAAGTTGCTGTACTAGAAACATGCCTTTATAAATTCTTAAATACTCTTCAAACTCAGAGGTTGAATGGTTTAGAAAAATCAAAGAAAGTCGAAATGGCTAAACCATACATGTAAGTATTGAAGTATAATTTGCATGTCATAAGCATTCTATCTGCAAGTCTGGTAAATAGTCAATTCAGACCATAGTTACCAAGTTTGGAAACCTGGATCCATTTGGGAGAGGAAAAAAATCCTTAAAAAGTATTAAAACAAATCAATTAAGAATATATATGTAAGCATAGTTCTATAAATATGTAAAAATGACAGATATAATGAAAAATATTAATAAAGTAATATAAAATATTAATATTATATTATTATATAATTTTTAGACATTTTTTCTGCAAATGTTTTTCAAAAATTTAAATTAAAAAATAAGATCAATTCAGATAAACTTATCCGAGCCAGCCAAAAAATCCCAATTCAATCGAATTTTATACAGATCCAACCAGATTTGACCAGGAATCAATTCCACCAAAAATTAAAAGGACACAAATGTTCCCAATTATGCAGATTAAAATGTTTTCCCCTCAACTAGGTCGTAACCAAATAGTTAAAGATTAATTATTGGTTGTGATTAAAATATATATTTCAAGTTGAAACCTGAATGAGATTGATTTACATGCATGTAATTGGTAACGACGACATGGGCTCACTTAATGTTCAGATGATGTGTTATTAGCCTGAATATAAGACCCAAATTTCTAATAGAATTTCCTCCAAAGTTAAAATGCCTTCTAAGTTCTATTTCAATCATTGTATACCAGTAAAATGTGAGCAAGGTATACAGGGCTGTGGCAATGTTACTACTTTAAATCCTTACATTTTGGATAAGGACAACTCCCATTGCCCAATTCAATTAACAGTCCTCTTAAGTGCAAAGGTGTGATATATTTTCTCTTACAGTGAAATAAAGGGATCCCTATGTAAAAATTGAGAATTTGCAGGATGTTATCCACTTTATTACGAGTACGTTTATCCACCACTTACAAACTCATTGATTTTAGTTGGACAACCAATCACAATTTTTTAATAGTTAATACGTTTGATATGAATTTTGTGATTCATGGAAAGTGTAAATCCCACCAGTTTGTAAGTGCTGGTTGAGCTCGAGCCTCTATTACAATCCGGCGCCTTATATCTTCCCATAGCCATTTCACAATTGATACAAACGTGGCATCATTTAATAACTTGAGTATTAAAATTCCAGGGTATCAGTGTCTCTACTTTAGACATAAGAACACTTGATAATGTGGTGGTACCTGGAATAACCATCCTTTTTCACCAAGCGCACAAAAGCAAGTGCACTTGATCTCCAACCATGACATGTCAAACAAAAGGAAATTCCTGCTTTCTAGCTGCCAATGCAACAAGCTTCACATTTTTTATTGCTGGTCTCATTTGGCATCATGATAGCATTATCAGTAATCCCGACAGAAACACTGTCCATCCTTAATATGAGGAAGACATTTTGTGCGCCACAGAAAAATATCTGGTGAAACAATCTTGAAGATGAACTTGATTGCAGAGTGGTAATCACAACAAATGCAAAGGTTCTTGATAATCCCAATAGGTTTTCTGGAGGGGATGCTGATAAGCCCAAATGCAATTGTCAGCTACTTGTTGTGGTGACAAGAAAGTATATTTTCTTTTTTGATTGAAATTCTACTTTTACACAGATTAGGTGTACAAAATGCTTCTTCAACCATACAGAATGCTTCTTCAACTTAATGCTGTGGATTGAAGAGTATCAATTCCATCTCCATATCACAGAACACAAGATTTGTGTCAAGCACGTATCCTGCTTCTTTTATCCGTCCAGACAAGTCATAAACCTGTCCGATGGTTACATGTAATTGTGGATATTATCCTTCTCCAACAAGGAAAGAATGCACCTTTCCATTGACTTCAATCCAGCTGCATCCTGGCAGTTTTTTAATGCTTCTCTCTTTCATTAATTTCCGGATCTTTTGTATGTCATCCCACCTGCCAGATGCTGCATAAATATTAGAAAGTAACACATAATGTGAAGCATTTTCGGAGTTCAAGTTGATAAGTCGTTCTGCTACTTGTTCTCCTAGCTCTATATTTCCATGCACTCTACAGGCACCAAGCAGAGATTCCCACACAGCAACATCAGGCTTCATGGGCATTTTGTTGATCAGGTCTTGTGCCTCACCCAAAAATCCAGCACGGCCTAAAAGGTCAACCATGCAGCAATAGTGCTCTTCTCTGGGTCTGATCTGATAATCCCGAGTCATGCATTCAAAATATCGCTGACCCTCGTATACCAGGCCTGCATGACAACATGCTGACAAAACACCTAGGAAGGTGACATGGTCAGGAATTATGCCAGAATGTTGCATTTGTTCAAAAACTTTGAGAGCCTCATTTCCATAGCCATTCATGGCATATCCCATAATCATCACAGTCCACGAGTACAAGTTCTGTTTAGGAATTCCATCAAACACTTTCCGTGCGTCCTCTATACTCCCACATTTGCCATACATATCTACAAGTGCACTTCCCACAACAACATCAGACTGAAGTCCACCTTTAACAATGTCTTTATGAACCTTCTTACCATGCTCCAGCGCTGCCAAATGAGCACAAGCTGGAAGAACACTGGCAAAACTGCTGGCGTCCGGCACGATGCCAATCAATTGCATCTGTTCATAGAACTCCAATGACTCGTGAAAATGCCCATTCTGCGTAAACCCTGCAACCATAGAAGTCCATGACACCACATTTTTCTGAGGCATTTTCTGAAAGAGCTCCAGAGTGTCATCAACACAACCATTCTTCCCATATCCTGAAATCATCGAATTCCACACAACCACATCTCGTTCGGGCATTTTGTCAAACACTTTGCGTGCATCCTCAATCCTTCCACATTTTACATACATATCCACTAGGGCACCTCCCACAACAACATCAGACTGAAACCCACTTCTAATTATGTCTTCGTGAACAATCTTCCCATGTCGCAGAGAAGCAAAACTTGCACATGCGGGAAGAACGCTAGAAAACGTAAACTGATTGGGCTGGATCCCTTCCCCTTGCATTATTTCAAAAAGCATCAAGGCTTCCTTACCCAGTCCACAGCTGGCATAGCCTGCGATCATGGCAGTCCAGGAGATAACGTTTCGTTCAAGCATTTTGTGAAACACTTTGTAGGCATCGACTAAACTTGTGCATTTGGCATACATGATCACAAGCTTAGTGTCCAAAAAAATGTCGGGTTTAAATCCAGTTTGAATGATGTGGGCATGGACTAGTTTTCCATCTTGTAAAGCTCTGTTGTTAAGGCAGCCTTGCAGGAGGAAAGCATAGTCAGACGGCTCCTGCTGGTCCATAAGATGCAAATTGTTTAATATCTCTTTCAGTGTGTTCTGCTTATATAATGGTCTCTCATCTGCACTTGTCTTGGCCACAAAAGTAAGATTAGTATTACAGTTCATGGTGATAGTGTTTCTAGGATAGTGCAAGTGACGAAATGATAACATCCATTTGCTCCACAAGGGTAATGTCATTTGCATTGGCTAATCCATTCATACCAGTCCTTAAATAATGTGAATGGTAATTCAGGGTGATGGTTTTTTTTTTGCCCTTTTTCAGCGGCTTGTAAATTTAACATATGGAAATAACGGTACAAAGAGAAGGAAGTGAGAGAGCACGTTAGCCTTCATGAAATGGACGAGTTGAACCAGTACGCACAAACTACTTATGTATTGGCATTAGTTTTTCCTGATCCAAGAAAGTGAACGATTTTGAATAGTTGTTGACCCGTTACATGTATAAGCAATACAATATATACACACAAGTTCTTTACAATTAAACCAAGTGAGAGACAATATTATGTTGAAAAAAATGATTGAAAGATATATATATTTCTATTCCTAAGATCTAATGTTAGTGTTTAGTGTTGAAAGGTATACATTCCAATAATTTTGTCTTGAATGCTCTCAATAATATTATATAATTTCATCAATCTTTAATTAAAAAAAAATCTATCCCAAGCTTTACAATTAAAGAGGATCACGTGAATTATAAGGCTAAAGAATAGTGCTTTCTTTTTATTTCAGTACCTAAGTTTAATATCTTGTAATGATTTTTCAAATTATAATAGAGCTTCCAATTTATGATTTTTTTCAATGGTAAGGTTCCAATTTAGTTTATGATTAAGATTAAAACTAATGTATTTATAATTGTAAAATTTATCAAGAGGATCATTGTCGAAGGAATTGTATGATAGGTTGAATTTTTAGATTTGATAACTATTAATTTCTTTTAAGCAACATTTATAATTAAAACGAACTTGTTACAAAAAATTTGAAGGACATTTTATTAGTTTCCCATATCATCAAGGTGGGACAATGTCGTCTACATAAAGTAGAAGTATAATAGTGTAATTGTGAAGGTTGGAACTTATGCACCCAACTTCTCTTGAGAATTTTCTAAACAACCATGTAAATCCCAAAAAGAGTAAGAAACAAAGGACAAAATTTTTTTACTCTAATTTTATAATTATTTTTCACATTTTTTAATGCTAATTTGGATTAAGAAACCCTAGTATGATAGAAACTAGTATGTGAAATCATATAGCATCCAAGTATACATTTGAATGTCAAATACTAAACTAATTGAAAAGATTTAACAAGTCGCATATGTTAAATATAATAAAGGGATAATTACTTAGCTTTTATGACTGACTATTTGAGTGTGGCTATATTTTGACAGTGAAAAACAAATTGAAACATATTTTGACAGTGAAAAACAGACTGAAACACATCGATGATTCATCTGCAACTATGTTTCTATCTATGAAGTTTCAGTTTCATCAGCTTTGGGTTAGTATCTACTATTTATGTTGACTTGTAGTGGTCAATAGTGACCTGTGTGAAATAAAGGGTATTTAATCGTACGATCACCTTTGCATGTCTTTCAAAACTTTGTATGTGTGATGTCGAACCCCGGTGATGTGTGCAACTCTAAAACACAATTTTTTTCACCTCGAAACCCTAGGTGTACTTGTGAGGGATATAAACCTACAAAAATTGAGAAAGTGTAATTGTTGAACTAACCCCAATCACCCCCATTGATGATTTATAGCTACCTTCATATTTGATACTCCAAGGAGAGAAATCAATCCACATGTAGTCCTCCCACTTATTGTGATTGTGTAATTGTACACCTTCGCAATATGAATGCAACTAATGATTTGGCTTTGATACTTGACAATACTTATTTTGACTTAGCTTTAGTATACTTCAAACTTGGATATGGGATAACCCTAGTGATTTATTTACAAATTGGTAGGAATAGGGTGGTTTTACTCCATGTGCAGTAGTGTATAGATGTGTTCTAGATAAGTGCCAAGTCGCCTATCAAGTAAGGCCTTGATTTGTATAAATATGAGTCCCATTGGGGAATTTCTCATGCCACCAACATGTTATGTATATGTGTCGACCCTAAAAAAAGATTTGATTTTAAAAAGTTTTTCTTGTTGGGAGAGGGTTAGTAATGTTAAGCTCAAGGTCAAGTCAATATCAACTAGTGATACTGACCCAAACTTACATTGGTGACCCATGCACAAAAGGACTAATTTGAAGGTCTAAAGATGTTTATATGAGAAAATAAGTTGGGTTGGCACAAAATATAAGGTTCTTGTAGGTTTTTGATAACAAAAAGAGAGGGTCTAACTCATAAGGTAGCATGTAGGTGTGAGAGAATGGCAAGGTAACACCATATTTATGCATACAAGTCCTATGTGGTAAATGTATGTCAAACATGTCATTGTCAAGTATTTAATATTAGATTTTGGTATTTATAAATGTCTCCCTTTTACTCTGGCAATGGAATTTATAGAGTAAAATGAAAAGGTATACATAAGTATGTACAACACACTTTGTATTTGGTAGAAAGCTATAATTGTGTAGGTCACTCAAAAGCAAAACCTGCCACAAAAATATGGTATTCAATGCCTACAAATTTAAAATTTAAATATGAACTTGAAATTTAAAAATTAAAGAGCAAGAAAGAAGCACACCTATGTGTTGATGAAAACCATGTTTCCCTTGTAACTTATTATATATGATGTTTCTTTATTGAAACATTAGAGAAAGGTGATTTCTACTAAAACACTAGGAAATTGGTCCCTCTCATTGAAACATGGAAAAAATTAGGGTGATCAAACCCCAATTTTGTGTAACTATGCAAGCCCTTGTGTTGGGAACATAACATGCCCCAACCCTCTTAAATCTGGGGAGAAGTACATGATGTACTAATCCAAATAAATATTCATGTCTAATAAAGAATGGGAACCACGTGATGGGTTATCTAGAATTAATGCCATGGTCATTTAATGTCACTTAACCTCAATGGACATTACCCGTAATAACAGGAATAAAACCATTGTAGATGAATTTTAGATTCAAGATTGTTCATTACTCAATGTGGATTGATAAGTGATTTACAAATAAACAATTAAAAAATGGTCACTTCAAAATGTATATATGTGCATGAATCAATATCATACCCATTTAGAATTGTGACAATTGTAAACTATCATATTATGTGTGTACATGAACTAGCATCATGCATTATGAATATGAAAGTGTGTATATGTACATGAACTAGTATCATACCTCTTGAGTCTATACCAATAAATATAAAATGTTATGTATCTATATGTTAAACCTGAGAACATGTATCTCAAATATATGTATATGAGAAAAATTATAATTTATGTTCCTGTAAACTTGTACATAAGCCCATGTATATGCACTCAAGTGTCTATGAATCTATATTCAAGTCCTTCTAAATTAAGTGCATATGCATGGATATGCCCCCATAATTTGTACTGATGTGACAATATGTCATGTAATAAAACTCATATGACATTTAACCATTATGAATCTTTGAAATATATACTCTAATTCCCAAAACCTATTTTTTTGTTTATGGAGGCTTATGTCTATGACATGCCCACTATAATTCCCCCCTTTTGAGTTGAGGGATGTAAAATTTAATTTACTCATCTCAAAATAAAGGTTAATTTTATCATGTCATGTATAAAGATAACAGCATGTGAATATGTGGAGAATATGGCATCATAATTATGTATATGCCAATCAAGGCATGTGCAGAGCATATGTAATGTAAAGCATATAAGTGTCATGTCTAGATAAATATATCAATGAACCTTGTATAAGTAACTATCACTAAAAATATAACTGAGTAAGACTACACAATAAAAGTGCATGATATTGCTCATGGCACCACTAAATCTCAACAAACTCAAAAAGTATAATAAACTCAACAAGCTCAAGAGTCTGTTTGATAACAAAAGAAGACAATCTGAAAATGTTAAAGCCTGTATCCGATGAAGAAGTACATGATGTTTTATTCTCCATGGGCACTTTTAAAGCCCCGGGTCCTGATGGCTTTCCTCCTATATTCTTTCAGGAATATTGGGAGATTGTTGGAGCGGACCTCACGGTTGCAATTCGTGATTTTTTTAGATATGGAAAACTTTTGAAACAAGTCAATAATACCTTCATTGTACTTGTTCCTAAAAAATCTCAACCTTTACACCTTGTTGATTTCAAACCCATTAGCTTATGCAACACTGTGTATAAGATATGTACTAAACTGTTGGTTTTGAGAATTCAACCCTTGCTTGACAAAATTATTTCTCCTGCTCAAAAAGGTTTCATCCTGGGCAGACAGATTCTTGATGGTGTGATCACCACACATGAGACTATCCACTCCATGGATAAGAGCAGAATCCCTGGGATTGCCCTCAAGCTTGATATATCCAAAGCTTATGATAGAGTCTCATGGACTTTTCTATTCTAAGTGATTAGAAAATTTGGGTTTAATGATAAATTGTCTTGCTTATTATGGAATGCAGTCTCTTCTGCTAAATTCTCAGTGCTGGTTAATGGTGTTTTTAGAGGGTTTTTCTCCTCCTCGAGAGGAATTCGTCAGGGAGACCCTCTCTCCCCGTACCTATTCATCATTATGGCTGAGGCAGTGGGAAGATACATACAAGCTGATATAGTTTCAAAAAAGCTAGTAGGCATCAAACCTGCCTCTTCCCTTCATCCTATGGTTATACAACAGTTTGTGGATGATACCATCTTATTTGGTATCTCATCGGTGATCGAAGCTAGAAGATGGAAGAATATACTTAATGATTATGCCAGAGACTCGAGACAAAGAATAAATTTCCAAAAAAGCAATGTGTACTTCTTCAACACTCCCAATGAACTTAGACATATAATCATTGATATCTTAGATTGTGTTGAGGCTGGCCTACCAGCTACCTACCTAGGTCTCCCACTCTCGGTCAAAGAGGTATCTTTAGGTTTTTGGAATGGTATTGTGGAAGGTACACAGAGGAAAATTCTTGGGTGGAAGGGGAAACTACTTAGTAGTGCTGGTAAGCTGCAACTTCTTCGGACATCCTTGCAAGGTATTCCTACTTACTTCATGTCTCTTTTTAAAATTCCTACGTATATTGCTGAAAAACTGGAACAGATCCAAAGGAAATTTTTATGGACGAGAGTGGAAGACAAATAGAGAATGTCTTTAGTCAGATGGGAAAAAGTGTCTCCCAAAATCTCATGGTGGACTTAATATAAGATCCATCAGGAAAATGAATAAAGCCCTCCTCTCAAAAGTTAGTTGGAATCTGATTCAAAACAACAGTGAGTGGGGGGAAATAATTTTTGGGGTGTGACTTTTCCACCCATTTTTTTGGTATGACTAACTATATTTTATTTTGTAAAGTTTTTTATATAATAAAATGTGCTTTTCAATAAAAAAATATATATATTCTACCATGTCTATTGTATATTCATCAAAATTTTGAAAGTGCCTCAAATTCATTAAATATTGAACATGAAATCAATTTATAAAAAAAATAATATAATAAAAGTCTTGTGTCTATTGGAAAGTCGTAGAAAGTATTTGAATGTCACAAATTCATAGAGTACCTAGTCAATTTCAGCTTCCTCTACCTAAATTTCTAAATCTTATCATATTTTCATGTTTTTAATGATAAAATTTTTGATCAATGGAGAATTTTGACAAGTAATTTTTTTTTTAAATTTAATTTATTTTTAATTTTTAATAGATGAACATAAGTATGAATGAAATATATTAATTAAAATATCAACTTAATAATTTTTATAAATCACATCAATTTTAATTTTTAGAATTATTAAAATAATAAATAAAATTAAATGTTTTGATTGGTTATCACTTAAAAATTAATAGTTTTATAATAAAAATGATACTGCCTGTGTTGGCAGCGACCAATAATATACAATAAAATAAAATATTATAATCATAAGAAATGAGGACCACTAATAACATACAATAGAATAGAATAGAATAAAATATTATAATCATAAAAGATGATGAGTAAATGTGAATTTGTAAGAGCTCGAATTTCAAAACTGGATGATAGTAAAGCATGCCATTTGTATTATATTATCATTTCTTGCAAGGAGACAACTTACCAATTTACTATAATCTCTATACAAGGTTTTACAATTTTTTGGAACACAATGTCATATCACTCACTTCCATTATAGAGGTTGATGTGATTAAGATTATTCCAAAAGAATTTTATTAGAAAGAGTATGTGACTATCATTGAACACTAGTTCATACTATAAATATATTCATAAATTTATGACATGAGATTCATTAGTTGATAGATGAGAACAATATTTATATGAGGGCATGTGCACAAAGCTGGGAGACAATTCCATAGACATTTCCCATAATGTGATCATGTTGTTTAAATTATGGCTCAGTACTTATTGACCCATAATGTGATTATGGTTATACATAACATGATTATGTTAATACATAATATGATCACATTAATACATAATGTGATTTCATTATTATAGAATAAATAACATGATGTTGTTTTGCATAGAAAAGCATCTTAACATGTACATGAAGCCAATCTAAACTTAAAGTTGATATTTACTACACTGAATATTAAGTATAAATTTATATTTATATTGTTGGTCTCTCATCTGCACTTGTCTTGGCCACAAAAGTAAGATTAGTATTACAGTTCATGGTGATAGTGTTTCTAGGAATGTGCAAGTGACGAAATGATAACATCCATTTGCTCCACAAGGGTAATGTCATTTGCATTGGCTAATCCATTCATACCAGTCCTTAAATAATGTGAATGGCAATTCAGGGTGATGGGTTTTTTTTTCTTTTTTTCTTTTTCAGCGGCTTGTAAATTTAACATATGGAAATAACAGTACAAAGAGAAGGAAGTGAGAAAGCACGTTAGCCTTCCTGAAGTGGATGAGTTTAACCAACACGCACAAACTATTTACGTGTTGGTATGGTATTAGTTTTTTCTAATCAAAAAGAGTGAACGATTTTGAAGAGTAGTTGACACTTCACATCTATAAGCAATACAATATATATATATACACGAATTCTTTACAATTAAACCAAGTGAGAGACAATATTATGTTAAAAAAAATGATTGAAAGATATATATATTTCTATTCCTAAAATAACATCATCAAACATTGATCGGTTACTTTATTGTAGGAGTTTATCTACCATATTAATATTGTAAATACATAAATATGTCTTCTATTAATATATAATAAACATGTTAAGATAAACTGAACTTCATTTTTTATTTATTTGAGTTACATAATTTTATTTTTCTTATTATATATTTGGGATTGTCTATCTCCCAATTTTATTATGCAATTCATATGAATTAATTTGTAACTTTGCTATCATATGTTTCTTCTTAAAACTAACAACTTTATATGGGATGATAAACATTTAAGTTTGATAATATCTTTGTAGTAAGAAATGTTTCTCTTATCATTGACATTTTCATTTTCTAAATGGTTTCAAATTCTTTCATTTCAATTTTTTATTTTAGTTATATGTTACATGAGAGGCTTATTTCATCATATATGCTCTGAAATTGTAATTATTTATCAAATTCTTCTTGATATCCTTTTAAGGCTTTATTTTGAATAGGCAATTTACAAACATCTATAAGGAAGATATAGTAAGGTGTATTGTTTTTTATTTTAAAGATATGAATAATGATTTTTTGGGGATTTATTATATTTAATTTTTAAAAAAAACTACCCCAAGCTTTACAACTAAAGAGGATCACGTGAATTATAAGGCTAAAGAATAGTGCTTTCTTTTTATTTCAGTACCGAAGTTTAATATCTTGCAATGATTTTCCAAATCATAATAGAGCTTCCAATTTGTGATTTTTTTCAATGCTAAGGTTCCAATTTAGTTTATGATTAAGATCAAAACTAATGTCTTTATAATTGTAAAATTTATCAAGAGGATGATTGTTGAAGGAAATTGATGATAGGTTGAATTTTTAGATTTGATAATTATTAATTTCTTTTAAGCAACATTTATAATTAAAATGAACTTGTTACAAAAAATTTGAAGGACATTTTATTAGTTTCCTATATCATCAAGGTGGGACAATGTCGTCTACATAAAGTAGAAGTATAATAGTGTAATTGTGAAGGTTGGAACTTATGCACCCAACTTCTCTTGAGAATTTTCTAAACAACCATGTAAATCCCAAAAAGAGTAAGAAACAAAGGACAACCTTTTTTTACTCTAATTTTATAATTATTTTTCACATTTTTTAATGCTAATTTGGATTAAGAAACCCTAATATGATAGAAACTAGTATGTGAAATCGTATGGCATCCAAGTATACATTTGAATGTCAAATACTAAAACTAATTGAAATGATTTAACAAGTTGCATATGTTAAATAAAATAAATACAATAAAAGGATAATTACTTAGCTTTTATGACTAACTATTTGAGTGTGGCTATATTTTGACAATGAAAAACAAATTGAAACATATTTTCACAGTGGAAAACAAATTGGAACACATCGATGATTCATCTGCAACTATGTTTCTATCTATGCAATTTCAGTTTCTTCAAATTTGGGTTAGTATCTATTGTTTATGTTGACTTGTAGTGGTCACTAGTGACATGTGTGAAATAAAGGGTATTTAATCATATGATCACCTTTGCATGTCTTTAAAAACTTTGTATGTGTGATGTCGATCCTCGATGATGTGTGCAACTCTAAAAATCAATCTTTTTCACCTCGAAACCCTAGGTGTACTTGTGAAGGATATAAACCTACAAAATTTGAGAAAGTGTAATGTGTTGAACTAACCCCAATCACCCCCATTAATGATTTATATCTACCTCCATATTTGATACTCCAAGGAGAGAAATCAATCCACACGTAGTTCTCCCACTTATTGTGATTGTGTAATTGTGCACCTTCACAATATGAATGCAACTAATGATTTGGCTTTGATACTTGACAATGTTTATTTTGACTTGGCTTTAGTATGATTCGAACTTGGATATGGGATAACCCTAGTGATTCATTTACAAATTGAGAGTAATAGAGTAGTTTTACTCCATGTGCAGTAGTGTATAGATGTGTACTAGATAAGTGTCAAGTCACCTATCAAGTAAGGCCTTGATTTGTATAAATATGAGTCCCATTGGGTAATTTCTCATGCCACCGACATGATATGTATATGTGTCAAACCTAAAGAAAGATTTGATTTTAAAAAGTTTTTCTTGTTGGGAGAGGGTTAGTAATGTTAAGCTCAGGATCAAGTCAGTATCAACTAGTGATACTGACCCAAACTTACATTGGTGACCCATGCACAGAAGGACTAAATTGAAGGTCTAAAGATGTTTATATGAGATAATAATTTGGTTTATCACAAACTATAAGGTTCTTGTAGGTTTTTTATAACAAAAAAAGAGGGTCTAACTCATAAGGTAGCATGTAGGTGTGAGAGAATGGCAAGGTAACACCATATTTATGCATGCAAGTCCTATGTGGTAAATGTATGTCAAGCATGTCATTGTCAAGTATTTAATATTAGATTTTGGTATTTATAAATGTCTCCCTTTTACTCTAGTAATGGAATTTATAGAGTAAAATGAAAAGGTATACATAAGTGTGTACAACACACTTTGTATTTGGTAGAAATCTACAATTGTGTAGGTCACTCAAAAGCAAAACCTACCATAAAAATATGGTATTCAATGTCTAAAAATTTAAAATTTAAATATGAACTTGAAATTTGAAAATTAAAAAGAAAGAAAGAAGCACACCTATGTGTTGATGAAAACCATGTTTCCCTTGCAACTTATTGTATATGATGCTTCCTTGTTGAAACATTAGAGAAAGGTGATTTCTACTAAAGAACTTGGAAATTGGTCCCTCTCATTAAAACATGGAAAAAATTAGGGTAATCAAACCTCAATTTTGTGTAACTGTGCAAGCCTTTGTATTGGGAAGATAACATGCCCCAACCCTCTTAAATTTGGGGAGAAGTACATGATGTACTAATCCAAATAAATATTCATGTCTAATAAAGAATGGGAACCACATGATGGGTTATCTAGAATTAATGCCATGGTCATTTAATGCCACTTAACCTCAATGTACATTACCTATAATAATAGGAATAAAACCATTATAGATGAATTTTAGATTCAAGATTGTTCAGTACTCAGTGTGGATTGATAAGTGATTTGCAAATAAACAATTGAAAAATGGTCACTTCAAAATGTATATATGTGTGTGAATCAATATCATATCTATTTAGAATTGTGATAATTGTAAACTATCATAGTATGTGTGTGCATGAACTAGTATCATGCATTATGAATCTGAAGTGTGTATATGTATATGAACTAGTATCATACCTCTTGAGTCTATACCAATAGATAGAAAATGTTATGTATCTATATGTTAAACCTGAGAACATGTATCTCAAATATATGTATATGTGAAAAATTATAATTTATGTTTCTGTAAATTGTGTATATAAGCCCATGTATATGCACTCAAGTGTCTATGAATCTATATTCAAGTCCTTGTAAATTAAGTGCATATGCATGGATATGCCCCCATAATTTGTACTAATGTGACAATATGTCGTGTAATAAAACTCATCTGACATTTGAACCATTATGAATCTTTGAAATCTATACTCTAATTCTCAAAATCTATTTTTTCGTTTATGGAGGCTTATGTCTATGACAGACCCACTATAATTCCCCCTTTTTAAGATGAGGGATGTACAATTTAATTTACTCATCTTAAAATAAAGGTTAATTGTATCATGTCATGTATGAAGATAACATCATGTGAACATGTGGAGAATATGCCATCATAGTAATGCATATGTCAATCAAGGCATCTGCAGAGCATATGTAATGTAAAGCATATAAGTGTCATGTCTAGATAAATGTATAAATGAACTTTGTATAAGTAACCATCACTAAAAATATAACTGAGTAAGACTACATAGTAAAAGTGCATGATATTTTTCATGGCACCACTAAATCTCAACAAACTCAAAAAGTACAATAAACTCAACAAGCTCAAGAGTTAGTGTCACACATAAAGCCAATGGTCACATATAAGGTACATGAAAATGTCACAACACAAAAGGCTAAGGGCCACACCCAAGGGACATTAAGATATCACAAACAAGGGCTAGGAACCACACACAATAGACAAGCACAAACTAGCATATCATGCAAGAGAGTAACAACATCAATGAAGCATAGAATAAGTAAATATTAAAGTCTAGACCATCTATATATATCAATGTCACATCTTAGTATAATAGTCTTTCCATGTAACATTGTATAAGATATGAGTAATTGGAAATATATATGTAAATAATCTAGATAGCTCGACATGTTAGAGAGATCATAGAAAAATATAGCATGCGATAGTGAAACCTGTGGAATAAGATGCCCCCATTATTTCCATGGTCACTAGGTAGAGGAAAGTCCAACATTTATATGTCCATGTGTAACATGTATGTCTTGTATCACACTCACATGTCATGAAATGCATGTTTATATGAAAATAATATGCCATCTACCAAACATGTGATAAATAACATGTTTAAATAGTTTACTATAATAATCATGTCATGTTTATGACCTGATTTTGATTTTTTTAATATTTAAATGTTTTTCATTTTTTAATTATATAATTTTTTTGTGTGCTCATAAATCAGTGAGTAGGTCATCCTCATCCAAATTGAATTCAATATATCCTAGGTTGTGATTGAGATTATGGTGTTATATTGCATCTTCTTCTTCTGGTTTTGATTATTCATTTTCTATACTTTTTGTTATCTCAAATTATTTTTTTATGGTGAGCATTGTCATCATGTCCAATCATGATCACTCTTCTTGTACGTGATAAAGTGAGGTGTTGATTGGTTTGATCCACTATAACCTACATTTATTATAACCTTTGATGTCCTAGTGTAAATGACATGTAATAAGCAAGGTACATGACCCATATGTGTGTATTGACCACTTTTGGCCCACAAGCTATTGGTAAAATGACATATCCAAGGGGTTCTTTTAAATATATGTTATGTTATAATTCATTGATGCCATGTCCCATCTATTGTAAACCTATAACACTTCATATGGCTTCCCATTTGTTTCCATCAATTTGAATGTGTTTAGAATATTCACCTTCCATGTATACTATAATGGTCAAAGCCTCCTATCGAGGATGTTTTTTGCTTGTTGTATTTGCGAACGTTGTCTTTGAAAAACTTGATTTGAGAGGTTCCTATCGACTCTGTATTACCTTAATAATGCCTTTGTTCTTGTATTTTTATATTTTTTGTTATGCATTGCAATGATCTATGTCAGTCATGTGATTCTATGATAATCACAATATGATTTGCCTTCTTGATGCAAGAGACATTGCATGACTTGATTTCAACAAGATGGTAATGTGATGAGACTATGATCAAGTAGTATTTGTAACATTATTCTTGGTTTATCTTGAAAACTTGTTACTTGTAATGGTGTTGGAGTTTTGGTATCTTCCATCTCCACATTATTTATTCAAATGTATGATTTATTCTTTGTCCAATTCATGTTTAAATTTAGCATTGCATGTGCATGTAGTGAGATAATATTATAACTATTGTTTTCATTTCGAATGTATTTATGATTTGTCATTGTTGCCTTTCGTTTGATGTTGAAAGATTGTGCTTGAATAAGAATTTATGATTTATTCATTTTCATTGTATATGAATTATCCCAATATTTGACAGCTCAAATAGACATGAATAGAGTATGAGATAAATATTATAATTGATCATCTGTCATATCTACCATGTTGGTATCATTATCATCATTGTCATAATAGATTGTGACCATGTTATCTTGATTTTTTGAATTCACCGGTAAAGGAAGATTAATAATAGGTTTCAGTTACTCCATATTAGCTTGTGGTTCATGTTGTGTAACTTCTTTATATATTATGATTGGTTCATTGACCTTGTTGATAATTGATTTTCCTACCTTATATGTATGCATATGAGTTATTAGAATAGATGGTTATGGAGGAATGATCTAATGATCTTCCAATTGTGAATCTAATTGGTTCTCATTAGTAAACTAGATCATCTTACAATATCTGAAAGGGTCATCATCTACTAGATGTGTATAAGAATAACCTTCATGTATGAATTTGATACACCTATGTAATGTTTATGGTGTTGCTTCTATATCATGTATCCAAGGTCACCCCTACCTTGACTAGTTTAAATTTTAACAATGACCCTTTCAAAAAGTTTATATACCAAAAACCTAAGTTCAAATGGAATTCTTAAACATGTCATACATTTTAAAAAATTTCCTTGGGAATGTTATTAAAATATTTTCTAAATTTAACAAAGCAAGAAAAGAGTTCATATTTATTAATATAAAAAAATTTAGTGAGAATGTGTCCAATTATTGAATGTTTTCTTCTGAAGCCATTTTGGCCTTTAGCTCTATTTTTTTCATCTAACCAACCAATAATTTTATTTTCTATAATAGTTCCAAATATCTTAGAAAATAAGGACAATAAATGTTTTTCCAAGATAAGGAACACAATCACTTCTTTCAAAAATAAGAATCAAAATTTTATTTGGATAGAGAAGTGTGAACAAGATTTTCAACTCTTGAAAGAGAAGTTCACATTTTTACCTATTTTGAAGGTCCTAGCCTAAATGGTAGTTTCATAGTTATTACATATGAATTTGAGGAAGAATTTAGAGG
Organism: Torreya grandis; assembly: GCA_037957365.1. Lineage (NCBI taxonomy): Eukaryota > Viridiplantae > Streptophyta > Pinopsida > Cupressales > Taxaceae > Torreya > Torreya grandis. The sequence continues at coordinate 1,372,288 of JARHVA010004307.1, forward strand.
TGTCTTGATGTGTGATGGCCATGTAGTGGCCTGTGATTCCAAAAAAACTCAAACACTATGAGTTCAACTATAAGGCCATGACTTTGAACTTACAACCATTAATCATGTGTTGTTTATGTGGTGAAATCACCCATTAGGAAAAAATTGATCTTAGGACTAATCCCTTTGGATCCAAATACATATTTACTCAACTAAAGTTTAATAGACAAAAAATATGTTGATATGAATTATTGAGTGAGTATGACTTCGATATTGAATACATTACGGACAAAGAAAACAAATTTATATATGCCCTTAGTCAAACGAGATATCTGACTCTCATGGAGACAATAAGAACTACTTTTTGCCAACAAATTTTGAGTCAAATTCCATCATATGAGTTTTGCAATCATGTCAAGACTGCCCTAGAGATTGTTAGAATTAATCATAGATATGAGGGTTATCAGATCGAAGGAGGGGAATTCCTCAGATTCAAAGGAAAAAAAATTCTATCAAAGCTTAACAATTTACAAGGGGGAATATTGGAGGAGACACATAGTTCTCCTTACTCAAGTCACCTAGGGGTGACTAAGATCATGGCAGATCTCAAACTACTATACTTTTGGTTGGGTTTCAAGAGAGATATCACTATATTTGTGATGAGATATTGTCAGGAACCTAGAACAATAAACATGCTCTGATACCACGTGTCAGGATCTTGCTCCAACAATAGAGCACATATGATTACTTCTTGTATTAGCAACTAAACACGGAATTTAACCAAAATCAATAAGTAACTAGAAATATGAAACAACACAGGAATATGAGAGACAATACATAATTGTATTAATAATCACTCAGAAGAATATACAATAAAGAAGATGCCACTTCTTCTTCCACCTCAAAGGCTTGCCACACCTCAAGACCTTCTTCTCTCTCTCTCTTGGTCCCAACAATCAACTCCAATACAGAATTGATGTTCACCTCTCCAACCAGTCAGTAACACGCTGCCAGTACGTCAAGTACGCAACCGTACTCCAAGTAGATCTCCTGCTCTTTGCTGCTACTTGCAAATCACTAGACCTTACTCACCATTGTAGATCTCCAAAAGAAGCCATGCTCATCTGCTGACTAAGATCATACAAATATGAAGAACCCTGCTGATTCTTCAAACCAGTACCCACCTTGGTACTGTGGCACTAGGAGGAACACACCATTGCTCTCTTCTCTCAGAAGGAGCTTATTGCTCTCTTACTCTCTAGCTACAAGTTTTACAATACAGCCCATGAGTCCATTTATAGATCTCATGCTTACAATAATTAGACTATCTTAATTACAATAATTAGATGTGCAACTCAAGACTACGACTAGCCTCTAACATGCAAACTAGCAGTCCAAAAATAGACTCTCCGAAATCAACATGCAAACTGCATGTTCACCTACAGGCTGCCGACGTCGGCTCCTCCATGACCGATGTCGGCCGAATGGTAACCGACGCCGGTTGGTTCTTCACTGCTATCTGACTGACGTCGACTGATCAGACCGATGTTAGTTGCCCTGCAACTGATTCTGCAACCTTTGCAAGCTCCGTGACTTCTCCTGTTCGCATCCTGGTTAAGCTTTTAGCTCCACAACCTAACAATCTCCCACTTGGAGATAAATAGCTGCACTTATACCTGTACCTATACATCATCTAAATTATTTCCTGGCTTGTATCCCTCTTCAAGATCAATCTTGAAGACCAACCACCACACAACCTGTGATGATATACCTATCATTCAAGTAACTTGCCATATCCGAACCTACATATCCATGTAGTGAAGACCTTGACCCTGCATAACAAGAATCCCTGCTGTTGATCCCTCTCAGATACCTGAGAATCCACTAAACTGCCCTCCAATACTCCTTCCTAGAATTGGCTCCATACTTTTTGACAACTCCCACTGCTTGGGAAAACTCAGGTCTACGCTAGACCTCATGTGATTTCAAACCCTGTTCGAAGCTAAGCTTGAACTGTCTAGCCCTTGGTGTGCTTTTTGATTCTGCATCCTGCATCATGAACCCCACCAACACCGTCTTCACATCAGCTCCCACTAGAAATAAAATCTCCATGTCTCTTATGCCAAAGAATTTTGCTGCTCCAAATTCTTCCTGACATACCTCTGAACTAACCTTACCTTTAGCTTGGCAAAAAAAAAACTTGTATGTACAAACCTGCTCCAAGCTCATCCTCCACATACAGTAACAAGATAATGTTGCGACCATCATCCACCTGGTAAGATAAACACAATAGTTATACTGACATTGACAAAAGCTCTATTTTGTCATCTCCCTGGTACCACCTGTCAGCTCTATACCTGCAGCTTCCTCAAGACCATATACCTTGGCCTTCCATCTCACGTATCCATCCACTCTCTTCTTTACTTGGGAATCCATTCCATTTCTTAGTGCTTACTTCTAGCTGACAACTCTACCAATAAACACCTGTTTGGTTCTTCTCCAAGGACTCACTCCTCATCCATGCCAAGCTCCCACTATATCTAGATTCTACCTGCATTACCTCTTCCATCTTCCTGGTTCTTGACCATCAATAAGCAATATAAAGAAGGTGAACAATGAATATGAGGTTCACTTACCCTTTCTGACCTCAATATGAGTGTTTGAGACCTGTTGACAGCTTGTTGTCTGCCCAATATCCGTTCCAGTGACCGATCTCGACCATCTCCCAGTCTGTTCCTGACCGATGTCGATTCCCTGCACTGACCCTGACTACTGACATCGTCTCCCTGGCCGACGCCAGTATCCCCCTGCCAACGTCAGTTCCTTCATGACCGACGTCGGTCTTCCTTCTGTCGACGTCGATTATTGTATGACCGACGCCAGTACCTGTGTTCATCTGTGAGTGATAAATTTTTACCCGCGAGCTCTCCATGGATCAAAATCTTATTCAAATCAACACAGCCCTGCTCAAAATAATTTAGTTCCCTCACTTGATCTTTGTCCATCATCTCCTCCATGAACACCAAGGCTTTCCAGTTCTATAGCTTGTCAAAAACATCTGTCTTCCACTTGAGAACCTGCATTCCCCTCCTACATATGTGACCAAGCCCATGAAGCCACATCTCTGCAACAGAAGGTGAATCAGTAATATAAGTAAATAAATAAAGGATACCTACTTTCCTACCACCATCTAATTCAAGTGCATCCAATGTGAGAGTTACAGTGCATCTCCCATCACCCAAATTTCCTGAAGAAATTAGACTCATATCCAAGACTGGTACCTGCATGACTTCTTTCAACCACTGTGTGTCATTTGTCTGCAATTTCAACTTCACTTCCCCTTCGTCAATAAACTGACAAGGCTCTCCAACCCATAAATAAATCTCTCCAAAGTCTCCAAAGACATACCCATGAAAAGATTCTCTATTTCGGGCTGCATGGAAAGAGGCAAAAGAATCTGTAAACAAAGATTCTACTTTATCTAGAGCAACCTGTGCAACGACCCTTGCAACATCTGCTTCTACACGTTGATCTTCTACCAACCAACAATCTCCATTTACCTATTCTTTCTTTCCATCAATCAGACCATTCGTGTTATTCAGTTTCTCCATTTGTAGCTTACTTTCTTTTGCCATTACTATACTCCCACTCAATTTGAAACCCCTGTGAGTGACCTGTAATCAAAAACACTACTAGATCTGAACCACCTGTTAGTCAACCCAACCAAAAGCTCTGATACCACTTGTCAGGAACCTAGAACAATAAACATTCTCTGATACCACGTGTCAGGATCTTGCTCCAACAATAGAGCACATATGATTACTTCTTGTATTAGCAACTAAACACGGAATTTAACCAGAATCAATAAGTAACTAGAAATATGAAATAACACAGGAATATGAGAGACAATACACAATTGTATTAATAATCACTCAGAAGAATATACAATAAAGAAGATGCCACTTCTTCTTCCACCTCAAAGGCTTGCCACACCTCAAGACCTTCTTCTCTCTCTCTCTCTTGGTCCCAACAATCAACTCCAATACAGAATTGATGTTCACCTCTCCAACCAGTCAGTAACACGTTGCCAGTACGTCAAGTACGCAACCGTACTCCAAGTAGATCTCCTGCTCTCTGCTGCTACCTGCAAATCACTAGACCTTACTCACCATTGTAGATCTCCAAAAGAAGCCATGCTCATCTGCTGACTAAGATCATACAAATATGAAGAACCCTGCTCATTCTTCAAACCAGTACCCACCTTGGTACTGTGGCACTAGGAGGAACACACCATTTCTCTCTTCTCTCAGAAGGAGCTTATTGCTCTCTTACTCTCTAGCTACAAGTTTTACAATACAGCCAATGAGTCCATATATAGGTCTCATGCTTACAATAATTAGACTATCTTAATTACAATAATTAGACGTGCAACTCAAGACTACGACTAGCCTCTAACATGCAAACTAGCAGTCCAAAAATAGACTCTTCGAAATCAACATGCAAACTGCATGTTCACCTACAGGCTGCCGACGTCGGCTCCTCCATGACCGATGTCAACCGACTGGTAACCGATGCCGGTTGGTTCTTCACTGCTATTTGGCTGATGTCGACTGATCAGACCAACGTCAGTTGCCCTGCAACTGATTCTGCAACCTTCACAAGCTCTGTGACTTCTCATGTTCGCATCCTGGTGAAGCTTTTAACTCCACAACCTAACAATCTCCCACTTGGAGATAAATAGTTGCACCTGTACCTGTACCTGTACACTATCTAAATTATTCCATGGCTTGTATCCCTCTTCAAGATCAATCCTGAAGACCAACCACCACACAACCTGTGATGCTATACCTGTCATTCAAGTAACCTGTGATATCCAAACCTACATATCCATGTAGTGAAGACCTTGACCCTGCATAACAAGAATCCCTGCTGTTGATCCCTCTCAGATACCTGAGAATCCACTAAACTGCCCTCCAGTACTCCTTCCCCGAATTGGCTCCATACTTTCTGACAACTCCCACTGCTTGGGAAAACTCAGGTCTATGCTAGACCTCATGTGATTTCAAACCCTGTTCAAAGCTAAGCTTGAACTATCTAGTCCTTGGTGTGCTTTCTGATTCTGCATCCTACATCATGAACCCCACCAACACCATCTTCACATCAGCTCCCACTAGAGATAAAATCTCCATGTCCTTATGCCAAAGAATTTTACTGCTCCAAATTCTTCCTGACATACCTCTGAACTAACCATACCTTTAGCTCGGCAAAAAAAAAACCTGTATGTACAAACCTGCTCCAAGCTCATCCTCCACATACAGTAACAATATAATGTTGCGACCATCATCCACCTGGTAAGATAAACACAATAGTTATACTGACATTGACAAAAGCTCTGTTTTGTCATCTCCCTGGTACCACTTGTCAGCTCTATACCTGCAGCTTCCTCAAGACCATATACCTTGGCCTTCCATCTCACGTATCCATCCACTCTCTTCTTTACTTGGGAATCCATTCTGTTTCTCAGTGCTTTCTTCTAGCTAACAACTCTACCAACAAACACCTGTTTGGTTCTTCTCCAAGGACTCACTCCTCATCCATGCCAAGCTCCCACTGTATCTGGATTCTACCTGCATTACCTCTTCCATCTTCCTGGTTCTTGACCATCAATAAGCAATATAAAGAAGGTGAACAATGAATATGAGGTTCACTTACCCTTTCTGACCTCAATATGAGCGTTTGAGACCTGTTGACATCTTGTTGTCTACCCAATATCCATTTTAGTGACCGATCTCAGCCATCTCCCAGTCTGCTCCTGATCAATGTCGGTTCCCTGCACTGACCCTGACTGTCGACGTCGTCTCCCTGGCCGACGCTGGTATCCCCCTGCCGACATTAGTTCCTTCATGACTGACGTCGGTCTTCCTTCTGCTGACGTCGGTTATTGTATGACCGATGCCAGTACTTGTGTTCATCTGTGAGTGATAAATTTTTACTCGCGAGCTCTCCATGGATCAAAATCCTATTCAAATCAACACAACCCTGCTCAGAATAATTCAGTTCCCTCACCTGATCTCTGTCCGTCATCTCCTCCATGAACACCAAGGCTTTTCAGTTCTTTAGCTTGTCAAAAACATCTATCTTCCGCTTGAGAACCTGCATTCCCCTCCTACATATGTGACCAAGCCCATGAAGCCACATCTTTGCAATAGAAGGTGAATCAGTAATATAAGTAGATAAATAAAGGATACCTACTTTCCTACCACCATCTAATTCAAGTGCATCCACTGTGAGAGTTACAGTGCATCTCCCATCACCCAAATTTCCTAAAGAAATTAGACTCATCTCCAAGACTGGTACCTGCATGACTTCCTTCAACCACTGTGTGTCATCTGTCTGCAATTTCAGCTTCACTTCCCCTTCGTCAATAAACTGACAAGGCTCTCCAACCCATAAATAAATCTCTCCAAAGTCTCCAAAGACATACCCATGAAAAGATGCTTTATTTCGGGCTGCATGGAAAGAGGCAAAAGAATTTGTAAACAAAGATTCTACTTTATCCAGAGCAACATGTGCAACGACCCCTGCAACATCTACTTTTACACGATGATCTTCTATCGACCAACAATCTCCTTTTACCTGCTCTTTCTTTCCATCAATCAGACCATTCGTGTTATTCAATTTCTCCATTCGTAGCTTACTTTCTTCTGCCATTGCTATACTCCCACTCAATCTGAAACCCCTGTGAGTGACCTGTAATCAAAAACACTACCAGATTTGAACCACCTGTTAGTCAACCCAACCAAAAGCTCTGATACCACTTGTCAGGAACCTAGAACAATAAACATGCTCTGATACCATGTGTCAGGATCTTGCTCCAACAATAGAGCACATATGATTACTTCTTGTATTAGCAACTAAACACAGAATTTAACCAGAATCAATAAGTAACTAGAAATATGAAACAACACAGGAATATGAGAGACAATACACAATTGTATTAATAATCACTCAGAAGAATATACAATAAAGAAGATGCCACTTCTTCTTCCACCTCAAAGGCTCGCCACACCTCAAGACCTTCTTCTCTCTCTCTCTTGGTCCCAACAGTCAACTCCAATACAGAATTGATGTTCACCTCTCCAACCAATTAGTAACACGCTGCCAGTACGTCAAGTACGCAACCGTACTCCAAGTAGATCTCCTGCTCTCTGCTGCTACCTACAAATCACTAGACCTTACTCACCATTGTAGATCTCCAAAAGAAGTCATGCTCATCTGCTGACTAAGATCATACAAATATGAAGAACCCTACTGATTCTTCAAACCAGTACCCACCTTGGTACTGTGGCACTAGGAGGAACACACCATTGCTCTCTTCTCTCAGAAGGAGCTTATTGCTCTCTTACTCTCTAGCTACAAGTTTTACAATACAGCCCATGAGTCCATATATAGATCTCATGCTTACAATAATTAGACTATCTTAATTACAATAATTAGACGTGCAACTCAAGACTATGACTAGCCTCTAACATGCAAACTAGCAGTCCAAAAATAGACTCTCCAAAATCAACGTGCAAACTGCATGTTCACCTATAGGCTGCCGACGTCGGCTCCTCCATGATCGATGTCGGCCAACTGGTAACCGACGCTGGTTGGTTCTTCACTGCTATCTGACCGACGTTGGTTGATTAGACCAACGTTGGTTGCCCTGTAACTGATTCTGCAACCTTCGCAAGTTCTGTGACTTCTCCTGTTTGCATCGTGGTGAAGCTTTTAGCTCCATAACCTAATAGATATTTCTAGAGTGCCAACTGGTCAAAGTTAGGCACATACATCCAACATGTTTTCTATATCCACATTAGCCTCCAAAATGGAAATGGAAAGTAATCGGTGTGGATTTTTTTTACGTACTTCCTTTTTCCAAGAACAAACATTATGTGATCTTAGTTTTAGTAGACAACCTCACTAAAGTTACACATTTGACAGATGGTTTGCTAGTGTTGGAAATAATATTTGTGTAAGATATTTTTTAGATTTCATAGAGTACCTAAGAATATCACATGACTCTAAGGTTTTGGAAAACCTTCCATGCAACTTTGGGTAAAAAATTAAATTTAAATTCATCCAATCTCCCTTGGATAGAGGGAAAAACTAAAAATATTAATCAAGTCTTAGAGGACATGCTTTGTATGTATTATATGGATCAATAATACAAGTGGGAGGAGTGCCTACCATTAATATATTTCATGTATGTAATTTGTATAATTCAAATCTCAACATGGCTCCATTCCAAGCACTCTATAAGACAAAATTTTATACCCCTCTTAGTTGGGACAATCTAAGTGATAGAGTTGTAGTTTATCTTAAAATACTTTAAGATATGGAAGAATGCGTAAAGCTAATTAGAACTAGATTATTTGAGGCTACTAATAGGTAGAATAACTACATATATAAAAAGAGGACCTCTATAGTCTTTAAAGTTAGAGATAAAGTTTTTTATGGTAAAACCCCATAAGAGTTCTATCAAATTTTTAAAATCATCCAAACTAGCTCTGAGATATATAGGACCCTTTGATGTCCTTGAAGTTGTAAACCAGTTTCATATAGATCATCACTACCCCTAACATTTTGTATACTACATAATGTATTTCATGTTTCATTTTTGAAATGTTATCATGTAGATGTTTATCTTATAACTGATTTGAAAACATTGCAGGTCTAAGATTGAAGAGTGTATATACTAAAATCTGGTGTTAAGTACTTGGCAATGACAAGCTTGACATGCATTTACCTCACATTAATTTCATGCACAAATATGGTCCTAACCCACCATTATCTCACACCTACATGATACCTTATGAGTTTTATCCTTATGTTCTATTGTTACACGCTTATAGGAACCTCATTGTCTATTTCAAACCTACTTACTATAATATACAGACATCTCCAAACCTTTAGTTCAATCCTCATGTGCACGAGTCAATAATGTCAACATGGGTCAATATTTGCATTAGATATTGATTTAAGACTAATGGTACCAACCCTCACCCAGTAATAGATACTTTCTAAAATAAATTATTTCTTTCAGATCATCCCATCTACCTAGTGTGTCAGTGGTGTGATAAATTACCCAATTAGAGTCTCACACACACACACACACACACATATGTATGTGTGTGTGTGTGTGTGTGTGTGTGTGTGTGTGTGTGTGTGTGTGTGTGTGTGTGTGTGTGTGTGTGTGTGTGTGTGTGTATAAAGACCTCACTTGATAGGTAACTTGGCACACATCTGTACTCTATTACAGATTGAGAAAATGTCTTATTCTTCTTAAATTGTGAATCAATCACTAGGAGTAGTCAAAGGCCAAGTCTGAAGCATACTAAATCCAAGTCAAAGTAAACATTGTTAAATATAAAATTCAAATCATTAACTACATCCATATAGTAAAGGAGCACAACTACACATTCACACTAAGTGGGATAAATTCATGTGGCTTGATTTCCCTCCTTGGAGTATTATATACATAGGCAACATTAAATCATCAACTAGGGTGATTAGGGTCAACTCAGTGCATTACACTTTCTTGGTTTTTGTAGGTTTTATACCCCTCACAAGTACACTTAAGGTTTCAAGGTGAAGGGGAATAATTTTTGGATTGGTCCACATAACTAGAGTTTAACATTTCACATACATATATTTTAAAGACATATGAAGGTAACCATAGGATCATAGAGCTATCTTTCAACCTAAGTCACTACCGACCACTAAAATTTGATATCAACGTCAATACTGACCCAAATCTGACAAAATCAACCCTATGTAAACAAAAACATAATTTGAGAACTAGATGAATCATAGATCTACTTCAGTTTATTTTCCATTGCCAGAACATAGTCACTATCACAAAATCATTCAAAAACATTAAGTAGTTATCCCTTTATTTTACTTACTATATTTAACATATGCTACATATCAAATCAATACAAAAAGTTTTAATATTTAACATTCAAATGTAAGCTTGAATGACATATCTATCGATTGAATCACATACTAGTTTTTATCTTATTAGGGTTTCTAAAATCAAACCAAGGTAAAACATATTTGTGAACACATACACTAATTGAACCATGTCAAATCCTAGGTCACCTTTAGATTTTCACCCTTATAGGTTTCAAATTTTAACCTTTAGGTTTTAGTTTTAGACCCGACTTATGATCATTCCCTAATAGTAAATATTACCCATGAATATAATAAATGAACATCATTTGTTAATGTAAGTTATGAAGGTAATATTTTCATATTATTCTACTTAGATATTGTATTTGATTTGGATCAAGTATGTAAATAAATGGATCAAATCTAAGTACACTAATAAGTCTAAAATTAATAATGAACAATCCAAAGCCTTCCTTAAATCATATTTTTACAACATCCAATCTAAGTTTCCTTTTGTTATCACTAGATGCCAAAGAGCATGCATAAGTCCTTTTGTTCATCCTACCCCTAGACCTCAAGGTTTTATTAGATACCATCTTGATCCCATTATTCACTCGTGAATTATTTTGGATGATGTGGTTCGTGTTATCAATATTAGATGAGGTAAGGTGCCCCATCATGTGCAATATAATGAAGTTAGTCAACATGTTCCTCTTTAATTCCCTTCATCTCCCACACACCCTCTTGACAATATTTTTATGCATATTTAATTATAATTTTCTAAAGTTTGTGCTTGTGAAGTCCTTATAGATCATAGGGTTACCATGAGAAATTATATATAGGCATTAACAAAAATTAATATCTATGTCTAAAAATTACATTGCTTGAAGGCATGATTACACATATAATGAATCCTAAGCATGATAGTGTTAATTGTAACTTTGTCTCTCCCTTACATAACTTTTTGTCTCAAAGGACTTCATATTTATTATGGGTTAAGAAACAAGATACATATGTGAAAAATGTGTCAATAAGTTCACTTAAGCTTAATAATGCTTCAAGCGATGGGACCACCTATGCCCTTTAAGGCTATCAAAATACTATTTTACTTATCATATACTTATGGAACATCTTAAAGATAGTGTTGGAATTTGAATCACATCATGAAAACACTAATTGATAGTGTTGATTTTGCATTAGAGGCATCCATTCAAGCACCACCAAATTCAGATACAACTTCCAGAATTAAGCAATCTACTACGATTGTGGATACATCTTTTAAGGTACAATGGATATATAAAAGCTAAAAAAAGAACAAATGGAACAAGAAAGGTTACAAATGGAACAATTATGCTAATAACGAGAAAAGTTACAAAAAGAATAATTTGAATAAGAAATGTTACAAGGGCACAATTACAAAAAGAACAAGAAAAGGTACAAAATGAACAATTGGAACAATAAGCAATTACACAAGGAATAATTGGCAAAGGTACAACAAGAACAATTACAAAGGGAAAAGTTGTGAAATGAAGTGTATGATAAACAAGAGAGTGTACTTATGAATAAGAAACCAAGAAATCAGATTTTTCTAAGAAAGAAGATCAAAATAAATATGTGCCTAACAATATTAATGGGGCAACTACACAACATTCCTCATATCTAGAGCATTTGATTCGAGAGAATGATGATAAGGGCATATTGAAGAACAAGATAAACCTTGTAAACTAGTTATCCCCCAAGATGATGACTACATAGATCATTATGATTGTGATAATTAAGAGGATTGGTACAATTTTGATGAATACGATGAAGACAAAGTCAAATTAGTGATATTTTTAATGATGATACAATAGAGGATTCAATCGATGATAGACACGTAATTACACTTGGTGATTATGAAATGCATGATGTAAGACATACATATTGGATGTAAGACGTACATATTGGCATCCACTTGATGAACTCTATAATTAAGCTTCAATAGTATTTATTGTATGTAGCCTCTCAATTTGCTCATCCATGTTATTATTCTTTTTTGATATACATGTACTCATATGCATTTGCATTGACCATTCTTCTAGATTTGGCTTTGTTTTCACTAGGCCTTTACCTCTAAATGTTTATCCTAATCCAGACATCCATAACATTTATCCTACAATGATTATAGTGCACATCTTTTGTCGCATTCTACTTACTCACTCTTACATATTGACTACTTATACATGTTAAGGTTTCAATTGAGCTTACATGATCACATACACTTATATCTACATATTACTTGAACACTAATTGATTATTACCAACTAGAGGCATGAAAATCCTTATCTTCACATTATTGTGATACACATATACAGTGGGGTATTTTACCCTATTTTTAATTTAACAAGTAAATGTTGTTGTATAAATATAAAACTTGATAGATCTATTTAGATTGTAATATATTACATTTAAGCATATATATGAATGTAAATCATAATTGACTAAAACATATCAACAAGTGGCCTATGTTAAAAATAGTAAGCACAACAAAATATAAGATACTTAGCTTTTATGATCCTAGTTAACTATAAGTGGTGTCTGATAGTGGAAGTCAAAGTAAGATAGGACTATGACAACTCAAGATCATAAACATAAATGTTGATTGTGTTTTAAGAGGTAAGCATTCGTTGGACAGTAGCACAAGCAGGTTGTATCCATTAGCTATGGACTTGTATACATTGAATATGATGAAACAATAATTATTTTTCCTTATGCATTTGTGTCTACTGAGTAGGCTAATATATTTTGACTATGTAGATACCAAATAGAAATTAATGTTTTCATCCTCTTTGATTTAGAAACACTAGGGGCACTTATGATAGTTATAAACCTACAAAAAAAAGAGGGGGAGTGTAATGGGTTGAGCTACCCCAATCACCCAATTTAATGATTGATCATTGCCAATGTATCCCGATACTCCAAGGAGGGCATCAAACCACATGTAATTCTCCTAATTAGAATGATTATGTAATTGTGCTCCTTGACTCTATGTATGTATCTATAAGTTTTTTTTTGATACTTGATAATGTCAGATCTTGAATTGATTTGAGGTGCTTAAGACTTGATTTAAGATTTCTCCTAGTGATTGATTTTGAATTTGGGAATAATACTTTTATCAATGTGTAATAGTATAAATGGTAGATGATAGATAGAGGTCAAGTCCCTTTGAAATGATGTTTTGATTTGCTTGTATAGTGAAATTTTTAAACATTTTCCTTTATATTACCTTTAAAAACATGTAGGAAGACCCAAATAAATATTTAAAATTTTGAAAACTAACCATTAAATGGTATGGGTTGAGGCTACACTAGGTGGAAAGGTACATGGTAGTGGACTTATCTACCTAATATAGACCTATCTTGAAAGATTGGAGACAATTGTCCTCAGGTTAACATCAGTTTGAGAGTGATATGAGATAGTTTAATCATTTACCTAGAAATTAATTATGTATTAGTGATGATGAATAGAGGGTCAGGCCCGCATATAGATAAATGTCTTAGAGGAATGGTGAATAAGAGTCATTTACTTTGGCATAATTCAAGTGGTTTAATATGTGCCAAGAATTAACATTGGAAAGTACTTATGACCAGATTTAGGTGTCTAAATTTCTTGCCACTCCACTCTCCCTCACCTCCCAACTTTATTATAGTACTTATGAATAGATGTGTGGGAGATGGAGGGAAGGTACTTATGGTTAGATTAAGGTGTCTAAATTCCCCATATTCCCTCCCCCCTCCTCCCCCCGCCCCTGCCCCAAATTTATTCTAGTAATGAAATATTTATAACAAAGGAGAAATAAATAAACATAAGTGTGTACAAGAACTTTATCTTTGATAGGAAACTCAAATTATGCAAGGCACTCATTTTAGCAAACCCTACAATAACACATGAATTAGTTATTTTCTCACATTTTAAATTTAAAAATTCTAAACTTTAAAATTTTAAAATTGAAAGCAGAGGAAGGAAAGAATACCCTTGTAAGGAGATGAAACCATGTTTACCTATAACTTATAAAATATGATGAATCATTGGAAAAAGGTGACCCCTTGTTAAATCACTTGGAGAGAGGGTTCCTTATGTTGAACCATTAGTGAATTGATAGCGATAAAATCCCAAGTTTGAATAACTCATCAAGCCCTTGATTTGAAAATATGCATGCTCTAACACTCATGAATGAGGAGATGTACCCAATATACTAGCCCAAAGAAGGTGGAACCACAATGGATTCACTAGAAGTGATTCCAAGGCCGTTGAGTGTCATTAAACTCAAACGTACATCACCTATAACAAAATATGAAACCACACAATGTGTTTCATAGAATTAATGCCAAGGCCAATGAGTATCATTAGACTTGAGTTCACATTAATTGAAACAAAATAAATCACACACTACATATAAATCTAATATTTTATTTGCATGATCAAAAGAGAATGAAGAATATTCATGCCCCTATCATGATGTCATTACCAAGATATTTGAGGTGAAATGAAAATTACTTGCCACTGAATTTGTAAAATGTATTATAATAGATATGCACATGAATCAGTATCATGCCTTTCAAATTTTAAAATAGTTATATGTGTGCATGAACCAATATCATGCCCCCTGAATGATTTTGAATGCCATACATCTATAGGCTCAACTGTAATCATATGTGAAACCTATAACATTTATTATTGTAATTGCTTTCCATATACCCATGCATATGCATCCAAGTGTGTATGATTTTGTGTTTAATTAATTTTAAAGTGAGTACATATGCATGTCATATTCCCCCATAATTTGTATCAATGTGCCAATATATGTCATGTGCCTAATATTTAGATTACTTTATTTCTTTGAAACCTATACTCTACCATACATTTTTTTGAATTAATTTTAATCTTTGAAACTTGTACTCAGTGATAGAATTTGATTTTTTCTACTCATGGACACTTGGATCTCTAAGACAAACCCATTGTAATCCCACCTTTTAAGATGAGAGATGTAGCCTACAAGTCACTCATCTCAAAAAAAGAGCTAAATGTATCATGTGATAAGTATATTATCATGTAACATTATGTCATCATGTGGAGAGTATGTCATCATAATAATGTAATTATCATTGAAGAGTGTATGTAACATATTAAATGTGATGAATACAAATGTCATGTATAGATAAATATAACAATGAAGCACATAATAAAGTAATTGATTTTGAATAAGACTATGCAGTAAAAGTGAATTATATGGAGTATGGCACCACTAATCAAGATCAAAAATCACAAGTACAACACACAATGTCACGCAATGTCACACATAAAACTAAGGGCCATATTGAATGTACATGAATATGTCATAATAAATAAGGTTTGGAGCCACATGCAAGGGAAATTTAGAATGTCACAAATAAGGGACATCAATATGTCACATGCAAAAGGCTAAGTGACCACACATAATAATCAAACAATGTTTAGTCTATCATGCAAGAAAGTAACAATGTTAAAGGAGCATAAAACAAGTGAAAACTAGTCTACACCATCCACATGTATTAATGTCACATCATAGAAAAGTAGCATATACATGTTACACAATGTAAGATATGAGTAATTAATAAGACACTTGTAAGATATATAGCTCAACATGGTAGAAAGGTCATAGATAGATATAACCCATGACAATGTAACTTATAAAATAAGATGCCCCTAATGTAGGCAAGCCTACTTGGTAGAAGAAAATCATATAGGAATCTATGTATAATACTAATGTCTTGCATCACACTCATATACCTCATGAAATGCATGTGTATGAAAGGAATATGTTATCTACCAAAACATATGATAAATAACATATGTGAAGAGGTAAACTAACAATTCATGTCATGCTCAGGTCTTGATCTTTTTTATTTTTGAGAGTATTTTGAATTTTTTTTTTTTTTTTAACTATCATAGCTAAAATTTTAGAATCAAGTAAACTAAAAAAATAATGAATGCAAATTTATATTCTGAATCTAAACTAAAACCCCAAATTAATCTATTCAAATAAATGAAAACAAAGTAAATACTTACAATACCATCATACAAATGAAGTACGTCACCTTCTTCATTGGTTGAATTTGATTTGCTCTTGAAAATATGTATGTGGATGCTCAACTCAATTCTCCAATCAAAGGGAAATTTAAAAACATGTGGATGTATGATCTCAATTTTATCAATGGATGCATAGGATAATTTTGATAGCAATTCGATATCTTAAAAGTGAATGTTGAAATTCAAGGATGATAATTCAATTTATAGGCTATTAGGTGAGAAAATGCATAGTTTGGATAAATATTAATTTATTGAATTATGTTAATTTTGGATGGTTGGATTTGAGTCCTTGTCCATGTGAAAAAGACAAATTCCTCATGTATTTGATAAAAAATGAAAAAGTGATTTGGTATTATAAAATATCTTATGAATGAGTTAAAGTAGTTGAATGACTCACAATGTTGGTTAAAATGTTCAATGTTGACTTAAGAATTGGTTGAGAAATTTAAGGAGGTGGTTGGATGAATAAATAATTGGTTGAGAGAAGCATGGAAGATGTTTGGTGACTTGAATAGTCCAAATTTTAATTAGTTTTGTGGAATATGTGTGCATGGATAGTTAATTAAAATAAATTAATTAATTATTTGCAAATGAGAGGGAAGTGGTGTTTTAGATGAGATTCAAATTTGGGATGATGGTTAGGTTAGTATGTCGATATTAGGTGAAGTTAATTATGACACTAAATGTGGCAGAATTTAGGTGTCTACATTTTCCCTTCTTTGAAAGGGTGTTGTGAATAGAAGAAGCAATGCCTTTTCAAAGAATAAAGAAAGGTAGAGTGAAAATGTATGTGCAAAAATTTATGCCCTAGGTAGCTTTAAATGATTATTAATGATGACCCTCGAGTGGTCATGTAGGGAGAATGGATGTGGACGAACGCTCAAAATAAATGAATGAAGGAAGGGTATATACAAAATTATAGATTTGATACCATAATAAATAGAATGACCATTCTTAATAAAATGATTGCACAATTTTAGGCATATGTAAAATGATTTTCCTCAAGTAGATAGTTGCCAAGGATTTGATTAGAGAAAGAATATTTATCATTTTTAATATGCATGCTTATATTGTGCTCCATGAAGATTGTTACATGGTAGATAATGCAAGAATGATATATTTTGTTGGTAATATGCAGACCGTAAAAGGAGAAATAAATTATCCAAGAATGAGAGATAAAATTTACTAGATTGATTTGCAAGAAAAGAATAAAGAATTAGAGTAGTCTGATTATTTGGTTGTATGATGATGATGGTAGGGATATAGATGAGGGTATAGATGCTATAGTTGAATGAGATTAACCCATGAATTTTACCAACACACTTAAGCTAATGCTTGCACATTTTTATTGGATTTGATGATGGAATGATTTTCCCAAGTAATAATATATGTAAGTAGTGGATTGGGAATGATATATCTTGAGATAAGTTGTATACTTTGATGTGCCCCAAGCAAGGATATATGTAAGAGGGTGGATGTGGGAATGATATATATTGAGATAAGTTTTGATCTTGTATTTGATTGATTGATGATTAATTTGATTGACTGATTGATTGATTTGATTTAGATGGGATAAAATATGGATGCCATGATTTTTTTGTTCCCAATCGATATGCTTAGGAGAATGAATGGAAATATTAGAGAAATGATTAAATGGGTGGTTTGATTTATTTGATTGATGCACACGAATAACTCCAAAATTTAATTGATTACATGGATTAATGATGATTGATCACATGATTAGATAACATGGATTTGATTTATTGTTAGTAGATAGAGGTGATTATGGGATGTATGGTAAAGTTTGATAGTAAGTATTTAAATGGGTTAACGTGTATTATAGATGTGATGCATGTTTGTAGATGAGGAAATGATGTGGATTCGGGAATAGTTGATTTATGCAGTCTTTGCATGGAGTTTCAACATAATTTTTGACCTGAATTGAACAACCTTATTTTTTATATTGTGCATGACAATATCCACCAATGGTATGGAAAAACCATTATAACTATTATATTATACTCATAGGGACTAATAGAGTCACAAGTGAAAGACATAATGCATCATGATAAGAAAGATCATATTAACATCATTTGTAGTCCACACAATGATCTAGACTCAAAGCAAAAATGAAAATAAGATTTAAAAAAATGATTGTACAAACCAAGTAAGTAAAGAACTACACAAGTAAACAATGAACTCTACAGACAAGTAAGTAAATAAAGAATTATATAAGTAAGAAAAAATGGTTTTTTGTTATGTTCTTTGGTAGATTAAAAACCCTTTGGAATATGAGCTTTTTGATAATGATAATCATATGAATTAAAATCTACATAATATAGGACAAGGGTAGTTAAAATAAGGACAAATGATTTTGGATTATGTCGATTGTTATGTATTTTTTATATTTGGATGGATAATTAATCTATTTTCATAAAGGAAATATAGTTCTAGATAGTGTAATTGAAAGGAAGGGGAATTTTATTATGGATGGGTGATTATTTATTCAAGGATTGCAATGAGGAAGCTAGTAACGTATATACAATATATTCCCAAAATATGAGTCAAAATGTGATACACTTGACCACCAAGATCAAACCCTAGAGCAACATGGCATGGGTAACATGGATAAAATGGAAGGGGGATATGCACAATAGGATATATGGAGGATGGGATGGGTAGGAGTGGATAGGAATTAAAATGAGAACTCAAAAGAACAAATTGCCTAAAACCAAGTGTATAGTCATCAAAATACCATTGTAAGGATATAAAAAGATGTTTCTAAGAACATGTCTCAAGACATTTCCACTTCCTTATCAAGGTCAAAATTGGGAAGAAGGTTGATGGTATGATGGTAAAGATTGGATTGATAGGGATGGGATTTGATGGGTTATGGATGGGTAAGGATCAAATGGATAAGGATGGATTTGTATAGGTAAGGATAGTAAGGATGGTGTAGGATGGGGTTGAGATGGATCGGGTTTTGCCCCCAAGTGTAATGTACTTATAAATAACTAATTTTATTACACATGACACCGAAAACTAATTTTCATTATAGTACTTGTCCAAGATGTCATAGAAATAGTTTTCACCTATGGACAAATTTATTTCTCTTTTTTCTCTTTTTTTATTGATTTTTTAGGAATATCGATTATGGAAGTGTTTGAGATGTAGGATGTTGACTCATATTGATCTTTAAAGTATGTGGTCCAGATATGTCTTCAATAACTTCATTGATTTCTAAGTTGGCTTCTTCTAAATTTATAAATATACCATCATAGCCCCTACAATAGAGGGTGTTACCAAATAGGGTGAAGCAAAAGGTGTGTTGGATGAAGAATGTATGTTGAGTACATGAAGTGTTTGGAGGGATGGAATGACTTTGGGGATTAAAAGGGTGATTGGTACCAACAATCTCACATTCTACAAGACTAATAGTAATGGCAAGCTAGATTATTTGGGGATTCAATTTTGCTTCAATGGTGTCTTTAATATGTGATAGGGATCCGTCATGTAATTGTGTTGATGTCGAGGGTAGATTAATTTTCTCATCCATTGATACCTTATAAAATTTTTCACTAAGGGACTCTTTTAAATTGTTTTGATTGTGTTTTGGATTTAGATTATCTAGTAGGGCAACAAAGGGGTTTTAATTAAGGTATGTTAATTTCAAATTTGTATTTATTGGATTGAAATTTTTATTTTGATTATCTAATAGTGCCTCAAAGAATTTTTCACTATGGGATGGTGACTTTGGATTTTGATTTGTTGAATTGTAGGATTCATTTTGATCGAGGAACACTAGTTGTTCCCTGGAATATGTTAATGTTTCTTTATGCTCTTTTGGTTGAATGTCAATCATGAATTTGATAGTTATTTGATTGTCATGTAAGAAATTTGATGATAGGGAACATTTTTAGTTCTAATCAATGAGTGTGGAGATTGAATGTCAAGATGGGAGGAAGGATTGGTGGTGTTAATGAAAGGAATGGTAGCAATATGGTCCTTGTAGGGACTATGAATGGGTCTTATTTTGATTATAGATGAAGCTTCATTATAAATTGAAAAAAATATCAATAACATATTTACATTAACTTAGAAATGGTTTGTAGCCAATGTTGTGAGGTATTATATGGACATGTTCGATTATTCCATGTTTATGGAGGTTAAGGCCTCTCCCTTGGTAGTTTATGTTTTTTAGGATTCTACTTATTATAGGATATTTATTGATATGGAATCAAGATTCTAATCTATCATTGTATAAATAGGGTAGGGATTATTGGAGCAACTTATATTTTTATCTATGAGAAGGAAAATTTTGAAAAATGATGTGGTACTAAGCTGATAGGGTGTTATTATAGATTTTTTGTTTATGGTGGGCCTACCACTACTTTTGAGAGAAGTAGGGAGGTTAGCTACACAAAAAGTGCTTTGGATTTTGTTTTCTATAAGTACCTTTGTCACTTGAGGTGTATGTTTTGGGGTGATGGGGGATTCGATGTGTGATAGTAGGTTGGGTGATTGGATAATGGGTGGTAGGTTATGGAGGAGGATTGGTCAAATATGGGATCTTGGTAAAAATGGGATCTTGGGAGAAGATAGGCTCTTAGTCAAAGATAGGTTCTTGGTAAAAGATAGGTTCTTGGTCAAAGATAAGGTTTTCAATGATGGGCTCATAAAAACTGGGTGGATAGTTGAAGGTAGGTTTATAAAAAATTAGTGGTAGGCCATGGTGATCAAAGATGGGTTGGTTGAAAATGGGTGCATCAAAGAGAGGCTCATCAAATATTGGTCTAAGGTCATGACCTTGATTTTGAAGTGGAGGATCTTGATTGTACTCAATAAATACATCTTAGCATAACCCCAAGATATGATTCTCAGATGTGAGTACAATAGGTTCTACTTTAATGTCCCCTTTGTCAATCAAATATTGGGCATAATTTTTTAATATCATACATATATTATTAGAATGGACCTCAATCTTATGACATGTGTATTATTCACCCTTTCTATATCAAGTAGGTAATGGTTGGATCTTATCAAAAGGCTTGGTGTGCAAAAACACTATCATGTCTGTAGCAAGTAATTTATGAAAGATCACATCCAAGGGCTCCTTGAGAGGGGTATATTTTATTTATTTAGACATAGATGGATTTTATGCCTAGAAAAATGATGGTATATGGTGTGGAAATGGTAGGGCATAATTAGGTTGTTAGATTTCTTATGGCTTAGGGTACAGTTTAGATGGTGATGGCTAAATTGGTAGGATATATAAGAGTTTTGGATTATGAATTGGATAGGTCATTGGATTGATTAAGATGGAGTTTTAAATCTTACAAATATCAAGTTAATTATTGGAGTTTTTTAAGGATGGTTGGATTTTGGGATTGGGATGCTAGAGTTTATTTTGTTTCGTAGTTGTCATGGGGGGTGCTGGGATTATAGCTAGTAGAGGGGGAGCTGGTTGATTTTGGATAACAGTGTTACTAGTTGTAAGTTGATGTTATTATAGGATGATTTGGGATTCCTTACTAATTAATTGGCCTAAGTTTTCAAGATTAAAGTCAGTAGGAAAATGAACGCCCAGCTCTATAAAGTGTAGAAAGAGCTCATCCTTGTTTGCAAATAGATATTGTTCAATGTGGGCTCTATCAAGATTGGTTTTGGGTGCCATAGCTCCATATGGTTTTGAATTGAAGATGTTTTAGATTTAATATGGTTTTATATTCATGATGGTTTTGGATTTGGAATTGATTTGGACTGATGATGTTTTAGATCTGGGATAGTTTTGGATTTGGGATTATTTTGGACTTAGGATGGTATTAGATTTAAGATAGTTTGGATTAAAGATTGGTTGTGAATCAAGATTGGTTTTATATTAAGGATTGGTTGGAAATATTGAAGTCATGGTTTGACTCATGATGGGGTTTGGATCCATGGTAGTTAGGATTAAAAGTGGATTGATGGATTGTGATGCAAGATAGTTTTGATGGATTGTTTGATTTTAACTCATAATGGATTATGACCCAGATTGAAACTACTATTATTTTACAAGATAAATATGTTATTTTTGACTAGTTATTTTGAACAAAGTTAGGATACAATTAAAAAAAACTAAGTACTTGGTTTCCAAAACATGAAAAAGCTTTCAATTTACTATTTTTTCACAAGGAGATAAACAAAAATGACAACACACAAGATATAACTAGATACAAAAAACATACAAATCGCATCAAAGGATAAAATCTAGGCAAGGGACTTGAATGACTTGTATGCTCTCATATATATTGGATCATCTATTGAAAAGTGTCAACCCAATGTTTTAAAGCACTAACTATAGAGGTAGAACTATAATCATAGCCCATTAAACTCAGAATTAAGGGTAAGTTGAGAGTAACCTCTTGAAGCTAACTATTTTCCAGTGCACTATAATTCAAATAATTGAATGGTTATCTTAAGGCTTAAATTTTATACAAGTTCAACTAAGGGATGTCCTATATATACCTTGTAGTAGATTGAGGCCCAAGACCATGGAAGAAGTTGGTTAATAGACTTACACAAAATGATCTAGTCCTTATGTGTCCATTCCGATCATAAGATTTTAGTGGAGTGACAGTAGAAAAACTAGACTTCAAGGTCATTGTTAAAACACTGAATATTGGAGGATGAAACTCCCGCAGGTCACAGTGTGCTTAAAATACACAATCGCTTAGGTAATTGAAATAATAGATCCTCAATTTGTATACTTCATTAGTACAGAGAGTTTGACCTATTGTGTGGTGGTGAAATCCATAGTTAATAGAGACCCTAGAAAATAAAAAATAAACTAGAATCATATATGATTTCTAGGAATCATCACTAATGTGGCATAAGGAAAGAGTATATGCAATAATAGCTTAGGCAACAAAAAATTAAAATAATTACTTTTGATTTCTAGGAATCATCACCAATGTGATGCAAAGAAAGAGCATACATAATCTTATAATACAAACATGCAAACTTGCAAGAAAAATAAAAATGAATTAATTACTACTTGGTTAATTAAATAAAACTTATGAGAGTACGATATTTATTGTAAGTTCAGTCAATAGAGAGGTGGACCAACCTCTAGATTGTTCCATTATGGTTCATAGTTGGATTCAAAGTTGTAAACTTGGAGAGTTTCTTCTTATTTCTCTTTTATTGCATCATTCTACTCTTAGACCTTTGTTTGGTTGTAATCATATTGTAGATGAGGTTTCTTGTGGAGTATTTATAGGGGTTATATGTAATTTTGATGAATTAAGGGTGTTTCTTGATGGGCTAGAGTTTGTTTCCCTATTTTAAGTTATTATCTGATTTTTGAAAAATCGAATGTCTAACCCTAAGCTTTGAACTATTTTTATTACCTATTTAATCCATCATTGTTTCAAGTTTGCTTCATCATGTTTTATAGTTGGTTAAAATTGCCTTTAGTCAGCATCACATCTTTGAGGTTTGGATTATCCTTCACTAGAGGGATCCTTAAGGATAGCCCTAGTTATACTAGGTGATATTATTCTAGGTATAACCTTTGATCTCTTGTTGATTATTTGTTGCCCTACAACTGTTTCTTTATTTTTGTTTCACCTTTTTGGTTCCATTAGTCATTTTTATACAAACCATTTACGGATGTTTCAATGATGGAGTTAGAATTGGTCCTTTTTGTTCATTCTTTATTGCATCCTTTTATTTCATTATAGAGGTTGGGGGACCTATTTTCAAAATCCTCTTTGTTTCTCTGTAATGGTTGTGGGTCCAATCTTCAAAAGTCTAGAGCATGGATCCAATTTCAAAAGTGTTGTCTAGTTCATAGCTATGGTTTACCAAAAGTATTTACCCTCGGATAATAAATAAATAAATAAAACTTGAAATAAAATCAAGGTTATCAAAATAAAATAAATACTTTTAGTTTAGCTTTTTTTCTTCTTTGGCAAGTGATCTTGCATCAAAAAAATAGTAATTTGTATGCAAAGATTTATAAAATCTAAGGAACCTGCAAGTTAGCCAAAATAAAAGATAAAGCTTGAAAATTAACTCTTTGGAATAAAACCACTACTATGCAAAGACACAAAATAATAAAAATGTTAAAAGAGTCAAAAAATAGTGAAATCCCATAAAAAATAAAATTTACAAAACTACTAAAATGTACTACAAAATCGTCAAAATGTGGTACAAACCCACCAAAATGTTTTACAAAACCATTGTTTTGTTCCATGAATTTTTCATTCTACATAAATGCAAAAAATAGAAACAAAAAACACATAAACAAGAAAAATAACAAATAAATGAGCATTAGAAAGCTGAAAAAGAAGGAAAAACTAAAAATAATAAGAAAAAGTCAAGAAAATATGAGCAAAAATGCACAACAAACAAGCATTGCCATTAAGGGATACAAAATGGTTGTTCCACAAGATGAAACTATTGTTGCGCAGGATGAAACGACTAAAAAATGTCATGAAACCACCATTTTGTAAAAACTATAAAATAAAACAACAAATAAGTATAAAAAACAAAACTCCACAAGCTAAGAAAGCCATAGGATCAAAACAGAAAGTTGAAAATAATTAAAAAGACCCATAAACAACTAAAAACAAAATCATTGAAAGACGTTAAAAAACCGTTTAAATGTTCTACAAAACCCTCATTTTGCAGGATGAACTTGCCATTATGTAAGACAATATCATTGTTTCATAGGAATATACACAACAACTTATAATAATCTAAAAATGCACATGAAAACTATAAAAATGACCTTCCAAACCAAGATTAAACAACTGTGCACCTTGAAAGATTACAGAAATAACTAAAAAATCCTAAGTAATGCAATTATTATGAGTAAGAGAATGGTCCCATCGGGCATGCCAGAACATGATAGCTAACATTTTAGAATCAAGTAAAGTAGGTAAATAATGAATGCAAATTCCTATTCTAAATCTAAACTAAGACCTTAGATTGAGTTATTCAAACAAAGGAAAATAAAGTAAATGCTTGCAATACCATCATGAAAATTAAGTATGTCACCTTCTCCATTGATTGAATTTTATTTTCTCTTACAAATGTGTATGTGGATTCTCAACTCAATTCTCCAAGCAAAGGGAAATTTAATAGCATATGGACATATGACCTTAATTTTCTTAATGGATGCATAGGCTAATTTTAATATCAATTCGATATCTTGAAGGTGAATGCTGAAAATGGAGGATGAAACTTCCATTTATAGGATTTCGGTGAGGTGAATGATCGGGATAAATATAAATTTATTGAATTATGCTAATTTTGGATGGTTGGATTTGAGTCTTCATCCATGTGTAAGAGACTAATTCCTCATGTTTTTGAGAGAAAGTGGTAAAGTTAGTTGAGAGAAGCATGGAAGATGTTTAGTGACTTAGAAATTATAGATTTTAATTAGTTTTGTGGAATATGTATGCATGGATAGTTAATTGTTATGGATTAATTAAATTAATATAAAAAATAGAGGGAATTAATGTTAGGATGGCATTCAAATTTGGGATGATGGCTAAGTCAGTCTATCGGTATTAAGAGAAGTTAATTTACAACACTAAATGTGTCAGAATTTAGGTGTCTACATTGACATATTTAAATGTTTTGTATTTTTGACATTTTTTTTATTTTTTTAAATATTTGAAAGAAACTACGCTTTGATCCCATAAATGAGAGGACCATAGTGCATGCCTATATCATTAAGTTGAAGGGTGATTTTTTGTGCATGAAAAGTGTTACACGTGATGAATCTAAATCTAAAAATGAATTAGGTGCTGTAATGTGATTATCTTGATCATTTCTATTAGAATCTTTTACAAGATGTGTAACTCTATAAGGTGTAGGACTAATTGGATTCCATTGTATACTATGAGGAGGTTTGATTGCTTGTGTTTAATGTAGAACATGCTAAATTATATGATCTATTATCTTAGGACACACTGTAAAAGATGAAAATATCCTTGAACTTTCAATGGCTCTTTATTATAAATCTTGTTATCTAAGAGGGTGTACCACTCTCTTTTGAACTAACTGTATATATGGATCATGCATAAGTGCAACATATATCTTTGTACTACTCTCTTGAATAGGTGTAATAACCATATATATATTATGCTTCTAAATAGGTCCAACAACCAAATGTGATGGTGGGGAGAGGAGGAGGAGATACCATTGATTTTAGAGGGTGCTCATATCAAATACCTGAAACTTTGACCACCTGATTACAATGTATATATTTGAGAAATCGATGTATTATTGATGGTACTACGTGGAGCTTCTATATCCAAGGGCATCCTAATAACATATCAAATACCCCTATGCTTGGTAAGACTAATAATGGAGTATCCATTGTTGTTGAACTAACTTGAAGAGGTAGCATTGTATGCCTAAGAGTGTTTTGTGTGCCTCCATCAAATGATTTGACTACTTTTGATGTAGCTTGTAATTCCTTCTCTATATACCCAAGAGTGTGAAGAAGTGTCATTTTCACTTGACTCATTTTTTATCATGACATTGTATATGGGTTGTTTGTTGATATAATATTGAATAAAAAATACATATTTATCTTGATTATCATCACCAATATCTTTGTCATCAAATGTGATAATAAGAACTGGTGTTGATGAGTATGTAATTATACTAATAATTCCACCTATTGGGTGTCCATATGTATGAGGAGGAGGATGCACATTATAAGCATGGTGTACCTTTGAATTATTTGTATTATTTGATGTGGCATGGTTTGTAAATGGATTACTAAATATTTTCAGCATTTCAGTGTCATTTTGTGGTGGTCTAGCCTCCTTTGTGTATGTCCTTATCTCAATAGTATTTCCATAAATAAGATCCTATATCACATCCCTTATCCTATAACACTTGTTTGTCGAATGTCTAATATTAATAGTCACAATATATATTATTGTCAAAATTATTTATTGTGAGGCTTAGTTGTATCAATCATTAATGGTGAAGGGAGAGGTATGAGATTGCAATCTAGTAATTTATATAAAAAGACATGAGGAGGTGATGATAAGCTTAAAAATTTCCACCTTGGTAGAGTTGTCAATTGAAGCTTATTAATTAGTTGTGATATTGCATTGATTGTTACTTTTGGACATTCATTCTTGTTTTTATTAGATTTAAACTTGTAGCTTGGTTTTCCTTGAAACTTGGGATTTTAACTAGTTGGAGCATTAGGTGCATACCTAAGCTTGTTCAAAGTTATGATCTTGACTTCGCATTCTTTGAATGTATGGCATAACTCATCAGAAGATTTAAATTTTTCAAACATGATAGACTTGTGGAGTGGTGTTAACAAACTTTGCATGAGGATATATTACAACTCGTTGTTTGCCACATAACTTATCATCTTATCTAACATAGTTTTATTTCAAATAACATATTCATTGATTAGCTCATTGGACCCTTCCTTGAGTCTAACATTTTTCACATAAGATAGTTTTTCATCAATGTTGATAGAGAAATGTGCTAAAAACTGATATGAAAAAGGGTTGAATTCTTTAACTAATTGGAGTGGAAGATCATAGAACCATCATAAATAATATTTTTTGAGACTTCATAAAAATAGCTTGGTTAATAATTTGTCATTGTATGCATGATCCAATCATGTTGTATGAAATAATAGAATATGTTGTTCAATATCACTTTTACCTTCATATAATGGTAGTTTATGAGTTACATAGACTATTTGTAATGGGTAAGATGTTATCTCAAGTGCCCAAGGATTACGAAGCGAAGTGTGGAAATCCATTGAATGACTAGCTCAAGAGACACCTTGTTCTAGTTGTAACAATTTAGCATGTGGTTCAATAATAATATACTCAAGAGTGTGTATATTAGTTGAGGTTAGTGATGGACCATTCATAGTAATCAAATGAGGTGTGTATGATGTTTGTTTATAAATAGGCATATTAATTTGTTGTAAGCCTTGTGATGCTCCCATACCTAGGTATGATATCACCTATGTAACTGAATGTGTTGATATAGGAATAGAAACAGTAATAGTAACTAAAACACTTGAAGTGGAAGTATGAATAACTCAAAATGGTGGCACTTATTTTTGTGCTTGAGATGATGCAATCTTATATTGATGTGCAATCTTGGATGCTAGTAACAATTTGACAACTCTATCCACATGCTTGGGATAATAAATAATTATTTGATGGTGTAGAGACATAAATTCAGTCACACATTCTTGAGAATGTTAATTCTTGACACATCCTAAACCACATGACTTCTACATATGTAATTGACTCTTATATATGCAAGATCAACTTTTTGTCATTACTATTACAAAGAACTTCCAATGCCAAATGATAAAACTACTTAAAATCATGCTTAATCCATCACTACTTTAGGATAGTGTCCCTAATATTTTGAGACAAGTTTTTCCTAAGTAGACATGAGTGTTATCATGCTTGTGTCAACTTAGGCTAGTCTCTTACTCCACCAAATAACAACTAGTTTCTAAAATTCAAAACATATTTTTGGGTCTTCCCATATGTTTCATTAAGGCCAACTAAAGTTAATTGTTAAAAGAGTCACCTGTAAATACATGTCAAAGGTAATTCATTACCCCTACTTTTTATTCACTTAGTTTAAGATTTTACACTTTTTCACATTAAGCAAATCTTCCTGATTTTTTTCATATTCAAGATTACTCAGAAGGAGCAACCATAAACCTAGTCAAAAGCATTCTAAAGCAAGTCAAGAGCTATCATTATCAAGTATCAAATCCATTTTATAGTTGTATACATATAGTCAAATGAGCACAATTGCACTTTCACTCTAGGTGGGAGAACTACATGGGCTTGATTTCCCTCCTTGGAATATTGGATACATAGGTAGTAGTCAATCATCAAGGGGGTGATTGAAGTTAGCTCAGCCCATTACACTTCCCTCCTTTTTATAGGTTTTCAAGCTATCAAAATTCACTTAGTATTTTAAAGACAAGAGGAGCAAAATAATGATTTATGCATGATATATTTTAAAGTGTGATATCTCATATTACTTGGTAAATGCAGGCATAGAAGGCACTACGATCAGTTTTTTATCACAATCAACCAAGGTAAGTTTATGGTTAATGATTTGGAGCAACCTATGCTACTATCCACTTAAAATATTCATGTCCAAGAATATAATCTAATTTTTCCTTTTATCTATCATCTCTATAATTATGTTACTTTATATATTTTCCTATCAGTCAGTCGTCATAGTCAACTAGGAAGAGTACATAATCAATAGACAAGAGCAGTGTGTGTTGCAATATACTTATAATGGACCTATTTGGAAGTAGTTTTTGATTCTATTTCAAATCCTAAACTTCTATAGTCATATCTTTCATTTTTTTCACTATCGTACAATCATAATAGTCATCTACAATCTTTGTTTGAGTTAATATTATTTCTTTTTGGTGCTTTTTTAAAATAGCAGTTTTCCATATTTAACAAATTGTCAAAATTAGAATACTTGATTATTGTACATATTTAGCATTATGACATTCTCTAGTTTCAAACCTATATAATTACAAAATACATTTATATTTTTTAATAAAAAATAGGGTAAAACATAATTTTGAACTTAAACTATTACTTTTAAGTCCTTACATTTTCTGATTTGGCTTTCAAATTTCAAATCTGAGTTTTAATTTTTAGATTTGTTTTTCTCTTATTTTCTTAAAAAAATGTGTTCTGATAGTTTTAAAACTCATAGGAGATATTTTTTTACATAAAATAGTCTTAAATTTTATCTGAGTCGCAGTGTGAGGAGTACTTCCCCAATACTAAAGCCATTAGAGAACACTATATATAGATTTTAGTTTCAACGTACCTCATGGTATATTAAATATGCCTAGGTTTTATTTTTCAACCATAATAAGCCTTAAATTATTTGTTCTTGTAATACCCTCAAGAATTTTCTCTCAATGTATATGTAGATACTATTCATGAATTATATAGCACCTCAATAATTTACAATTAGAAGATACATATCATGGATGTACCTTCAACTTCTAGTCCTTTCCCACTGCCAAAAGGATCACATACACTATCTTTCTATGCCTAATTACTTATCTCTTAGTCCTACCAATGTCATTTCGATGACCCAAGCCATCTATCATGCATAAAATGTCATAAACTTATTTATCTTCCATCTCTACAAGTTCTGGACTTACACCTATTTTCTAATTGCATGAACACTTATGTCCTAGTCAGATGCCTGTGTCGATGTAAGTGTTTTATTTCAACACAAATGTCCAGTACTCTAAAGTCATTTTATTTTCAAATGAAACACATTCCTATGGTTAACCTAAGTGATTTAATGTGAGATATTCTTTAAATGGATTGGTATAAATATAAGATCAACCCTCATTCCTCACCTAGCACATACCTAGAAAAGACTAATAGAGACCAAGCAAACTTAAAAAATCATTCTAACAAGCATTAAAGTGAGAAAAGTTTCCCTATTTTATCCTATTTCCATATAATTCATAAGGACACTAAATTTATGGGTCTGAATTAATTAAGGAGTAGTACAAGAGCTATATTTGCCAAGTCACAAGTTAGGTCACTATTGTACTTCCTTATCACACATTGCAGGAGTCACACACAAGCCAACACATAGGGGATAAATACATAATTCTGAGGCCCTCTTTGCACTATTGGTTATGAAGGCAGTGCTCATTGATAGAGGGTTAATTAGGGTAGCTTAACATTATGTGCCTATTAACCAATTTTTCCCATAACCACTATGAAGATGAAGAACTAGAGTTTTGCTATTTGATAAGGAGTGAGAGTCCATGACCTAGATATGAATACACTAGATCAATGGTGTAACATAGAACCCAGAAGCATTCAGGTGGTTGCATCTTATTTTTAGTAAGTATTATGTACTAGACAAGTGTCTATAACTATAGATCTCAAATTTATAAAATCAGGCACATTCCAGAATCTAAATCCAATCCACTTTCTACCTTTTCTAGATTGAGATCTATATTAGCATTAGAACCAACTAAGTATCTTATTTTCATTTTAATATCTATCATAGCCATAATTTCTATCTTTAGCATCTCAATATAATAAAACTAGTATATGTTTTATATGAGTTTTGTGAAAAATTCTCCTACTCTAGAAATACTCTACCATCCCTATGTCTTAGGATATCTCTAACCCCTTAACCCTAGATTCCCCCTTAATATAGATTTTAGGGTTAAATAGTATCCTAGAAATAAGATATTTTACCTATAGAAATAGTGTAATCCTTTATAGTGTGTTCACTATTTACCACTACAATCATTATATCTGAGAACCTACAAAGCAGACACATCTTAATTAGTTGTACCCCTACTCCTTATTGCACAATCGTGAAGTTTTAAATTCAAAACATGGTAAAAATGAATGCATTTTACATACAACTTTTCAAATTTAGCATTACTTGATGTCTTACTTTCTAACCCATTATTTGGATTCATTATATATGCATATTGTTAAAATCCAAATATCATGAAAAGGCTAAATTACACAATGTACAATCTCAAGCCTTTATCAATACACATTGTTGAAATATCCAATCCAAGCTATTACATGTCACTACCAAGCACCATAGGGCATGCATGACTTAGTTTTAGAGCTCAAGGTTATTGTTATGATCAAATATTGCACCCTTGGATGAGGCTGTTCATGCCTCTCCAAATTTGGCTAACATGGGATTACCTATAATCCTATGGGTTGCCTATAGTAGAGGTAAACCTCTATATTAAAGTCCTAGCTCCCTTGATTTATCTTTTAGACTCACACACTACACTAGACCAATCACTATTGGGGGTGAAAAGGGAAGAAGGAAACTGAAAATAACTTATACTAATGTAGATGATACACCAAAGATACTTAAACAAACATACTCTGCATTTACACTAAGAAAGAAGACTACTAAAATTGACCTCAACTCAATCTTCTTCTAACATAAGTGTTTTTACATAGAGGTAGATTTCTATGCATATCCAGAGGTGGGTGAAAAGGAGGTCTTATCCTAGACACTGCTAATCTCTCTCACACTTCAAATACACTGTAAAAAATAATACACTTCATGAGACCTGTTAGAAGAGATGTTACTCACACAATTATTACAAGAGTAGAATGGAAGCAAGGAGAAACAATCTTCATCACTTGTCATCGAAATACACTACTTGAAATACTTAGGCAAGAGTTGCAAAGATTAAATCAACTTCAAAACTTTATTCAAAGGTAAAACAAGATGTCAAACTAGCAAGGCTTTTCCATACTAGGTGTGTACTTGATACAAATGTCAAAATGGCTTGAATATATAGAGTATAGGAGAGGAGAGAGAAGAAGTGAAGCTCAAGGGTCACAATGACAAGTGTCAAGATGTGAAAACCAATTCCATTGAAAGAGAATGAGGTGGAAAATAGGTTATGAAGTCCCCTATGACAAGTGTTCATCAAAAACATAGCATCTTCCTCAAGTTGGCATACCTTTCATGTTTGACTATCTTAGGCTTTGGCAAAGGAAATTATTTTGAGAAGAAAATTGTAGAAACACTACACAAGACTTTGTAAAACTCGGCATTTTGGGTCCTTCTATGGAACCCATCATCAGGAGAAATATGTTTTATTTTCATGAAGAGATGTTACAACATAAATAATATATTCATAAATGCTTGGATTTCCATATTCCCCTAAATTATTATTTTTTCATTAATTTTATTAGAGGTTTCCATTATTTACTTAAATTAAACCCGTCATTTGTATTCAAATTATTAGGAGTATTTTCTATCTCAAAACTACCCTTCTCAATGAGGTGTCACTTGATAGTCCAAAACTTCCCTATAGATCATTGACACATATATCTAACAAAATAATATGGAAATATTGTTTGTGATAGTCATATATTCCCTTCAACTTATAACCTCTCTTGCACCACTTGTCATTCATTATTTGTGGTCACTTACTAGCCCTTTAGGCCTAAAACATCACACTTACCACTTAAGTGACCTATATATGTTCAAGAAATATCATTTGAAGGATATAGGACACATGTTAAAGGCTTATTTATCCTCTAGTCTACCAAATAGACCTCAAAAGATTCAAGACACACACTTCTCATCTTCATACTAGGCAGACACTTCTCTTCTCACTATCTTGTCCAAGACTGCCTGCAATGACAAACCTGACAAAGGAATTTTCAAGAATTACCAAGGTGAGAATTTAGTTTGAGGAGTTATAATAAGTCCCCATACACCTTCCAAAATGTCCTTCATTCATCAGTTTCCTTCTGTACCTGTGAAACACATCAAAACTTGCAAAAAACCCAAAAATAGGTTTGTCTATTCAAGTGACAGTACAAAATGACTAGATAATGAGGATCTTGTGAGAGTCCCAAATAATTCCAAATCATATTTCAGGTCAAATTACCCATTCTCAATGCATTTCCATTCATTACTTCTCCATTGGGTTCATACAAGGGTTTTAGGAGTGTTTTAGGTCACTTGGATTGTTAGCAATGATTTATAAAGGTTAGAAGTTCAAACTTCAAACCAATTCCACAAAGTTTGAGTTCATGAACATCCTCAAATACCCTTAAATACTTGAGTCACCATGCACACCATCCATACAAATATGAGCAAAGTAAAATGACTCCTCGGATAGGCCTAAGAAAGGATTAGGCCAAAATGACCACTCATGTGTTTTTCCATAAAAACTAGTGATTCTTATTAGTCTTCCACTCCACTATAAATTTTATTAAATGAATTGGAAAGGACATATGGTCATATGAGTCAAGTTATATGCCATGAGGGTTTATGTCTAGTCCTAGGCCTAATAGACATAGACTGTGTATCTGCATATATGACCACCTCTGAGTAGTTTTAGTGGATGTAGGTGTTCCTCAACCTTTTTTTGCATCAAAATCAACTGTAAACATCATCCCATAGTCACTCCAAACTCTATCATTCATATTTTCATTCTTCATATACTAAACCTACATGCTTACCTTGATTGTGGAGTGCCCTCTATCTGAGACAAAACAAAGGCCACCTCCCTTATTTGTCTTACCAATGTGAAACCATGGAGGGCTTAAATGGATCATGAGGACCCTCTATACTAAGTTTAAATCCCTGACTATATCTCTAGAAGTCTCAACACCTCAAATCCTCTAGACTAACTTTAAGGTCTGATGACTGTAGTAAACTATAGATGATTGAATGTTAGGTTCAAAGACCCATTTTTCTCAACCTTTATTTTATTTTTTTCCCTCTAAGAATGACATGAAAATCTGATGTCATCAACTCTGATTTTGTATTCAATATGGTTATCCACCTTTCATCACTATTTACCAACCAAATTGTATGTTTCATTAGCCTAGTTTAGTCTATAGTATGGACCAACTGTAGGTGGAAATTACAAATATAAGGGAATCTTGTAGGTGACTATATATGCTTGAGTATTATGTTTCACTCTTTTAGTTTCTCTTCAAGTCACTAGGACCATCTCACACCTGCATGAACTTATCTCATATCTTGGAACCATGTTGACATCCCTTACTAACCATGCACTAGTTGTCACTTGCACATTGTGTTGCTACAGGTTTATTTATCTTAAAAGGCATTGTAGTTACTAAATTTATTTAGTATAAGCTTGACTAAGTTAAGACCACAATCAACCATCATATCTCTTAACATGCAACATCCTCTCATGTTCAAATGCGACCTCTTCACCTATGCTGTAAGAATGAGATTATTATGCTTGCACAAATTGCATAGATCTTCATCATAATATGACACTGTGTATGGTAGGATCCTTTTTCAAATAATTTAAGTTAATTATTCTCATTAAGAAAATTTCAACTCTGACTGACTATAGATGTTGTTTGAGAGTGTTCTTGACTATGTTAATGAACACTGAATGACTTAATAAATCCATTCAATTCTTGAAACTATTCACATTCTATCTCTTGGGTTTTGGATAGCCCTTTGATTCTCTATACATACCTACAAGTGACTGTGCATATTAGGGCTATGGTTAGTCTTTACTCATTATCTAAAAACCCTATCTCAATCAACCTTAAGGTCCTTAAATGAAATCTTCCATGGAGAAACTAGCTTCCATGCTTTAAGGGGAGAGACATAGGCATTTTATATTTATCTTGAAGCCACTGATAGAAGATGAAACTCTACAACTATGGAAACCCTATTTTGTAAACCATTGATATTGATTGTTAGTCATAATGGTATGTTTTTTCCTATCAATTCTTGTTTCACACGTGCAAACTAGATTTAAATCCACATGAGAAGGATGGATATACTTTCAAGAACATATGCATCACTTGTTTTACTCAAATAAATGCAAACAAAGGAGAAAACTAAAGTCATTGGGGATACACAGGTAGTTTGGATTCACTAGTAGTCTTAGTGATTGTTCATACAACATGGACCATCAAACTTAAGACTATTTCCATGAAAAATAAGTACATAGGTACTAATAACATCCACCAAGTACACTCAGCGCAACTCTTCTCCTCCTATCTATACTAAAGGAAAATTGTTTGACTTATTTGACCAGCCCAAGAGAGTGATGAGAGAGAGATTAGTTTTCACCATTTTTGGAGTTGTTAAGGCCACCTAAGCTTCCAGATGATATGTGGGGATCTCAATAGACTTCCTTGAAGCCTTCACATGAGTTATAACTGTTATACAATCTGTACAACAATTGAAACTCCCTTTCTTCACGTGATCTTGTTTTTAACATTGAACCTATAGAATTTAGTTTCAAAACTACCATCTGACACCTCTCTGACATGACACATGTTAGTTTGAGCCCTGATACATTTGTCTTCTTATGACAAATCTGTACATTTCATTCAAATGGTCAAAAATTGGCCAAAAAGGACATTAGGACAAACTTGACCAAGGTAAAAAATAATATGTGACTTCATTAAAGGTGACTTAACTTTGTCTAGTACCATGGTGAACATTTATAACTAGAATGATCCTATTAAAGTTTTAAAATGCAAGGGGGGTTGAATTAATTTGACCTAGGGGTAAAATTAGTCAATAGTTATCTTAATCACCATCATATTCATATTATTCACCTAAGGCTCATATTAGATTCCAACATCTATGTTATCAACACTAGATGAGGATGGGTACCTCACTTGCCACATCAGAATGAAGGTGGTAAACATTTCCTCCATAACCCCTACCACCTCCCATAAGGCAAGCAAATCAATCTAAGGGTTATGATACTATCGATCAACTCAGGAATACCCCTACCAAAATTTCTATTTTGGAGTTATTAAAAAGATCAACAGTTTGCAAAGATGTCTTATATGATGATTTGTGTGATACAAATTTTCCTAGCGATACACAACCAACATCATTTGCATTTATCATGAATACAATCAAGGATGTTAACAAGTTCATTAGTGATCACCTTTAAAAATTAAATACCTCTTGAACACATCATAGATTAGGATCATTAACTATTCATTCAAGGTCAAATACATGGAAATTTAATCAAGTGCATGTTAGTTTAAAATGGTTCTGAAGTAAATATTTGTAGCTTTACTACCTTACAACATTTGGGTATCAATATGAACAACATTAAAAAAATTAGAACAATGCATTGGGGGATTCAATGATACTTATTATCAAACAATTGGAGCTATCACATTAGAGTTACTAGTAGGCCCCAAAATAGTGCATGTTGTCTTTCAAGTTATGCCCAACTAACCACACTAAAATTTGCTTTTGGGAGACCTAAGATTCATTCCATGGAGGTTTTAACTTCTACATTCCATAGATGTATCAAATTTATAGATGACAGATATGAATATTCTCTTCCAGTGAATAATACACCTTTTAGATACTATAAAATGACTCAATCACAATTTGAAGATGATTCTATTAAACCATATTCACAATCGATCACACTTTAACTTATGCAAACATACGAGGTAGGTGAATCAAGCACAAAAAATGATAAAGCATTGATAACAAGCATTCATGAAGATATACATAAAGCATTACTAGTTACTTTGCAATAAGAGGTGATAATACTCTTCCAAAGATCCTAATTGCATACTCACATATTAGTATGACACTGATAATGATGATATGCAAGATCTAGTAAATGACAAGTTACATAAGATCAATTTCAAACCCACTAATATTGAAGAATAATTTTCACAACCTATTCACACCTTTGGAAGTTAGAACATATCAAAAGAATTTAGTAAATAAGGATAATTTAGACACTATTATGGAGGCACAATCTTCCAATAAAAAAGGAAATTTATAGTTCAAGATAATCAACATAATCACATTGTTGATACTTGTTACAATACTAATTCAAAACAATAACAAGAACAAATTCAATCTTTATGTTTAAGGGTGTTGGACGTGGAATAAGGCATGATAAATCTCAAAGTATAATATAAGGACACATGTGTAAAGTATATATTTGTGTCTTTTGTATAAACTTTTGTATGTATTCAGCCTTATAAGCCTAATTGGGTAAGAGAATAATGTGAAGAGTCTTTCCTTTTGTATCTCGAAAGGATGGAATGTAAAGAGATAACGGATTGTAAAATGTTAAATATAGTGCTTTGTTTTAATAGAATATGGTTATGATGTGTTGAAAGAGATTAATAAAATCATTTTGATATGGTTTTCCCTAATTCTATTTTATGTATGGTTAGTACACAATAAGTAATCTATTTTTAAAAATAATTATAGGGTTTTATTAGAGGCCCCCAGCTCAAAGGAAAGAGTTTTACAAAAAAATCCCACAAGCATATACCCAAAACCAAAACCATAGAAAGGCTGACTATAACCAGCCATACAAGAGACCCTAAGAACCTAGGGTACACGAGAAACCATAGCAAAAAAAAAACAAGACCAAAAAGAGTACCAAACTAGAATGACTAAAAATAGAGAGGACATAGACAAGCCTCGGAGGTTGACTCCTTGAATCTCATCATCAATGTCATCCAAGAAAATGAGCTCACAACCTCTATAAATGTTATCTTCCATCTCACCCAAGACTTTACACTGAAACTACTTTTTTTGACCTTTACACTCTGATTCATATGCCAAAGAGGTGTTGGCAATAGTAGGATAGTCTACCTCAGTTTCCATGATCAGAGACTTATTGAACCTATGAGGCACAATGACCTGACCCCTGAAAACCCATTTAACCAACTTCTTCACCACATCAACCTGAGTCTTATCATGATGGTTTGCTTTTAGCTGGGTGATTTCCAAAATTTAAATTTACAAATGAGCCATGGGTGGCATAGAAATAAACTTCCCTTCTATGGGGTCCTGTGAACTGATCTTTCTTCTCAAATCCTCCAAAAAACCTAAGAGAACCATAAACTAAGTTTTCAGTGCTCTAAAAGCCATTACAGGAACAAACCCAAGGCCATTCATGCCTAAAAATAATAGATAAGGGAGAGGAGATAAATCATGTATAAAATTTTTCTTAACTAATCCTACACAGAGCTCTACACGCATATAGAAAGAGACTGTCCTCACTACCACCTCTAAGTCAGAGACCAAAAACATCGAATTTAATGTGAAGATAGTAGCAATCTCATAGTTAACCCTGAAATGTACTCCTTATGTCAAAAACCCCTACAAAATAACACTCGAAATAGATTCAAAGACATCCTTTATTGGCATCCATAATATATGCTTTAGATGGGCTCTTGAGATTGAGCCATCAAAATCCATCTCCCACACCTGGCTACCACTGTAAATGCATGGTGTGGTCAAGGTGATTTCTATGATTTTCTCCATAGTAAGAATCTCCTAGAACACTAATAACCACTGGAACCAGGAAGAAGCGAGGTGATGATAAAACATTCTCATTGGACTATTAAAATAAGCCAAGAAAATCAAGAAAACATTATGCACGATGGAAGTCTCTTGACTCCCTCATGTCATGAACTACTACCATCCCATCCAATAAAACCCACCACTACTACATTAATGATATTCATCGCTAGACGATTAAAAATTTAAGAGGGGGATTTGGTAGGATCATGATGATAGATTCAACTGAAGAAAATGCCATCATTATGAATTCTGCCAAACTAAAATGTCGTTAAAAAAATACCCTCTAAACATACTAATTTTGAAATTGATTTTTGACAAAAGCAATATAAAAGGAGAGAAAGGAGACAACGAGTAAACCCAAATAAATTAGGGAGAGGGATCAAAAATCATCTCGTGCCTCTCTCACATTATCAACCCTGCAAACTTTAACTTGGTCAATTTCATAATTCCTAAGGAAATCAACTACCATGTTTGCTTCTTGAAAGCAATGGTTAAACTCCATAGAAGAGAAAAGTTCCAATTTCTCCTAGGTGTTTGCCAATATGTTTTCTAAGTGCCAAGAAGTGGCTGCTTTCTTTTGTATACCAAAATAATGACCTACGAATCACCTTCCATAATTAACTTCAGAATGTCACACTGGATTGTAAGATCAATCCCACTTGTCAATGCTTGTGCTTCTGCTTCATTGTTTGTCCTATCCTACATTTTCCTAGACATTGCTCAGATGAGATATTTACTACAGTCTCAAATAATATAACTAGCTCCTGAAGCTCCTAGATTCCCTCTAGAAGCTCCATCAAAATTTAGTTTAAAACATCCTACAGGTGGTGGAATTCAGTCTCGCTTTCCAATCTTACTCTTTTTCCCAACTACGGTTGACCTATTAATAGGGGGAGATCAAGTTCCATTTTGAACATATCTTCATGTCCCATCTTGACAGGTGGCCATTTCATATTTTAATTTGAGAAGAAATTACTTTAGAAATTATAACTTTAATTTCTTTAATAACCATAGGGAGATGCTTCTCTTGGCCTTCAAATATGCATTTAATTCTTTCCTTCCAAAGTGTCAATACCAAAATCATAGGGTTGACCCACCATAATCTGAAGAGTGAGTTTTTGTACTCACCAATAGGCCAAGAGTAAAATTTAGTGAGTAGCATCAAAGGACAAGCCCAAGATGACTCCAACCTGTAACAGAGCCAAATCTAACACTAGGTTTCAAAAGGGCAATCAAAGAGAAGGTGATTTGTTATTACTTCATTAGTTTTGTTTAAACAACACCAAGATGTACCAATGAAACCAATATTTTTGAATCTATCTTGAGTTAAGATCTGGCCATGAACTATGATCCAAGAGAAAGCCCCATCTTTTTAGATCCAAATTTTATCCCAACAAAGATATCATGCCCAGGACATCAAGTCATCAGTAGCATCGACCATTTGGTAATTGAGATTTGCTTTATACATTCCTGATTTGGCCCCAATCCAATGGAGGGAATCAACATTTTCATTTCAAAAAATTTCCTATTTTTCAAGTAGTTAGATAAGCGAGCCACTTGGTCCGCTAGAATGTCCAGACCATTTAAACTTTTCTAGCCCCAAAAGGCCAATCCAAAGTCGACCTATAATTCAAAATAGTTTGCCACTGAAGTGCCCTAGGTAGAAGTGAGGATATGCTTAGCATCAAACAAATGTGGAGTCTCGGTAAGGGGTCTATGGCCATTCCATGAATCATCCTATAATTTTGCATTACTTCCATTATTAATGGTCTAAAAGACGTGCTCGACAATAATGCATCTACATTTTAGGAGAAAAATCTATAAATGAGAGCCTTGTGTGGGATTTGAAATAAAAATGATACTCCAAGGATCCTCTAAAGATAAATATTTGCTTTGAATCACCTTATCCCATAAATCATCCAATTTGGACACCATGCTCCAAACCAATTTCGCTCCAAGCGCCTTGTTCTGGAGGTTCAAATCCTTGACACCAGCACCTCCCATCTTCTTAATTTTACAAACCCTTTCCCATTTCAAGAGTGGTATTTCCCTTTAGTTTTGTGCTCCTTTCCATAAGAAAATTTTCATGGTTTTATTCAGCTACTTGACAATATGATTAGGTAGTTAAATAATTGAGAGGCAATAGATTGGGAGGGCAAATAAGACTAATTTGAGTGTGATGCAATGTGCTAGTGTTAGCCATCTACCTTGCCAAGAGGCTAGGCAATTCTTGAAAGATTGAACTAATCCCTCCCAATGAACTGAGTGTGAGATACTTGAGAAAAGAGGGACCCCCAGGTATTTAAAATGAAGTTTGCCAATATGGAAGCCCAACACTAGGGAGATCATTTGTTGTACTTGTTTTGACCAATTTGGGAAGAAAACTTTAGATTTTCTTATATTAACCATTTACCCTAAGGCAACTTCATAATTGGAAAGAATGTCTTTGAAAGTTTGAGATTACCTAACAAATGTTTGGCCAAATAGGAAAGTATCATCAATAAACTATTGATGTGTTAGATTATCAATGCCTGTAAACCCTTGAATACTATGCAATAGGGATGCATCTTTAGTAGATTTCATCGCTCTGCCTAAATATTCAGCCAACAAAATGAAAAGAAAGGGGGATAAAGGATCACCCTAGTGATTACCTCTTGAGGCTTGGAAGAAACCTATTGGACTACAATTTACCATAATGGAAAACTTTAGGCTGAATATACAACTAAAAAACTAGTTACACCATGGTTTGTTGAAACCAAAGTTCTCTAGGATCTTAAGAATAAAATGCCAATTTACCCTATCATAATCTTTGTTGATGTCAAGTTTTAACATCATACCCTTTTGATGAGAAACTAAAAGGGAATGAATAATTTCATGTGCAATAATCACACCTTCTTGAATATTCCTACCAAGGACAAACCCGGTCTCCTCCTCTGAGATCAAGAAAACCAAAATCTTCCTAAGCCTTAATGTCATTGTCTTTGAGATTATCTTATAAATCATATTACATAGAGAGATAGGCCTAAAATCACTAAAATATTCTTGAGAGTCTCCCTTGGGAATGAGGGAGATAAAGGTGACATTTAGATCTACAAAAACATTAGTTCTCTTTTTGGATTCTTCAACCATTTGTAAAACTTCCTCGCCTACTAAATCCCAAAAAGCTTAAAAGAAGTCCATTGGGAAATGATCTGGACTAGGTGCCTTATCCTTTTCCATGGAAAAAATAACATCTCTAACTTCCTAAAGGCAAAAGGGGGATATAAGCCTTTCATTTTGAACTAGAGTGACCAATCTTGGGATGAAGTTTAAGTTGTGATTCTAGGCATGCAATTAAAAAAATATATCACTGTTAAGGAGATCAGAGAAGAAATTGATCAATTCATTTCTGATGTCATGTTGATTATTCGAGAGGTTTTTTTCTGATGATTAAATCTGAGATATGTGGTTAAAGTTCCTTTTGATCTTGATCAAGTTTTGAAAAAAGGTCGAGTTTCTGTCTCCTTTTAACCAAACATTCATGGACTTTTATTTCCAAAAAGAAATTTCATGTTGGAGTAATTCTTCATATTTCACAAGGAGGGATTTTTCTTTCCTATATGAACCCTGATCTATGCCCGCTTTAAAAATGATTCGATTCAAATTTTCCAAGTCTGCATCTACTCTCACTTTTTCTTGAAAAATATTTTTGAAACAATTAATGTTCCACTGTCTAAGCCACCCTTTGATGAACTAAAGTTTTTTAG
The DNA here is from genome assembly GCA_037957365.1 of Torreya grandis. Taxonomy (NCBI): domain Eukaryota; kingdom Viridiplantae; phylum Streptophyta; class Pinopsida; order Cupressales; family Taxaceae; genus Torreya; species Torreya grandis. The sequence continues at coordinate 1,414,950 of JARHVA010004307.1, forward strand.
CTGTGCCAAAAATGAGAGAGTGAGAATGAATAGAGTAATTTGTCCACCAGTTTTCAATGAGACCCTTCAAAGAACAATATCTAAGCCACATATTTCCCCATTTAAAGGGACAATATGGGGGTATTTGATCAATACTAGTGGATAGAATAATCGACAAATGATCTAAGCCAACAAAGGAAAGATGAAAGATTCCATCAACTAATTTTGAGACATCTAGGAATTAGAGACAAAGACTCTATCAATATGTTCCAAAATATTTTGATCCCCACTTCTTTTATTGCTCTAGGTGAAAAACCCCACTTTAGGAGGTAAATCAAGAAGCTCATTTCTAGCAATGAACTGAGCAAAATCAATATTACCTAAAGGCCTAGAGCGCTTAACACCAAGTTTTTTAGAATGATGTAAAATAGTATTAAAATCATTGCCTAGAATAATTTTAGCATTAACAAACCAGCCACAAAGATCAGTTAGCTCAGCCCAAAGATTCATTTTCTATTGAAAATCATTAGGACCATAGATGTTACACAAGAATAAAGACAAATCAGACTCAAGGCAAGAAATTTAACAAAATTTCCAATTAGTTCCAACTTCAACAAGATCCAAGTAAACTCTATAAGGGACCCAAATAATCTCTAGACCACCCGATGCCCCAGCTGCTTCCACAAAGGAACCCTTCCAATTTCTCCAGCCAAAATGCATCAATGAGGTGGCATCTTCAAAACTTAATTTTTTTTATTGAATCAATATAACATTAGGACATTGTTGAATAGAGTAGATGTTTAACTAAACATCTTTTTTTAGGGGAATTAAGGCCCCTAATATTCTAGGATAAGATTTTCATGATCTACGTGGGAGGACTTTCACCTCCCATTTATTAGAGCTATTTTTTTTTGCTAAAGTATCTTGTTTGCCACATGAAAATTCTTGAGCAACATGTGCATGTTTATATTTCCTACCTCTCCTCAGTCCTACATGGATTTAGCAAACTATTTTGGGTTTGTGCAATAGTTAAACACTCTCTTGAATTTAGTTCCTCTTTCTAGTCCAATTCATCTGCTTCTAAGTCACTTATCAATGCCTCAATCATAGGATTATCCTCTTGAACAAAGAGATCCTTATTAGGGGAGACATTTTCTTTACCCAAAATTTGATCTAAGTGCCAAATAATATTCTTGATATCTTGGGATTATTCTAAAATGAAATCACACCCTTTGTTAAGGTATTCAGAGAGAGTGAATCTAGCTTACCTAACTTCACCAACAAAGCTTTTGTCTTAGGAATATTCACCCTCCTATTTTTAGGGGGGAACGGCCCTCTGGGGGAAAGATCGATGGTAAGGGTGAAATTTCCTCTTTTGGGCGAGAGTAAAATGGTGCCTCTTTATTTATAACATTATTCAAGGAACCCATTAGCCCTTTATTTTTTCCTTGAGCCTACTTCTACTTGGACCAGAGTTTTACAAATGAAAAGCCATTGAAAAAGATGGAATCAATTTCTAGATTTGATGGAAAGAGGCCATGGGTATCCTAGTACCCTTGCCTGGGTAATGTTTTTGAATGTGACTAGTGTTTCTACACTTGAAACACTAGAAAGGAATGTTTTCAAAATCCACTGGTTGACTCACTCTTGACCTTGGGATTTGATTATGATTTTTTTTGGGACTGCTTCTGAAATATTGAGAAAAACCCTAATCCTTACATAAGATTATAAGCAACCCTCCTCTATTTTTGGGTTAATTTCCACAAAATATCCAAGCAAATTACCTAGAGCTGTTAGACAATCATGGCTCCAATATTTTATCGGGATGCCATAGAGTCAAACCCAAGTAACAAAACTATTGTTCTAAAATCGCATCAAAGTTAGGTTTTCAAGTTTGAATCCAAAGGCTAGCTCTGTGCAAGGCCTAAATTGATTTTTGAAGGACTAGGTCATGACTGTCGTTATAAGGGAAAACTACTATGAAGAAGCCTTTGGGTAAAAATATAATCTCAATATTTTTACCCCAATTTTTAGCTATCCAAGCTTTGATTTCCCTAATAACTGGCCACTTTTTTCCAAACTTACCATTCAAATCTCATGATTCTAAGTGATAAACATCTTGAGTGAGCTGCATAATCTCTCAGATGAAATCCTTGTCCTCACCAATCTTTAAGACCTCACAACTATGAGGATCTACATTCACAGACTCATGCAAAATAGTGACCACATGATCTTCCTTACAAGGAGCAGATCTAAGGCTTTGAATACTTTTCCCACCTTCCAAGTTTTAAACATATTGAGAGGTTGGATCACCAACCTAAGCTTCCATAGCCTCCCCAGTTGCAAACTATAACTGAGCCTCTAGTTCCTTCGTCCCTGCTTTAGAAGAGAAACCTATCCATTTTTCAGTTAAATAAGCATCCTGGTTAGAAACTTGGGAGCTTTCTTTGGATTGACGATGACCTAGGCCTACTCTCTCACCTCTCACTCCATTATCATGAATCTATAAAAAATCACAAACTTAGTAAGTACTCTATTTTACTTTAATATGTTTATCATATATTATGTCATTTTTATTCCACCTTTTGTTACAATTGTGTTCTTCTTACCCTATATGTGCAACTTTGGATGTAGATGATAGATTATAAATTTGTATTGTCATTTGTGATTTCTATTTACTCTTCATCACACAAACTATCCCTATAATTAACATATTCTAGAGTATTCCCAAGAACCTTTGCTAACAAAGGGTTACATCACTTGAATACAAGATTACAAATTCTCTCAAGCTCTAGAATCCTACATATATTCTCAAGAACAAATACAAGTTAGACAATAATAGTTATAAATGGTACAATGTCAATAGGAAAAATTACTAAAAGAACAAAGGGAATAATGGTAAGAAAAATTAGTGGAACAAAAAAGATTACAAATAGTACACAATGAGAAATAAAGGTTACATAAAGAGAAAATACAATGGGAACAAATTGAAAAAGAACAATCATTACAAGAGTAATCACAAAAATACAGTTTAAAAATAAACTCAAATTAATCAATACAACATCTTCAAAAAAGGGTTTCTTACAAAGAATAGTCATAAGCAAGATATAACAAATATGATCAATGTTTTTCCAAAGGAGGCCATTAAAAATTGTTCACCATATCTAGAGATTTTGATTTTCAATATCAACATTGATGGTAAGAAATGTTTAGAGGTTGAAATTGCCTCTTTTCATGAGGCCAATATATGTAGCATGACACTTCTTCAATATCTAGGGTATGACAAACAATATTTGGGAAATATTATTTGGCCTCGATGTGCGTTGGATCTATTGAGTTTTTAGTAACACCAAGGTCAAAAACATACTCCATTATATTTTAAATTGACCCTGCCTTGGACCAATGCAATGCCAAATTTGAAAAATCATGGATGATAGTATTATGGGAAACATTGGGTAAATACTATGATTCTGTCATAGTCAAGAAAGAAATTGCAATAGTTATAATCTCAAGAGTAGATGAATCGACCAAACAAAAGCAGACAAAAGAAAATACTCCTTAAAATATGATTCCTACAAAGACAACTAATATTATTCCCACAAAATTGCATGATATAACACATGAATAAAAGTAAAAGACATCAAAAAAATAACTAACACACTATTATGTAATTGGATTTACTTATACAGATATAAACAATGAGGATAATGACATTTTGTAATTATAAGACTAAGAAGAATATTACGATCCTGATTACAATTAGGAAGAAGATTGGTATGACAATCCTAACAACACAAGACCTACATAGAAGCATCCCATCCTAATTGGAGGTCTAACATAGAATTTAGATGATGCTTACATATGTTATGCAGGAACCCCATGGGAACATCCTATGGACCAAGTTATCGATTAAGAAGCCATACTCTTTATTGCACATAACTTCCTCATATCTATTCATTTCTTTTGCTATTATATTCTTCTATCCATGGCTTTGTCTTTACCTATTTTATCATTTATCCTAATACAAGCATCCATAACACTATTCTCAAAGTACATATCTTTCTGAGAAGGCTACTTGAACATCCTTGAATATCAACTATTCACATAAACTTTGAGCTTACATGATTACATATGCTTACTTCTACATAGTACATCAGCATACATTGATTCTTGCCTATTGGGGACATACCATATCGAGTCACATTGTCCTAAGTTATATACAATGGGCACATATTGCTTGCTTTCACTTTCTACACATAGCCTTGACACATGTTGCAAATCATTCAGATCCCTCCCATTATTTTCTTTGTGAAGCCTTGCTACTTTTCTATGTAATTATTTCAGATATAAAAAATATAGAAAAATCATATACTTCAAAAATACAAAAAAATATCAAAATATTGTAAAAAAACAAAAATATTCAAAATAATTCAAAAAATATAAAACTAGGGCCTAAGCATGACAAAATATGTAATTTTATTTCTTTACATATGTTATTTATCGTGATTTTGGTAGATATCATTTTCTTTTCTACACACACATGCATCTCACGAGGTATATGAGTGTGATTTAGGACATATAGGTCTACATGGTTTCTTAGATGATGGACTCCCATTTACCTAGTGGCCATGTCAATGTCGGAGGCATATTCATCTACAAGTTATACTATAATAGGTTATATCTATCTATGAAGTCAAATACAATATTGAGCTACATATCTTAAAATTTTCTTACCAATCACTCATATCTAACATTGTGTTACATGAATATGCCATTTTGTTATGATAAAAAATCAATACATATGGATGGAATATATTAGCTTCACTTGTTCTATGTTCCTTTGATGTTGTTTACTTTCTTATGTTATAGGCTAAACATTATTTGCTTATTATGTGTGGCCCTTGGCCCTTTTGTTTACAAATTGGTTGAACATTTCTATGAGATCTTTGCTTAGTATGTGTGACATTTGAACATGTTCATTGTTTGTGGCCCTCAACCATATGTTTTATGTGACATTTAAATATGTCCCTTATTTACAACATTCTTAATGTCCTTTTTATGCAGCCTTCGACCTTCTCTATTGTAACATATTCATGTCCATTGTATGCAGCCCTTGGCTTTATTGTATAACATTGTGTGTTATGTTTGTTGTGCTTGATGAGCTTGATTGATGATACATATCATTCACTTTTACTATGTAGACTACTTCGAAGATGGTTACTTTAATGTGTGTCTCAATATTTAATTTATCTATACAAACACTTCTATGCCTCACATTCTATATGTTGCATACATGCATCAATGATAATTAAATTTTTATGATGACATACTCTCCATATGTTGACATAATACTACATGATTACATATTTATCACATGATTCAGTTAACTCTTCTTTTGAGATGATTGACTTTCAGGATACATCCCTCATCTCAAAAAGGGTCATCATAATGGGCTTATCTTAGATATCCAAGCCTCCATGAGTAGAAAAAAATTATATTTGGGATAAACTATAGGTTCTCAAATATTCAAAGAAAATTCAAAGATCAAATTCTATAACAAAGTACAACTTTTTCAAAAATTCAAAGTAATTCATAAATTAAACATATGACAAATATTGGCACATTTGACATATGACATGCACATGCACTCACTTTTCAATGACTCAAATCACATAATATACACATTTAAATGCATATGTATGGGCATTGAAAAATAGTTATACAATCAAAGTTTCAAGTGGTAACTATAGTTATAATATAGCATATAGGTGCATATCATTCTATATCATTTGACATAGATTTAGAAGGCATGATGCTTGTTCTTCTCACATACAAATTTTCAAATTTTGAAAGTCCAAAGTTATAAAGAGGCACAATACTTATTGATACACATTTTTAAAGTTTCAAGTTAAAAATTAAAATAGTCATTTTTATGAGCAATGTGGTCATGATAGGGGCATGGATATTATCCATTCTCTTTTCGTCATGTAAATATAATCTAGATCCATCTACAGCAGTGTGATTTGAATATGTTGCAAGTAATGTATGTTGAGGCTCAATGATGATCAATGGCCTTGGTATTACTCATATAAAACCCATTGTGTGGTTCCACATTTTATTTTAGGTGATTTATGTTCAAGTGTAGTGACACTCAGTGGCCTTGGCATCACTTTTGGTGAACCCATATTGGTTGTACATTTTTGGATTAATATATTAGGTATTATTCCACAATCATAAGAATTAGAATAATACGTATTTATAATTCAAAATATTGATTAGATATTCAAAATTATGACTTGATCACTCTCAATTTTCCATTGGTTCAAATTCCCTTAGTGTTTAAATAATGTGACATTGTTTGCCATCATCAATTATAAATTATAGTACAAATTGGTTCACCTATATACAAGTGTACTCCTTCCTTGCTTTATTTTCAATTTTCAAAGTTTAGGTTTTTTAAAATTTCAAAATGCATAAATGATTACTTCATGAGTTGTTGTAGGGTTTGTTAAAATGAGTGCCCTGCACAATTGAAGAAACTACTCAAAGACAAAGTGTGTTTTACACACTCATGTTCAATTCTTTCTCATTTACTCTAGAAATTTCATCTCTATAATAAATGAGGAGAAAATTATAGACACATAAATTTGGTCATTGGTGCTTGATAATGTTAATTTTTGACACATCTTTAATCATGTGACTTGCACATAAATACATGAATCTTATTCACCATTCCTCTAAATGTTTTTTATCCATATATGGGCTTAACCCTTTGTTTGTTGTTACTATTAATTAAAGCTTCCAATTTTAAATGTTCAAACTACTTAAAATCGCCCTAATACCATCACTAATTCAAAATAAACGTCTCTAATATTTTAGGGCTAATCCACCCTAAACAGATATGAGAGTTGTTGCATTCGTGTCCACTTAGGCTAGTCACGTCCCGTGATAAATAACGACTAGTTTTTAAAATTCAAAACATCCCTTTGGGGATTACCACACATTTCATAAGGTAGGTTAAAATAAATTATCAAAGTGTTTATTATAAATACATATCAAAATTCATTGATTACCCACACTTTCTATTCACTTGGCTCTAGCGTTTACACATGCACATTGAGAAAATATGCCCTACTATTTCTAAATTCAAGGTCACTCATAAGGAGAATCCATAAGACAAGTCAAGAGCATTCTAAATAAAGTCAAGAACTATCATTTTCAAGTATCAAAGCAAATTTTTATTTTCATACATATAGTCAAAGGATAATAATTGCACATTCACTCTAGGTGAGAGAGCCGTATGGGCTTGATTTCCCTTCTTTGAGTATTGGATACGTAAACATCAGTTAATTATCAAGGGGATGATTAAGATCAGCTCAGTCCATTAAAATCCCCTCTTTTTTGGATGTTTTCAAGCTATCAAAATGCCCTTAAGATTTTAAAGACAAGAGAAGTAAAATAACAATTTATACAAGGTATAGTTTAAAGTATGATATCTCAAATTACTCTACAGATGTAGATGTAGAAGGTGCAATAATAATTTTTCACTGGTCGATAGTCAATGAATTGGATTGACATGCACTACTATCCACTTAAAATTATCATGTCCAATAATATTATCTATTTTACCTCTAATCTGTCATTTTAAAATTTTGCTTCTTTTTTAATTTTCCTGACAGTCAATCATCATAATCAACTGGGATGAGTTTGCAATCAATAGATAGGAGTGGCCTATGCTACAATCTACTTACAACATACTTGTCTAGAACTAGTTTCTAGTTTTGTTCCTGATCTTGAACCTGTAGAGCCATCTTTTTCACTAATTTTCATTATCAAATAGTGAGAATAGTTAGCTACAACCTTGATTTGAGCTAAGTTGATTACTTTCTAGTGATTCCTAAAATAGACATTTTTCATATTTATCAAATTTTCAAAATCATAATTCTTGATTATTTATCATTTTTATCTTTTTGATATCCTCTAATTTTACATCTATATAATTACATAATGCATATACGTGTTTTATAAAAAAATAGGGTAAAATAAACATAAATTAAGCAATTCTTTGACTTGCTTAGGATCTACCCCATTAAGATCATTGGGATCAATTCTATCAAATCCTTTAGGATTATCTTGATTATCACGTGTATTTTCATTATCTTGATTATCATGTTCATCATCAACATAATTTTTTATTTGTATATAACTTTTAACAGTCGCATTATCAAATTGATCAAAAAATTATGTATTGTCCATTTTAGAAGAGATTAAAGGAGTCTGAATATGATTTATATGTATTCTAATTTAATTTATCACTACACCTTATATGAAAAATGGAGTTAATATTTTTTGTGGCATAAGAGGGAACCATGCAAATGTGTAAAATAAAAAATTTAATGGGTAGAACTAGATAGGGTGTGTTTGATTTGTAGGCTCTTGGATATATTGATCCCAGGTGTAAATAGTGAACAAGGCCCAAAATGGAATTAACTATGGAGGATTCCACCATCTCATATCCACACAATCCTATGTCTAAGGTACATTAAGAGTAATTTTTTGGGATTAATCACTTACCAATGCATTATAAAAATAAATGACCAACAGGGTTCTTATTGTTGAAAAGAAAAGAAAAACTAGGTGTTTCTCATATATTGTGAGGTATATGGAAATTAAATTATATATAGTGTTGTCTAATGGCTTTGGTATTGGAGTAGCACCCATCACACCATGACTAAAGTAAAACTGAAGATTGCTTTGTCTATAACTACAACACCTATGAGTTTCATGACTACCAAAACACAGTTCTAACAAGCAAGAAAAAAAAATTGAAAGCCAACAAAAGGAAATATTTTTGTTCATAGAAATTAGAAATTCAATATGAAACCTTTGGGTCAAAGAGAAATCCAAGAGCAGTGCGCAATAAAATCAAGTAAAGGATGATCAAGTTTATCTTTACTGTATGGGAATCACAAATTTAACTTAAACCTTATAACATAAATTGAAAAAATAATGCTAAAAAAATATACAGATTCACCAATATGTTTTACCCTATTTTTTATTTAACAAGTAAATATTTTTGTATACGTATAAAACTTGATAAATTTATTCAGTTTGTAATATATGAGGTTTAAGCATAATTTTGAATTTAAATCATAAATCATTAAACAAATTATCAAGTGGCATATGCTAAAAATAGTAAGTACAACAAAAAACCAGACACTTATTTTTTTTGGTCCAAGTTGAATGTAATTGATGTCTAATAGTGGAAATCAAAGTAATACAAGATTATGAAAACTTAGGATCAAAAACATATATTTTCATTATGTCTAAATAGGTTTGCTCCCCATGGAAAACATCATAAGTTGGTTGTGTCCATTGGATACAAACTCAACTATGTTGATTGTGATGAAACCATCACTATTCTACCTTTTGTGCTTGTGTCTACTGAGTAGATTAAAATATTTGGATTTTGGAGATATTACATAGAAATCATTATTTTCCTTCTCTTTGATTTGGAAATCCTATGGGTACTTATGAGAGATATAAACTTTCAAAAAAGAGAAGTGGATTCTAATGGTTTGAGCTGACCCCAATCACCTCATTTGATGATTTACCATTACCTACATATCCAAATAATTTGAGAATGGAATCAATCCACATGTAGTTCTCCCACTTAGAGTGATTATGCAATTGTGTTCCTTGATTATATGTATGTAGTTAGTAGTTTAAATTTGATACTTGACTGTTATCTCTTGAATTGATTTGAGACTGATTATAGTGATTGATATTGCATTTAGAAAGAATAGGGCAACTTTTCTCAACATGAAATAGTGTAAAAGATATATGCTAGATAGAGATCAAGTTCCTTTGAGACGAGTTTTTTATTTGCTTATATAGTGAAACCTTTGAAAAATTTCCTTTGTCTGACCTTGTGAAATGTACATGATTACCCAAATGAATATTTGGAAATTAGTTTTTAAATGGCACGAAATAACGTTGAACTAGATGGACAAGTCCATAATAATAGACATGTCTTGAAAGATTAGGGACAATTATCATGAGGTTAACAGTATCTTGAGAGTGATATGAGATAGTTTCAGAATTTAATTTAAAATTATTTGTGTGTGAGTGATGAAAAATAAAGGGTAATACCTACATATATAGAAATGGTTTAGAGAAATGGTAAATAAGAGTCATGTATTTGGGCATACGTCAAACGATTTAATATTTGTAAAGAATTAACATTGTCAAGTACTTGTGACCAGATTTAGGTGTCTATATGGGGGCATATTGCTTACTTTCACTTCATCCACATTCCCATGTTATCACATCTAATGCACACTATGTCTTGACATATGTTGTTGATTGTTTAGATCCCTCTTATTCTTCTATTTTCAAAGCCTTTGTATTTGGTCTTGCTTACTGATGTCAAGATAATTTTAGCAATATAAAAAAATATCAAGAAAATAAAAAATATATATTAAAAAATCAAAACCAAGACCTAAGCATGACATGATTACTAGATTACACTGTTTACATGTGTTATTTATCACATGTTTGGTACATGGCACATTCTACACATATATTTTAAAATATATGAGTGTGATCTAGAACATATAAGTTACATATGGACATATAGATGTTAGAATTTTTTCTACCCAATGGCCATGCCAATAGTGGGGGAATATTATTCCATAGGTTTCATTGTCATTGGTTATATATTTATATAATGTTCTACCATGTCCAGCTACATATACTGCTTACACATGTTTTGCTAGTTATTAATGTCTTAAATAGTGCTACATGGAGAAGCTATTTTACTATGATGTGACATCAATACATATGGATGGTGTAGACTAGTATTTATTTGTTTTATGCTTCATTGATGTTATTACTTTTTACATAATTGGTTAGTTTGTGATTGTCTATTGTGCACGACACTTAGCCTTATTTGGTGTGACATCTTTTTATCCCTTATTTATGATATTCTTATGTCTCTTGTATGTGGCCCTTGGCTTTATTTGATGTGAAATATTTGTCCCTTGTTTGTGACATATTTATGTCCCTTGCATGTGGCCTTTAGCCTTGTTTGATGCATCATTGTTTTTGTCTCTTGCATGTGGCCCTTGGCCTTGATTATTGTGACATTTCCATGTCCCTTGTATTCAATCCTTGGACTTATATTTATACATGACAATATACAAATAATTTTTTTTTTATGTGAGTAACTTATAGTACACATCCCTCATCTCAAAAGGGGGCATTACAGTGTGCTTGTCATAGAGACATAAGCCTCCATGAACATAAAATCATATCACAGTATATATTTTAGAGATTCATAATGGTTCAGATATTAGATGAGTTCAATTACATGAAAAAGGTTGACACATCAATATAAATTATGGGGTGTATGCCATGCATATGCAATCACTTTATGGAAACTTGCGTATAGATTCATACACACTTGAGTACATATGTAGAAAATTTACATGAACAAGAATTATAGGTTTCCACATACACATATATTTGAGATATAAGTTCTCAAATTCAACATATAGATGTATCATTCTATATTAGTTGGTATAGATTTAGGGGGCATGACACTTATTCATGCACATATACACACTTTCAGATTTAGGAGGCATTTGACTCATACACATACACAATAGTATAATTTACAAGTAGAATGACAAGTGGTTTTGATTCTACTTCACACTTGTTTCCATTGAGGTCATGATGGGGGCATGGACATTGTTCATTCTCCATCGATCATGCATTTATTCTACTTGAGTGAACTTGTGTGAAACTATATAATTAAATGTGAGGTAATGATGGGGGATTAAACACTATTCATTCCTTTTCAATCATGTGTTGTATTATATGAGCAAACTTGAACAAACTTGAGTGAAACTATGAAATTGAATATATAATTTGTCTAAAGAGTTTGATTCATGTTTTTAAGGGTAACGCATGTTAAGGTTTAACAACACTCAATGACTATGGCATTAATTCTAAATAACCCGTCATGTGGCTCCCATTTCTCTTTTGAGTAGTTATTTATGTTAGTACATCACATCTCCACACATTCATGAGGATTTGGGTACATTGTCTCCCTAACCTAAGGGCTTACATAATTGCACAAATTTGGGGCACATTGCCCCAAATATCCATGTGATTCAACAAAGAAGCACAAGTTATTTAATGATTCAACAAGGAAGAATAAATTCTTCAATGCTTCAACAAGGAAACATCATCTCCCATAAATTATAAGGGCAATATGGTTTTCACCAACACATGAGTGTAATCCTTTGCTCTTAAATTCTTTAAATTTTGAGTTCATATTTCAAATATCAATCCATAGACATTGACCACTACATGTTTGTTGAAGGTTTTGCTATTGAGTGACCTACATAATTCAATCTTCCTATCAAAGATAAAGTATGTTGTACACACTAAGGTGTAACTTTTTCCTTTTATTATAGTAATTCCATTACTAGAATTCAAGGAGACATTTGTAGATACTACATTTTGGTATTAATTACTTTACAGTGACAAGCTGGGCATACATTTATCATGCATGACTTGCACACACAAATATGTTTTTAACCCTCCATTCTCTCACACTGACAAACTACCTCATGCGTTTGATCCTGTCATTCTACTACTACACACTTATAAGAACCTCGCTATTTATTTCAAATTTGCTTACTATAATGCATAAACATCTTTAGACCTTCAATTCAACTCTCCTATATATGGGTCAATAATGTCAAATTGGTTTAGTATCGCTTATAGATAATGACATGATCCTAACAACACCTACCCTCTCCCAATAACAACTCATTTCTAAAATCAAATCTTTCCTTAGGTGTGGTCCATCTGCCTTGTGTGTTAATGACATGAGAAATTACCTAATTAGACTCATATATATACAAATTAAGGCTTCACTTCATAGGGGACTTGGTATTTATCTATCACATGTCTATACACTATTGCACATTAAACAATTATGTTTTATTCTTCCCAAATTTTGAATTAGTCACTAGGAGTAGTCACAAACTAAGTCTGAAGCATACTATAATTAATTCAAAATAAGCATTGTAAAATATCAAATACCAATCATTAGCTGCATTCATATAGCAAAGAATCATAATTACACATAATCACACTAGGTTGGATAACTATGCGTGTCTTTATTTTTATCCTTGGAGTATTGAATATGTAGGTAACGATCAATCATCAACGGGGATGATTTGGGTCATCTCATACCATTACACTTTCCTAAATTTTACAGGTTTTTTAGCCCTCATAACCATACATATGGTTTCAAGGTGAAGGAGAATAATTTTTAGAGCTACATATATCATCATGGTTTAACATCTTCCACACAGAGCTTTCAGATACATGCAAAGGTGATCATATGGTCACAGACCTATCTTTTGACACAAGTAACTACTGATCATTATAGGTTAGTATTGATGTCGATACTAACCCAAATCTAAGGGAACCAATCTTGCATAGATATAAACATAGTTTTAGAACTAGATGAATCACATAATTGTTTTAATTTATTATCCTCTACCAAAACACAATTTGTCAATTAGAAAAGCTAAGTACTTATCCCTTTGTTGTTCTTACTATGTTTATCATATGCCACTTATCATATGTTCTTACTATGTTTGAGACAAGTGATCACAAGCACATGTTTTCCAATCCCTTGCCTTAAAAGGGGACATATATCCAAGTATTTCAAGATTTTCAAGATTGAGCAAAGATTTCAAAATTTGAATGAATTTGAGAGAATTGAGAGCACAAAAAAATGATGCTTTCTCTATTTCCTTTATCAGGAAGTGGATTGGGTTGTCAAAAATCCCTAAGAAGTGCTAGTTATGTCTATGAATCATCTAAGAAGTTATAATCAAAATATTCCAAATGAGTGGAATAGAGTTTTATTTTTTAACTATAACATGGTTCGAGTATCACTAGGTGTAGTCATTTTTATTTTATTTTTTATTTTTTAATTTCTATTTTTCAAAGTTATTATATTTCACATCGATATGACACTGACTACTAGTTACAATTGGCCATTATTTCAAGTATGACAGATTTTCTAATAAGTGACAAAATATGTGTGGATGTAGCCTATCTCGAGCATCACTCAAATAATCCATCCTTCCCTAGGTGAGTCAAGGTACATGCTTCTATTTATTATTTTTATACTTTTGATGCGTAGATGCTGAGACTCACATATGCACATTAAAGTAATGAGCATTATGTAGACACCTAATTTTGGTTAAAACCCTTTTTTACAATGTCTTTTATATGTTTGTCACACATTGTACATTGTGTATATTTGGCTATTTTAGGACATTTTCTATTCACACTAGTCTTTACTTTTGCCTTAAATTTTTTTGGGTGTCTTCGACATTCATCATATTTAGCTATCTGCAATCTTGAACCTAATTTATACATTTTATAAGTTGCTTTCCACATTTTGGGCAACTGTTTCTCCAATTGATGACACATCGAATATGTCTTGTGTGTTTTTGCGGGTCCTTCTACCATGGCCCAATTTCTCACATTGTGACTTTAATTTATCAAACTTTTCCATTGCCAACCTTAGTGCATGTCATGTTATAAAGATCCCAAAATATATAAAGTCATCTCAAGTATCAATGAATTGTTTCCTAGGTGTTGATAAATGTTTTATCCTATCCTAACTTTAAGTTAGAGCTTTCATTTCCATATTTATTGCTACACTTACAACATAGTCTTCTACCTTGATAATTAAATATTCTTAAAACTATTGTGACATCATCCACTTGTATCAAAATAGAGTTTAGGTGACTATTTATGTAGTTTCATTACACTTCTAAGGAAGAGGAGGCAAAAACCTTGTTCAGTATTCCATTTACACAACATGAAGAACTACATTGGGTTTGATTCCAGTGTGCAACTCCCTTATGATTGACTAAACTATAGCCCTTTTTAATTCTTTATTTGAGCATTTATGGCAAGATAGGTCAAGAAAAAAAAAAGATATCAAATAATACAGTATGCTTATGAATTTAGAAAATTGAAGACACATGTCTGTACTATATCAGATAACACACTTGTACAAGAAAACTTAGAATCCAAAAAAAAGCATAGTATAAATTTGATGTAAAGGGGCGTAATTGGTGATAACATAGGAAGGGTAGATTCAAATGCAATTTTTTCACAAGGCATATTTAATGGTGAGTTTCTAGACACCATTATTTGTTCCTTTAATAGTTAAGAATACAGATTTCACATAGAGCTATATCATCACTTTCAGACCAATGTTTCACTCTTATAATCCCAAGATTCTGCCCAGGTGTGTTGATTTCATCACTTTTGCTATTTTTCTTAGTCTATTACTTGTCTAATTTTTATGTTTATGCTTGTTTAATATTTATGGCCATGAGGATGATCTTAATAATGATTTTGGATTGTATTTATCTTAGATCTCCTTGTGCACTTAGTTTTATCATATTATTAGTGGTAAATCACCATAATGTTGTAAACAAATAAAACATAAGTATCAAAGGTATGGTTTCAAGAAGTGTGGTAACCTGAATCATCATTAAAAGGAGAGATATCAAGGTGGAAGGCTATAAGAGATACCTAAACCTTTTGGTAAGTGACATGTGTATCAATTCAGATGTTTATTTATATGTTTGAACTCTTTATAGGTTCTTTATGATGAACCAATACAAGAGGTGGTGGGAAAATCTCGAGAAGTGGATGAGTAGGTACAAGTTTTATGTAAAGGGTTAGCCTCTCCATGTCATCATTGACACTAAAATCTAGAAGAACATCATTGCATAAGCAACAACTCAGTGCCTAGTCCTCATGACTAAAACACGTCCCAAAACATACTCTTTGTGGTGGCTTTGGCAGGGGAGGATATTGTTTTATCTAAATGTGGTTTAGGGTTAAATAACAAATACACAAATAAATAAAACTATGGCATAAGTTAAATGTATGATAAATCAATCTAAAATAATATTAATATCTAGAAATGCAATAAAAATATGAACAAATGGAATGAACAATTGATCAAGATAATCAATAACAATGAAATGACAAAGAAAGTTGGAATCAGACACACCTAGTTACTAAACAAAAAATTCGGAACTGAATTTGAACTATGGAGGTGACTGTTCATGCATGTGTCAAATATTATCGTCAAATTATGAAAGGACATATTCAACATTAAATCTACTACCATCAAATGTGTATTGGGTAGATTTAGTAGGTCATTAAATTTGTACTACATGTAACTATTAAATATGTCCTCAACCACCAAATATTTACTCTGTTTTATTCTAGATTCTTGATTTATCTATGCAGGTGCACTATTAGATGTCATATAATGTTTTACAATCATAATGTATAAATATTAGACATAGTCTTAAGTTTTGCCTTCTTTCTACTTCTTTCTATGCAGGTGCACTATCAGATGTCATATAATGTTTTACAATCATAATGTATAAATATTAGACATAGTCTTAAGTTTTGCCTTCTTTCTACTTCTTGATTTATCTATGGGGAAACACCATAATGCACACACTATGTTTATTGAACAAACACACACACACACACACACACACACACACACACACACACACACACACACACACACACACACACACACACACACACACACACACACACACACACACACACATACACACACACACACACAATAAAAAATGGAAGGGAAAAACACAATCCAAAATGTGTGGAAAGGGGCACTATTTATAAAGGGAAGGAAAACACAACAAGACTAAACAAAACTATTTATGAGTTGGGCAAAGTATGATCCCTTGAGAAGCAAGTTTTGACAAAGATGATGACAACTTTGACGAGATTGTGAGAAACCAAAACAACATTATTTTAACTATATGTAGGGGATAAACATGAGGCACAAGTGGGAAGATAAATATGGGATCAAACACTTGACCACACGTGTTTTCATCATGAATAAAAGGAATATGTCTCAAATTGATGTTTGGAATACTAACAACAAGAGTCGTATCTTCTAAGTCTTTGCTTTGTGGTTGTTCTTGCTACTCTTTATGCCGAACTAAATCACCTTTAGGCATCTCCAAAGGCGAGTTTGAGGTAAAAACCTCATGGCACTAAACATGACTAGAAAATTCTTATTGATTCTTTCTTCCCTCTTCTTCAAAAGCTTCTTTGTGCTTATGTTTCACATCATCACATACCTCTTTTTATTCAATGTGAAACTTGTTATTTCAAAACTTAACTCATTTTCTTGTAATGAGGTTGGAGTTGAATTTTCATTATGTTCTCCCATGACTTCCTTCTCTTGGACTAAATTTTCACTATTTTCTTCAAAGCATCAAATGAAAGAAATAGATTCCTCTATTGGAGTGCTCACCATAATGGAATTTGAACCATCACTTTCATCTCCAACACAAAGAACTTGCTCTTTTTGTATTTATTCTACTGTAGACAAATTATGGATTGGGAAAACTTATATTTATTTTATTTGTACAACTCCATAAACATATTTAAAAAACTATACTCTTTTTGGATCATCAAGAATCTCATGAATTGGATATTATTTGAAGGATGGCATGAAGAGGAAAATGTTTTTTACTGTATTATCACTTGTAAAAATATAATCAACCTGTAATTCAGATTCTTTCAAACACTTATCTCTTTGACTTCTTCTTTTTCCACCCAATGTGATTCATGCATAGTCATTACATAGATGAACACATTCCTCTTTTGTTTTACTGCATAGAGCTCGCACCTCTATATCCACACTCTTTTTCCAAAAGTTTGCTCACAACCTTGTGCACAAGTCATGTCCCTACTCACAAACTTTTATGTAATGTTCACCCCAGATCGTAGACTACACATTCCATATTATGTAGCCTCACATACTTCATAGGCATATGTTCACAGGATTTCCAGATCTTTTGGGTCCCACCTCAGCACAACCACATGTCCTCCTGCTATTTCTCTTAATTTTTGCTTATTTAGTAATTTAGGAAGAAGATAAGAAACTAGTAATAAGGGTGTGGTAGAAGAACCTGGTTATTATGTGTGTGTGATCCAGATGAGTGTAGAGAGCTCTTTTTTATCTTGGAAAGTTGACCTATAGATAAAAAAGCACTAACAAAAAGGGTTGTTAGAAAGATAGTTAGGTGGATTGCCTAGCGTGAGCTAGATCTAAGAAGCATGAGCTTGTTAGGAGGTTGTCAATCCACTCTTTGATAATAATTAAGTTGAAAGACATAAAAGGAAAGTACTTGCATCAAATAACAAAAAGTAATTGAAATTAAATATAAGAATAAAATGAATGTTTGATAGAGAAAATAACTAAATATAGTAATAACGAGTCAATACTAGTGCTAAAGTGGATTAGGTCATGTTCATATAATTAGGTAGGGGTCTGTGAATAGGTAGGGACATAGAAAGTTGGATTTGGTTGGAGGTAAGGGATTATAAATAACTTGTTATTATTTATTGCCATAGTGATCATTGGTGGTCAGGGTGACCGTCAATGGTTAAGCTGACTGTCGACGGTTTGGTAACCATCGATGGTTGGAGGTGATTGGTGGTGGTTATGTTAACTGTCAGTGGTTGCTTGTGGATTTTGGAAGTGTTCAAAAAAGGAGTTTGCAAAATGATTTTATGATTAGGCAAAGGTATGTTAAGGATTCAGGAGTGAGAAAATAAGATATAAAAGGGTCTGGTTAGGGTAGGAAGGTCAGAAATGAAATAAATAAAGCTAAAATACAAGATATACCTGTTGCTTGCTAAATGGTTGATGGCTAGAGAAATTTTGGCAGGTTAACGGTACTTTGCCTCAAGATTAATTTGGGTAGAGGTTTGGGTCTCTATTGTAGTTGCTTGATTATTGGAATAATGGCTAATAAGTTGGAAGCTAGATCATCTATATGTTGGAATACTTGAAAGTGTTTGTCCTTGCTTGATAAAAACTTGGATCCTTTTCACCTCCTACTCCCCTCCTTTTATAGGCAAAGAGATATGGAGGATAGAAGGTTCCCTAGTAGGTTGGATTGTTGATTTTGATGCTTGGGAGTTCATTAGCACTGGATAAGGCAAACATATTAAACTGTGCCTTGCTAGCTTGCACACAGTTGGTGATATGTTAGAGACGTTAAGACCTAACTATCGATGATCAACTTACTAGGTGGTCAAGCTAACCATCAGTAGTTGAGTGTCTAAATGTAAAAGGGTCAAGGCAAGTTAAAAGGGTATGGTTAAGTTAGTAAGTAAGTTAATGAGTTTATTTAGCTAAGTAGCTAACTAGACATAGGGTCATGATGGGTTGGTTAGTGGGTCAAGAAGGGTTAAGTGGTCCCTAAGGTATCTCAAGGCATTTTGAATTCTAGAACCATAGTGTGTAGTTTTCTAGTGTCTACACTTACCCTAATCGTGTGATTCAAGATGTGGCCTAACTAACTGTTAGCCACCAACCGAGAATCATAGGATTAGGAATCATTGAATATAGCCTAGATATTAAATATTTAGACTATTTCCAATTATAACATCTAACAGGAGATTGGTGCACCTATCAACATCATCCTTGGTAGCTATATAACAGTTATCATTGATCTTATATTATGTATGTTAAATATGTGACATATCCATCTATCCATGCGATTAACAATAGCCATAATCAATGCAATACATAGTCATAACACATTTAACTTGCTTCATGCATCTATTTTGTATACACACATTGTAGACATTATACTATGTATTCCCTATTATTTGATTTATGAATAGAAGTTACATTTGCTGCAAGTAACACTTCTGCTCCATTAAATGTGTGTTTGATTGTCTACCTGAATACTAACCAAGCATTCACTATGCACAATTAATATTAGTTGTCCCCCATACACTTGGTATTGGGCCCCATGGTAAAAATCATTAGTATCAGAACCAACTTGAGGATTCATATCATAGATTCAATCTATTCTTTTATATGCATATAACCACATGAAAACAATGAGATAGAAGGTTTAATAGTCAGTTTTGTTTCAAATAATCCAAAAGAACATCATAGCAAAAGCAAGATCACTGATGCCCAAAATTAACTTGAGGTATCCCCAAAAGTTTAAAGGCTCATCATCGATGTACTAAAGGCACATCACACCAATTTTTTTGATCAATTTCATGAGTTAATGATTTAGCTCAACCCGACACCTTCTCATTCATCTCAATAGTATGCTCCACAATGGTTTTATCAACAAACCCCCTTTAAAGTACAAGTCAATCTTGACATCCCTATGTTCAAAGGTAAGGTCGACACCAAATCAATGGATGCCTAGATTTGACAACTTGAGGTGTAAAACTTAGTCAACTACTTCACCAATGTTGAGAAGATCACCTTTATAGTACTAAAGATGTCCATTTTGATTATTCATTAGTAGGAGACCTTTAGTGTACAACATTCATAGGAGTGCATTCAAATTAAATCATGGAATATTTATGTTGATGCGCTAAAGGAGGAATACAATCCTCTCTGACACTTTGAAGATGAATACATCAAGTTACAACAACTATGCCAATGTAGGGATCAATAAATGGAAGACTACACCAATATATTCCATGATTACTATGTCTGCCTACAAGAGAAATTGAGTGAATAACATAAGGTGCTAAAGTACATCAATGAACTCTCACCTTATATTTATGTGAAATTGGATTTCTTAACTTCCAACACCTTGGGACAAGCCTATTGTAATGCTACCAAGATCAAAACCAAGGGAAAGATGAAGTATCATACCACCTCTTCATCCAAAGTAGTGTGCAAGGCCCAACACTTGCACAACTCCATGTCACATCCCCTTGGATAGAAGCATTGTACTTATTGAAAAAGTGAGCAGCCTCTAAAGACCACACAACAATCGAGGGTCCCTATCCCTTTTTCTTCAAATAAAGGCAAGAAGAAGTTTTGGTGATAAATGGTACCATTTCCATCGCTCATCCACCCATGATGACTATGAATGTCATGCGCAATATTCCTTACTCTCACAATATGCATTAAAACCCACACTAATGGATAACACTGATCCATATGCCTCTTGTCTAAGTACTAACACCACTACGATTGACATCTCTGAAGAGTAAAAATGTCTCTTCCACACCAATTTATAGGTGAAGGGTCAACCTCTCTATGTCATCATCGATAGTCATAGTCAGAACAACATCATTACATAACCAACAACTCAATGCCTTGGTCTTACCACTACTGTGCACCCTAAGCCATATTCATTGGGTTGGTTGTAGTAGGGAAAATATATACATGTCTGATGATATTACATTTTTTAGTAAAAATTCAAACTTATGGAGGATAAAGTCACTTGTGACATCATATCTCTAGAGGTCTACGACATCTTACTAGGGAGACTGTATCTATACAAATGTAAAGCTAAATATCAAGCCAAGTAACAACATTGGACTATTCATGCATAAGATTATTTATATCACTTATTTGAGTTAGTGCCCCCTACCAAAGTCACCTTGGTATCCACCAAATAATGTCACAAACTTGTCTCCCAT
Organism: Torreya grandis; assembly: GCA_037957365.1. Taxonomy (NCBI): domain Eukaryota; kingdom Viridiplantae; phylum Streptophyta; class Pinopsida; order Cupressales; family Taxaceae; genus Torreya; species Torreya grandis. The sequence goes on from JARHVA010004307.1 coordinate 1,436,523, forward strand.
GTACATAAGTTCATGTTGCTCATGGTTCACCCTGACACACCTACATAGTAGAGGACAAAGCACACACTAGCATTGTACAACACTCATATAATGTTGTAGTAACAATAACTTGATAATTTATTGGAGTAGCGTAGCAAAGTCTTCATAGATCCTAAAGGCATTCCAACACATTGCATAATAAAACACTGCATCGATTTGGTCCTTAGTTCCCCTATTCTAAATATCCCCACATATCATAGATCAATTTGGGAGAATGATGAAATCTAGAACTAGACACAAGATCTCCTTGATCAAGGCAAGATCAGGCTAGCTCTTCACCTTGTGGGATTTTGATAGCCCTCGTACCTAAGAAGGATGGGTCCTGGTGACTCTACATAAACTATCACATGCTCAACAAGATAATGGTGAAGAATCGATATCCACTACTACACATTGATGACCTTTTGAACTAGCTTCAAGTTGATCAATATTTCACTAAGATCAACTTAAATTTAGGTTATGACTAGGTTCTAGTCCATCATGAAGACAATAAGAGATTTGATGTTTCCATAGTCCATAAAAGTAAGCATGTAATTTTTGGGATTATAATTATGTGCACTATTTTTACTCGATGCATTTCAAATCACTGCCCATGATTCATCATCAGGAAATGTTCATGAATGGGACTACCATCATGAAGACATCTGAAAAATAACATTTAAGACATGAGAAGGATTGTATGAATGGTTGGTCATGCCTTTCGGCCTAACCAATGGGTTAGCCGCATTCATGCATTTAATATATGATCTACTTAGGGATTTCCTTAACTCCTTCATCATCGTCTACTTGGATGACATTCTCATCTTCAACAATACTTAGGAGGAGCACTTGGAGTACATCTCACACATTTTTGACACCTTGCCTTAACACAAGTTGCAAGCCAACTTAGTAAAATATACATTTGGCATTGCACAAATCTAGTACTTGGGCTACATCATTGATCACATAAATATCCACGTAGACCTAGAAAAGATCAAAGTAATCCAATATTGGCCTACTCTACACAATCTCATAAAATTGAGGAGTTTTCTTGGACTTGCTAAGTATGACCATAAGTTAGTCCTTAGTTATTTACACATCCCTTGGGCTCTCAGCCATATAACATGTGTAAAATCTAAGTTTGATTGGACTCATACACAACAATGCACTTTTTGAGGCACTCAAGTAATGCCTCTATGCAATGCCTATTATCACATTGTCAAACATTACATATTCCTTTGAAATTCACACTAATGCATCTAACTACGCACTCAATACAATGCTCATGCAACATGGACATCTAGTCACATACCACTTAGAGACATTCAGTGACATGATGAAAAGGTACTCTACCTATAAGAAATAATTGTATGTTATTGTGCAGGAAATTAAGCAATGGTGACATTATATTATGGGGAAGGAGATAATTGTTCATTCGAACCACAAGCCACTTCAGTTCCTATAGAAATAGAACAAGTTGGAGAATGCACAACACATGGAATGGATGACTTACCAATAATATTTCCATCTCATGATCAATCACAAGAAAGGGAAGGATAACAAGGTAACATATTACCTTAGTCGATCACTGGTTCACACACTCATCATGGTGTTAGACACACACAATCATAACTTAGTAAATTGGGTACCTCTCTACTCAGTTGACCAGGACTTAGAAATAACTTACACTAGCCTAGTGCAAGGTAGATAAGTTCAAGAGTTCTACTTATTTCCCTAGCTTCTCTTCAAGCTCAAATAACTTTATGTTCCTAATGGTGCATGTTACCAATGACTCATATGGGAGGTACACTACGCCAAGACTTAAAAACACTTTAACGTGACAAAGACTCTAGCTGTATTACAATCACACTTTTATTGACTGTATATGTGCACAAATGTGGAATGCCACATCAAGTCTTACTTTCCTTGTTACATTTCCAAGCCCATAAATAAGAAGCTAGGAATTTACACACCTCTACCGGTTCCATCCAGACCATGGGATTCTATCAACATGGATTTCATGACTGGGTTTCCTATGATGAGATGCCAACATGACATTGTGTTCATTGTAGTAGATAGGTTTTATAAGATGGCTATCACAGTCGCTTACGAGAAAGACATTAATGCAATTGGTACTGTGTAATTTTTATTCAACCATGTTTGGATTCATTTTGGGCTTTTAACATATATCATCTTTGATTGAGATCTGTGCTTTGAAAGTCACTTTTGGCAAGTATTATGAGACTTGATGGGTACACAGTTGGATTGGTTGACAACTTTTCATCCACAAATAAATGCACAAACTGAAGTGGTCAACCACACACTTTTTCATCTTATATGAATGTACAATCGTGCACATGCTCATACTTGGGATATCAATCTCTTGTACATTCAACACACCTACAATAAAACCCTTCACAACTTTATAGGTCAAAGTCCATTCTAGACATGTCATGGGTTTCAACCTTCAACACCTCTAAACATCTCCTATTGTGTACCAGCTGACACTAAATCATGTACACAGGAATGGGAAGTGAACAAAGCCAAAAAGTTTCTATGACACATCCAATCTATTCATTAACAAGTTCAACAAATCCTCTCTCACACACAAATAAAGTACAAAGAGTGCCATGATGCACATCACACACCTCATGCATTCCAAGTTAGTGATATAGTTTGGTTGTGTTATTCCCAAAATCCATCACTTGCTTTTGTGGACAACATACCGACCATTTTGGTCCAGCAGAGCAAAACTCTCTCTTTTCTTTCTCAAAAATGTTATGAGCAGTTAAGTTTTTCAAATATTTAAGCCTTTTTCAGCTTAGGAAGTCGCAGGTTCAACAGGCAGGCTTTCTCAAAGGGAAGTTCAAAACACTTAAGGCATTTCCTTAGTTTTTTGAGGATGGTTCAACATCGAGGTTCAATCAAAAGACTTAACGGTGGGCTTCAAACAATTGGAATGAACCATTGAACCCCACCTCCAAAAAGAGTTCAAAGGTTCAACGGGTTTAAAGGTTCAATGACTTCGGTGGACTTAAAGAAAATAAGGCTTCGAAGAGTGAAGATTGAACTATTGAACCTTGAACCAAAAGAGTTCAAAATTTCAAAGGTTCAACAAGTTCAAAGAGTTCGATAAACTTAGAAAAGGAAATGATCCAGAGAGTTTGAAGCTTCAAAGGATTCAAAGAAATAGAATGAACCGTTGAACCTTGAACCAAAATGGTTCAAAGGTTCAAAGGGTTCAAAGAGTTCAAAGTTTAAATGAAATCTTCAAGCGAATGGATGAAGTGGAAGATTTCAGAAAGAATTTCAAAGAAATGGTTCAACCAAAGAAGAAAAAGAGAGCGAACATGGCCCTTTATAAAACATTGAATCAACGAACTGTTGATCTATTAAACCATTGAACCTTTGAACCAAAAAAGTTCAAGGTTCAAGGTTCAAAGAGGTTCAAGCGACCGGTGATGTCCTCGTGGATGTCAAATTTAGGGTGATGGAATAACCATTGGTTTTCAATATCCCTAAGAATAAGCTTAGCAACCAGCCCAGAAAGGAGCCGAAGGAGCCATCATAAAATGAGAAGATAGCCCCAAGAGCTCAGATCGCTAGGAAGAGACAAAACGTGGCAAGGAAAGAGAGAACAACTACAAGAAATCCAAAAATATCTATAAGAGAGTTATTTTCAGTAGGTGGAATAGTCCACTAGGTTAACATCAAAGAATGTAAGCATTCAAAGGTGCAGCCTATTTTTTTGCATTAAGGCAAATGGACAACCGTGTAAGCATCATAAAGAAGACCAGATAACCCATGCTTAGGAGGAGACATTTGAGATGATTTAGAATGCCAAAGTTAAGGCTGATGACCTATTCCAGCATGGCCCTTTCACATATGTTCAATGCATTCAATTCAGTGTGGGCCATTTTCATGAAAACAAGCGCCCAAGTCTTTCTTGTGATGCTATTTATTGTAATCTCTCTTTTTGTATAGAGAAGATATCTCTGTTATCAGAAACGAAGCTCTGCCCAAATTGAAAGGCATTCCTGAGACTTTGAGCTCAGACTGCTAATCATATTTTGTTAAATGAATGAGAAAGCAAGCGACCTTTCAGACTTTGTGTTAGAATAAGCTTGTGTCATCTAGGAAATTATTTTTATGTCTATTTTATAAATACGGTCTTGTCCATTTAATCAAACAAGCAGAACTAGTGGAAGTAAGCTGGAAGATGTCCTGAAGCTGACTGTGGGAGACTTTGTGCTGCCATAATTGCCTTCAGTATGTGTTTTGTGTAAAGGATACTGGACTTTGAGCTCCCCTTATCCTTCGTAACCTTTTACTCTATTGTAGTTAAAGTGGAGACTTTAGGTTACACTTCAAACTACTGTGTTCCTTTGTCCTAATCAATGGGAGGAACAATGAAAGACTTTGTGCTTTCATGGGTTTCTTGTGGTTTCTGTTACTACCTAGGAAGAATTCTGTTGTTGGCTAAATGTCATTTCTGAGAAGAGAAGTGCCTTCAGTAATTACACCAGAATTCTCCTATATTATGTGAACATCATCTCTAAAAAAAGAGAGATGGATGGTATGATTTCACCCCTGTGTCTATTTTTAGCGCGCACGCACACACACACACACACACACACACACACACACATATATTATTGGGAACCTCCCCTTGCTGAGAGAAGAGATTTATCTCATTTTGGCTATGGTCACCACACCCATTTTGTCGCATAAACCTCCTTATGCTATGGTTGATGCACCTATTTTGCTGTCATTCAGCTAGTGACAAAATATTCACCCAATAATTTTTGGTGACTCTGTTGGGAAAGAACAAGCAGCTTGAAGCCTCAAGCTTCAAATTGAAGCAGTTCCAATTCTTTTCTATTTTCATTTTACACTCTGGCAGATCCACCGTACACGTGAATCTAGAGAGCTCAAGGTATTGTTGACCCTGTATTTGAGTTTGTGCAATAAAATAATTTTGATCTTTCCCCTCAACAAACTCACCTTCAGTGAACCAAGAGTTTTCCTCCTCCAAACATCAGGTCCCCAATACCAGGCAAAGCTTCTCTTTCCTCTGCTAGTAGAGCTTTATCCCTATGTATCCCACATAGATTTATTATCCCTCCCTTCAACAACCATATCATGGCAGCTCAAGGCCCTTGGGGTAATACTTTTGGTCCCCTGAATCTGACCCCACCTCTACATGAGCTACCCCATAGCTCAAGGAAAATTTTTCTCAAGTTCTATGGTGATGGGAAAGTTCATCCTGATGAACATATAACAACCTTTTGCATAGCCTGTGGTGTAATATGCATTGAATATGAAGACATTGCAGTTAGACTATTTGTGAAAACATTGCAAGGCATTGTTGCAGACTGGTTTTATCATCTGTAAGCACAAATAGTGACTGGTTGGAAAACTCTCAAGGCCAAATTTGAGGCTAGATTCAAGCCTGTAGAAGATGCACACGCCCTATTAGCCCAGCTTACACAAATGAAGAAGGAGCCTCATGAACCCATGAGAGACTTCATTGCTAAATTCGACAAGCTGAGGAACAAGATTCCCATAATTACTCAGCCGACACTTGAGAATCTCAAATGCTTCTTCATCAATTCTCAGCTTCCTAAAGTGAGTTTTTTTTTAGGCGGGCTGGCCACATAGATCTTGTTGCAGCTCAAATTTTGGTGATTAAGGTTGAAGATGATCTTATCTTGGTAGGAAAGATAAGAAGAGATCCTAATAGAAGTAAATCTTTTTCATATTCTGAATATTCTTCTATAGGCACCACTGATTCGATGGTGCAAAAGCTAGCAAATGAATTGCTAGCTCTCAAAAAAAAATGGCACAAGGGATGTCTGTTTCCTCTTATCAGGATATACCAAGGAGGACATTTTTTAACCAGTCATATCAGGGCAATGCTGCCAAAAATTAAGGGCAACTAAATCACCTTCCTCCCCCACCAGGGAAACTTTTCATTGAAGTAGCACCAACTAACTCAGTAGTTAGTTATCCTGAAACTGAATCTGATTTTTCTTTCCAACCTGAGTTAAACCAAGAAGATGACACTGATCTCTTTGTAAAGAATAAAGAAGAATCAGCTAGGGACTCCAACATTAGTTTTTTAAATTACCAAGATAAACCTAGAAGTAAGGGAGAAGCGTTTGATGGATCATATGTTGTATTTACCATGTCTTAGAACCAGTCAGCTCAACAAGTAGATAAAGGAGAAATAGGGGAAGAATCTCAACCAACAATTTCAATTGCTAAATGAGAAACTTCACTACATTTCCAATCAAAGGACCCAGTGATCACTAAAAAAATAAGTACCTCAAATGTTCCTTCGCCTTCTACTTCAAATTCATAAACTAGTCCTACACCTAGCAAAAACCAGATTGATGGAATGCCTTCCTCTGTTTCAAATTCATTTGATATAATTGACCATGTTAAGAAGACCAAAATTTAAATATCTGAGTTTGAATTTTTGCAATCTAACCTTGAGTAGTTGGATAGGTTAGTTCAATGTGTAAAGGATAAAACTGTCCCTATAGGACAAATTTTTTAAAAAGTAACTCTTGTTCCCCCAAAGAATACACATGCTCGAAGTAATCTTTTGATTACTCCTCCAGCTACCCCTGGAAAGACAGAACCATTTTATGTCTCCCTACTGATAAATGATCATCAGCTGAATAATTGCATAATTGATTCTGGCACATCTAACAATGTCATCCTTGCTAAGGTGGCAGACTCTCTTGGTTTCACGCCGACTAAGATCTTTGGGAGATGTTTCTCCATGGAAAACAAATAAGTGCCTCTACTGGGACAAATCAAAGATACTCAATTTGCATTTACGGCCTTCCTAGATAAAAGAATCAAAATGACAGTCCTAGTGGCCAACGTCTCAGCCTCCTATGGCATTCTTCTTGGGCAAATTTTTTGCAAGGATGTTGGTGGAGAATTGAGCATGAACTTGTTTGAGGTGAGGATTCATGTCAAGGGTGTCATGCAAAGGCTGCTTTCTGAGAAGGAATTGAAGTACATTATTACCCAAACTTTAGCGCTTGAAGCTCAAATTCTATTTGAGTCTTCAAGTATGGATAATTACTTTTGGTTTACTGAAGACGTTCCTATTTCAGCAAATAAAAGCTTAGTAAGTGACAATCCAAAAAATTTAGATAAGACACCAAAAGAATTGGTAGGGTGTAGTACACATGAAAAGGGATCTTCTCTCCCTAATGAAGAAAAATCTGAAAGAAGATCAAATTCTAATGATGTTTGGATTCTGAAATTTGATGGCAGCAATTCTTCTACCAGTTCTGGAGTTGGAGTAGTTTTGATATCTCCTCAAAGAGATATTTTTTCTATGCATATAAATTGCAGTTCAGCAACACCAACAACACTACTGAGTATGAATCACTGCTTCTTGGATTAAACGTTGCTCAAGATAAAGGTGTTAAAATATTTCATGCCAAAGGAGACGTTGAGCTGGTGGTTTGTCAGGTGAGGAAGCTGTATCAAACCAAGAATGGGAAATTATGACATTATCACAATCTAGTGTGGGACTGCATTGAAAGCTTTGATGCTTTTAGTATTTCTATCATGCCCAGAGAATTCAACAATCGTGTAGATTCATTGGCCGTCTCTGCAACTCTCTTGATCCCTCACCAAGATTTTAAAGAAGATAGGTACACTATCGAGTTGGTCTTTCAACCAAGTGTACCTGATAATACCAACCATTGGTAGGTATTCAATAGTGATAACCAAATAATTGCTTTTTTGAAACAAATAGATAGCTTTGAAAAGCTTCATTTTGAAGGCAGTGAATCTCCACCATGGGAATCAGCTTCTGAGATAAATTCTAAAGTTGATGAAGAGTTCTTTCAGCTCAAAAGGAATAAAATTCCCAAAAGATTAGTTTCTCTTAAAAAACTTTTCAACAAGCATGATAGGTTTGTCAAAAAACAACAAATGGATTCAAAATCCTTCAAGAATTTTGATCAAATAAATTTGAGTACAGAAGACAATCTAAAAATGGTCAACATTGGAAATTGTTGTACCCCTGATGAAAAACTCAAATTTATCACTCTGCTTCACCATTACATTGATGTTTTGGCATATTCATATGATGATCTGAAATCTCTCAGACCTAAAAAAATCAAGCACGAAATTTCTCTCAAAATTGGGTCATTGCCTCACAAGCAGAAGCAAAGGCATTACAATCCCAAGATATCAGGCATGATTTTGTCTAAAATATAGAAAATGTTGAATGCAAGAATTATTTTTCCAATCTATCATTCCACCTAGATTGCGAATATAGTCACTATAAGAAAGAAAAATGGAGAAATTTTCCTGTGTTGATTTCAAAAACTTGAATCAGTCATCTTTAAAAGACAACTATCCCCTGCCCATCATGGATCAACTACTGCAAATAATGACTACCGCTGAGATGTTATCAATGCTAGATGGGTTTTTAGGATATAATCAAGTAGAAGTTGGTGAAGTAGACCAACATAAGACCACTTTCACAACACCTTGAGGCACCTTTGCATATCGCATAATGCCTTTTGGCTTGATCAATGCTGGCGCCACTTTCCAAATAGCAATTGATCTTGCTTTCAAAAATGAAATGGATAAGTTCATTATAGTATACCTTGATGATTTGATAGTCTTTTCTAAGCATCATCCTAATCATGTGCATCATCTACAACAAGTGCTGAAGCGATGTAGGTAGAATAATATTTCTCTTAATCCCAAGAAATAAATTTTTGGGGTTATTGAAGGGAAACTTCTCGATCACACTGTGTCTCGAGAAGGCATAAAGATTGACCCAAAAAGGGTCAAATCCATTCAAAAGCTTGCTCTTCCTACCAATAAGATTGCAGTTCACTCTTTCTTTAGAAAGGTGAATTTTATGCGAAGGTTCATTCCTAAATTCGCAGAGAAGACTCGCCACATTGTCAATATGATGAAGGGCAAAGCCACTTTCAGCTAGACTGAAGAAGGCAAGTCAGCATTTCAAAACATCAAGGAAGCTATCGCCCATGCCCCAATTCTAGTTTGTCCTGATTACACTAAAGACTTTGTGATGTATAGCTATGCTTCTGAACATACGCTTTCAGCCATCTTGGTTCAGCAGAACAAAGATGGAGAATCTCCCATATCTTTCATGAGTTATTCTCTTAAAGCTCATGAGCTAAAGTATTCAAACATGGAGAATCATGCTTATGTTGTGGGAAAGATGATAAATCACTTTCATTTTTACATCCTGAACTCACACACTATTGCTCTAGTTCTTGATACAACAATCAAGTCCATTCTAACTCAACATGAGTTTGGAACTAAAAGGGGTAATTGGATTGCCAAAATCTAAGAGTTTGATCTTGTTATCAAACCAATGAAGCTTTTGTGGGGAAGGGGCCTCTGCCAATTAATTGTTGATAACATACCAAAAGAAACAGAGCATAAAGAAATAGAAGTTGAAGACACGCCAACAGTGTTTTTTATCATCACTACAAATGAGTGGTATTCGAATATTGCTCATTTCTTTACCTATGGTGAGTGTTCTGCTCCCCTGTTTCGTAAAGAAAAGAAGATTGTTAAGTTGAAAGCTGCCAGCTTTGTCCTATGGGATAATGGTTTATACAAGAGAAAATTTGATGGGTTATTCCTTCGCTGCATGGATAAAGCGTAGCGGAATAAACTTTTTGAGTCCTTTCACAATTTAGCTTGTAGAGGAAATTTTTCTACGCCTATAACTGCCTATAAGATTTTGTGAGCCAGGTACTATTGGCTTACTTTGTTTCAAGATTCATACGTTTAACTGCGTAGATGCGAGCTATGTCAATAATTCATTGGCAAACTCAAGTTGGCTACATTAGCTCTCAAGCCTGTGGTGATAGAAGAGCCATTTCAATAATGGGGGATTGATTTCATTGACGTTGTAAATCTTTCCTCAAGTGTTAGACATGATTATGTCCTTACAACCACATACTACTTTACTAAGTGGGTGGAAGCCATTCTAGTCAAGCATGCTACTTCAAAAGTAGTATGTAATTTTCTCAAAGAAAACATCATTTTCAAGTTTGGAGTCCCAATCAGGATTATAACAGATAATCCAACATGTTTTTCTTCTCATGAGATTACCCAGTTCTGTTATTATTATGGGATTATTATCTCCCACTCATTTGACTATTATCTGTAAGGAAATGGTCAAGCAGAATCAAGCAACAAAAATTTGATGACCATTATCAGGGAGCTGGTAGATGACAATCAAAGAACCTGGCATAAAGCATTGCTTGACGCTTTATAGGCAGACAAAATTACACTCAAGAGGGCAATTGGCATGTCTCTATTCCAACTTCTGTATGGTCTGAATGCAGAGATACCAATCACCCTGGAATTACTAACATTAAAGTTAGTGAAGGCAGTGGAAGATTCAATTTTTGAAAGTTCCATCGACAAGAGGATCATGTGCTTGACTAAACTAAATGAGTAAAGAACTATGGTGGTAGACCGAATTGCTGCACATCAAACTCTGGTAAAGAGACTCTTTGACCAGAAAGTAAGGATTTGTGACTTTCAGATTGGAGATCAAATCTTATTGTGGGACAAGAGGAGAGAACCAAAAGGAATGCATGAAAATTAGATTCCCTATGGAGAGACCCATTTTCCATTCATCACTTAAATAGTAAAAATAGTTTCTTACTGAGATATTAAGATGGAATGCCATTTACTCTGCCTCACAGTGGGTAGCATCTGAAGCACTTCAATCCTTGAAGTATCAGATAAGTCCATTTGTATATATGTATAGTCTTTCTTTATTTTGTGTTTTTCATGTATTTTTAGCGTCATTTTTTTTTGGCACCTTTCTTTTTGGGTAAGTATGACTCCGTAGCCCAATGACATAAATGAAGGCACTGAGATTTTGGTTTCTACTCCCTTCGATTACTTCAATTTTCAATCGATGGAAGTTTCTCAACTGGAGCCAACTATTATTCTCAAAATCTGTCACTTGCTTTTGTGGACAACATACCGACCATTTTGGTCTAGCAGACCAAAACTCTCTCTTTTCTTTCTCAAAAATGTTTTGAGCAGTTAAGTTTTTTAAATATTCAAGCTTTTTCAGCTTAGAAAGTCGCAGGTTCAACAGGTGAGCTTTCTCAAAGGGAAGTTCAAAACACTTAAGGCATTTCCTTAATGTTTTGAAGATGGTTCAATGCCGAGGTTCAATCAAAAGACTTAACAGTGGGTTTCAAACAATTGGAATAAACCATTGAACCATTGAACCCTGCCTCTAAAAAGAGTTCAAAGGTTCAACGGGTTCAAAGGTTCAATGGGTTCAAAGGTTCAACGACTTCGGCGGACTTAAAGAAAATAAGGCTTCGAAGAGTGAAGATTGAACTATTGAACCATTGAACCTTGAACCAAAAGAGTTCAAAAGTTCAAAGGTTCAACAAGTTCAAATAGTTTGATGGACTTAGAAAAGGAAAGTATCCAAAGAGTTCGAAGCTTTAAAGGATTCAAAGAAATAGAATGAACCATTGAACCGTTGAACCTTGAACCAAAATAGTTCAAAGGTTTAAAGAGTTCAAAGAATTCAAAGTTCGAATAGAAGCTTCGAGTGAATGGATGAAGCAGAAGATTCCAGAAAGAAGTTCAAAGAAATGGTTCAATCGAAGAAGAAAAAGAGAGCGAACGCGACCCTTTACAAAACATTGAATCAACGAACCGTTGAACCATTGAAACTTTGAACCAAAAGAGTTCAAAGTTCAAGGTTCAAAGAGGTTCAAGCGACCGGTTACGTTCCCGCATACGTCAAATTCAGGGTGATGGAATAACCGTTGGTTTTCAAAAGACCTAAGAACAAGCTCAACAACCAGCCCATAAAGGAGCCAAAGGAGCCAACATAAAGCGAGAAGATAGCCCTGAGAGCTCAGATCGCCAGGAAGAGACAAAACGTGGCAAAGAAAGATAGAACAACTATAGAAAATCTAGAAATATATGTATGAGAGTTATTTTCAGTAGGTAGAACAGTCCACTAGGTGAACATTAGAGAACATAAGCATTCAAAGGCGCGACCTATTTTTATACATTAAGTAAAGGCAAATGGACAGTCGTGTAAGCGTCATAAAGAAGACCAGACAACCCATGCTTAGGAGGAGACATTTGAGATGATTCAGAATGCCAAAGTCAAGGCTGATGACCTGTTTTAGCATGGCCCTTTCACATATATTCAATGCATTCAATTCAACATGGGCCATTTTCATGAAAATAAGCACCCGAGTCTTTCTTGTGATGCTATATATTGTAATCTCTCTTTTCGTATAGAGGAGATCTCTTTGTTATCAGAAGTGAAGCTCTGCTCAAATTGAAAGGCATTCTTGAGACTTTGAGCTCAGACTGTTAATCATATTTTGTTAAATGAATGAGAAAGCAAGCAACTTTTCAGACTTTATGTTGGAATAAGCTTGTGTCATCTAGAAAATTGTTTTTATGTCTATTTCATAAATACAATCTTGTCTATTTAATCAAACAAACAGAACTAGTGGAAGTAAGCTAGAAGATGTCCTAAAGCTAACTGTGGGAGACTTTGTGCTGCCATAATTGCTTTCAGTCTGTGTTTTGTGTAAAGGATACTGGAGAGACTTTGAGCTCCCCTTATCCTTTGTAACCTTTTACTCTGTTGTAGTTGAAGTGGAGACTTTGGGCTACGCTTCAAACTACTGTGTTCCTTTGTCTTAATCAGTGGGAGGAACAATGAAAGACTTTGGGCTTTCGTGGGTTTCTTGTGGTTTCTGTTACTACCCAAGAAGAATCTTGTTGTTGGCTGAATATCATTTCTGAAAGAAGAGAAGTGCCTTTAGTAATTACACCAAAATTCTCCTTTGTTCTGTGAACATCATCTCTAAAAATAGAAATGGATGGTATGATTTGACCCTTGTGTCTATTTTCAGCATATATATATATATATATATATATATATATATATATATATATATATATATATTTGGGCACCTCCCCTTGTTGAGAGGAGAGATTTATCTCATTCTAGCTGTGGTCACCACACCTATTTTGTATATATATATATATATATATATATATATATATATATATATATATATATATATATAATTGGGAACCTCCCCTTATTGAGAGAAGAGATTTATCTCATTCTAGCTGTGGTCACCACACCCATTTTGCCGCATAAATCTCTTTATGTTGTGGTTGATGCACCTATTTTGCCATCAGTCTACTGGCGATAAAATATTCACCCAATAGGTTGCACCTTCAGAAGGAACACTTCAAAGGTCCACACTGAAAGATCAAGCCTTTGTGCTATGGTCCTTACACCATTCTGCATGCAACTGGTGAGAATGCCTTTGTTCTTGATCTACCTTCGTACCTAAGCATGTACCCAGTCTTTAATGTGGAACTTATTAAGCCTTACACTCTACCACTTCTTGAGCCAACAATAATACATCTTTCTGAATTGGATCTCGAACACTTACGCCCCATAGAGAAGGACCAAATCATTAAAGTGATAAAAATGCACACCCGCCATGGCACCTATCAACTTTTCAGAGCGTGTTAGTGTTTGTTGATTACAGAATTCATTCATAGGGGTTTCTGATTGAGTGGGAGTAAAGCAATGGTAGAAGAAAGTAAACTAAGAATAGAAAAATTGAATGTCAAGAATTATCAATTATGGAGGATGCAGATTGAAGATTATCTGTATCAGAAAGATCTATACTTACCATTGGGTGGGGTTTCAAGTAAGCCCACATATATGAAAGATGAAGAATGAAATGTTCTTGATAGAAAGGCTCTTGGATCTATAAGGTTGAGCCTGGCAGCTTCTGCGATTTCAAACTTATCACAGACAAAGACAATGATAGAGTTAATGGATACTTTGACAAATTTATATGAAAAACCCTCAGCTTCGAATAAGGTATATCTTATGAAGCAATTATTTAATTTGCAAATGCAAAAAGGTGGATCTGTATTTAGTCATCTTAATGATTTCCATACAATTGTAAATCAGTTAAATTTAGTCAAAATAGTTTTTGATGATAAAATTAAGGCTCTCTTAATTTTATGCTCTTTACCTGAAAGTTGACATAGTTTGGTAATGGCAGTTAGTAATACTGCATCTGCTTCAAATATCTTGAAAATTGATGATGTTGTTAATGTAATCTTGAATGAAAAAATTCACAGAAAAAGCACAGGGAAAACATCAGGTAATGCTTTAAGTGTTGAAAGCAGGGGATGTCAAAGAGAGAAGGGCAAGCAAGAGAAATCAAGGTCAAAAATGGGAAGTAGATCCAAATCCAGAAATGGAAGAATAACCTGCTGGAATTGTGGAAAGAAAGGGCATGCAAAGAAAGATTGTTAGTTGAAATAAAATCAGCATGAAGGTAATAAAGAAGCAAATGATGCAGGTATTATTGCACATGATGCTCTTATATTTTCCTTGGATAAAGTAGAATCATGGGTTTTAGATTCTGGTGCCTCTTTTCATGCAACCCCAAATAGAGAAATTTTCAATGATTATGTCCATGGAGACTTTGGAAAAGTTTATTTAGGGGATGATGAGCCTTGTCAAATTGTTGGCAAATAAAAAGTGCAGCTGAAATTATAGAATGACAACACATGGGTGTTGAAGGATGTCATGCATGTACCCATCTTGAAGAGGAATCTAATTTTTGCAAGAAAGTTGGGTGATGAGGGTTGCACAGTAACTCTCACAACTGAATCTTGAAAAGTTTCCAAGGGTGCACTTGTATTAGCAAGAGGTAAGAGAGTAGGTACACTTTATCTATCTACTTGTATTACTGATTATTCTCTTTCTATTTTATCTACTTCATATGTAGATGCAAAGTTGTGGCACTGTAGGCTTGGTCACATGAGTGAGAAGGGAATGGATGTTCTTATGTCAAAAGGTAAGCTTTCAGATTTGAAAAGCATAGATCTAGATTTTTGTGAGCATTATATTTTTGAGAAATAGAAGAAAGCGAGGTTTCACAAAACTGGGTCAACAAAGAAGAAGCACAAGTTGGAGCTTGTTCACATAGACGTGTGGGGACCAGCGTAGGTAGCTTTTATTAGAAGATCATAGTATTATGTTTCTTTCATTGATGATGCTACAAAAAATGTATGGGTTTATTGCATAAAGAGGAAATCTGATGTTTTTGACACTTTTAAGAAATGGAAAGCCTTGGTTTTTAATGAGAAGGTGATGTACAGTGATCAGCTCAAGAGGCTAAATAATTCTGAACAGGGCAATCTTAATTTGGACGAGGTTATGATCTAAAATGAGCTCACGGGTAAAAATCAACGCTCACAGGAAAATGCAGAGACCGACGTCGATCGGGTGGAAATTGACGTCGATCATGTGGAAATCGACGTTGGTCAGGTGGAAATCGATGTCAGTCAGGTGGAATCGACATCGGTCGGGTGCAGACCGACATTGATCAGAGATGACCGGGATCAGTGACAGTCAGAACAAAAATTGGGCGGACAACAAGCTGTGTATGAGTCTCAAATGCCCATAAGGAGGTCTGAAAGGGTAAGTAAGCCTCCAATTCGTTATTTCCATTCTTTGTACTACTTGTTGTTCACTGATGGTGGAGAACCAGAAAGTTTTGATGAGGCAATGCAGGTAGAATCCAAAAAACAGTGGGAGCATAGCATGAATGAAGAAATTGATTCTTTGGAAGAGAACCATACGTGGGATTTGGTTGAGTTGTTAGCCGAAAAGAAAGCACTGAAAAACAAATGGGTTTACAAGTTAAAGAAAGGAGAGAATGGACAAATGAGACATAAGGCCAGGTTGGTGTTGGAGAGGTTTAATATGGAAGATGCTAAATCGATAAGCACACATATGGCTGAACACTTCAAGTTGAGCAAAAAACAGTATCCTAAATCACATGATGTGGTTGAGTACATGAGTAGAGTTCCATATGCTTCAACAGTTGGGAGCTTGATGTATGCAATGGTATGTACTAGACCTGATATTGCCCAAGCAGTGAGAGTTGTCAGCAAGTTTATGGCCAATCCAAGAAAGGAACACTGGAAGGCAGTTCAGTGGATTCTTAGATATCTGAGAGGGACCAGCAGTAGGCATTTATGCTATGGAGAGTCAAACACTTCTCTACATGGATATGTAGATTCGAATATAGTAGGTGACTTGGATGGCAGGAGAAGCGCCACAGGGTATGTGTTCACTATTGGTGGAACGGCGGTTAGCTGGATTTCAAAGTTGCAGAAGGTTGTTGCCTTGTCTACTACAGAGGCAGAATACATTGCAGTTACAGAGGCTTACAAGAAAATGATTTGGATGACTCGGTTCATGGAAGAGTTGGGAAAGGAGCAAGAGAGTTGCAGATTGTACAGTGATAGTCAAAGTGCAATTCATTTGGCAAAAAATTTAGCCTTTCATTCAAGAACCAAACATCTACAACTTAGGTACCACTTCATTAAATAGGTATTGGAGGACGGACAGTTGAAGCTGAAAAAGATTCATACAGATAAAAACCCTGCTGATATGTTAACAAAGCCGGTAACAAAGGAGAAGTTGAATCTTCATTCAACTTTTGTTGGTCTTCAAGATTGAATTTGAAGAGGGAGAAACAAGCTAGAGGATGTTGTTGTACAGGTACAGGTGCAGCTATTTATCTCCAAGTGGGAGATTGTTGAGTTGTGGAGCTAAAAGCTTCACAAATGAGCTACACAGTAACCGACATCGGTGGAATTGGTTAGAACCAACTGACATCGGTTAGGGGTCGATCGGCATCGGTCAGCATCGGTCAGAACCAACCGACATCGGTCATCTTCAGATCGACATCGAACTTCTGTGTGTTTCCAAAATTAGACAACGTTTCTAATTTTAGGAGAATAGCTAGTTTGCATGTAAAGACTAAAATTAGTTTTGAGTCTGTTTTTCTAATTATTGTTTACTCTCAATTCTATTTAAGAGACCCATGGGGTAGTCTTGTAATGCAAGCAAGATCAATTAGATCTGCAAGGTGCAAGATCAAGAAGATCTGCGAGAGGAGTGTGCAAGATCAATTAGATCTGCAAGGTGCAAGATCAAGAAGATCTGCAGGGACAATTCAATATCTAAGTTGGTTGTAATTGATTGAGAGAGAGAGAACTCTTGAAGGAGAATTACTGTACATCTGAGAGGTGTGAGGAGAGAGAGATTTCTTCATTGTATTTCCTTTTGGAAGAGTTTAATACAAGATTGTATTGTTTCTCATATCTCTTATTCTTTGTTGTTTCTGATTTCTAGTTACTTATTACTTCTGGTTTAATTCCATGTTTAGTTGCTTATACAAAAGTAATCAATTGTACTCTAAGGTCCTAACAAGTGGTATCAGAGCTTTGTGTATACACTAATAGAGAGGGGGTAGTTCCCTTGTAATATATGAGTATTTTAGTGGTTTTTGTGTACTTTTAACTAGAAAGTACGAAAAAGAAATAAAATTGGGAAATGGTGGAAGGTGAGAAGAATGGAGGAGGAGAGATGAGAAACCCACAATGGAATGAATGTAGATAATTGCTAGAATAATTTGGATTTGAATGAAGGTGAAGAGTTGCAAATGAAAGAGTAAACATAGATTTATTTCAACAATGCAACGAGATAGAAAATTGAAAGAAAGTAAGTTACTTTAGGAGATCAAACGTAATTGGTGCTTCGAAAGAGTTATGTATTAACATAACAAAAATACATACCCATTAAGGAAAACAATAATAAAGTTCTAGTATTTCCTTGGTTCATGGACAAAACAATGAGCATAAAGTTTCTTCTTCCTCTTCAAGATTCACAAATTGCATACATCAAAAAACCCCTTTACAATAGCTATTTATTGTATTTATAACAAAAGTTTATGCGCTGACCCTTCACATTCCATGTGACCTTTCGTAATCTCAATTTTGTCTTATTCCATTTTTCATTCACTTTACAATAGTAATTCAAACAAATCACAATGCGGGGCCACTGAGCCTTGTCCATTAGGTGAGAGAGTCTGGAAATAGTATGTGCCACACCCTAACATATGAAACAGGGTCCCACAAAGGGGGCATTTTACCAAAAACTAAGAATCTAGCACATCAAATGATGTATGAATATAATTGCTTTACATCATTAGATTTCATGTTTCACCTTTCTAATATTCTAGACGAGAGCCAAAACAGATGCGAAAGTTATGTTGAAATGGAGAATCACACTTGTTGTGCATGTGAGGTGCAAATAATACTTTATTTATCTGGTTTCTCCAAGATGAAATTTTCTCAAATTGAATCATGTAGAAGACCTAGTACACCCACGAGACCTAGTTGATCTAGTGGGAACGAATTTTTTTAAAAATGTCATGAATTCAAATTTTGGGTACATGTCCTTAGTTGTAAGTGCGTCTTGTAATGATGTATATAGTGTAACCACTCAACCTATAAGGGATCATATACAAGAGAGATCACACACATACCAACTGGGAGTTTATCGACATGCTTAGTGTATTTAGCATTCTCACGCATCTATAGTTTTGCATTCTTTCATTTAGTCTAGACAAATCAAGAAGGAAGTTCACACCCTTTTGATCATAGGGATTTGCACTCCCAATCGTATTGGATTTTGTAAACATATATAGGTTTTCTTATTTTGCATACTGATAGAAGTTGCATTATTTTACACATAAGACTTCTGCATTCAAATGCGTGTCTAATTTTTTATTGTTTAGATTACCTTATATGCATTCAACGATCCACAACTTTTTACCAACCCAAAAATTATCTACTGCACCAACATCCTAAACTACACGTTGGAGATTAGTAAAACCATAAAAAATCCTCAATATCATCTTCGTTGATTATTAATTGTTGTAAAAAAATAATATAAAATTTTAATATGTCGACTTATCTCTTAAAGATCAACAATTTAATGGAGATTTTATTTATTGATTTAATTAATTCCAATTTTTACCTATTGAAATGACAAGGAGGTGCACCCACCAAGACACGTTTTAATGGTAACACCAATAAATAGGTAAGGCAAATTTAGTGCAGAATTTGGTGGTAACGCCACTAATTAAATTGTATAGTACTTGAACCCTTGAACACTAACAATCCTCTATTTTTCCGTCTTTCTTATGGATCATATCAACGTTAGCTATGTCTCCCTTCCGCCCCGCCTCAAATCCCCATCGCCAATTCAAACCCAAATTTAATTTCATCTTTAAAACCCTTGCCCCAAAACCCTAACCCTAAATCATGCACCTTACTATAAATCAGTAGCAAGCTGTGTCTGGAAAGTGATTGAGCGTTGCTTGGAGGCTACAGGCGATTTGGGGAAAGCTTCATACCAGTCTCTTTGATCGGCGGTTTGTTTGCGTTTATTCGTATTTTTTTCTTGTAGCTTCTTAAAATTTGCGCCACTTCAGTTCTCTTTTCATTTGTTTTGTTTTAAGATTTATGAAGGTTTTGAATTAGTGCATATAGGGTTTGTATCTAGCTTTCATTCAAGCTCTAGTTATCGATTTTTTGGGGTGTTTTCTCTGGTTTTGCTTTCTCTGGAGGCATGATGACAAATAACCCACCAATTTCTGCACTGAATCTGTATGTTGAAGCTTTGACATACGTCAATGGCTGACCTCCGAAAAATCTTATGAATGGTATAACGGCCCTTGGTATCTGGTGTCTGTAGCTATTAAAAATGCAAGGATAAGACATCTCGTAAAAAGGGCCAATATTTACACGGCAGCTCTTGCGACACAGATAGCTTAGCTTAATGGCTTTTCTGTTACTTTTAATCTGCTGATATTTTTGGCCCCTCATGCTAGGGTTTTGTCTTTTTTTGCTTTTGAATTTATTTGTTAGTGCGGTTGAGGATGAATATAATTGTATTGCTGATATAATTTGTGATTATTCATACATTATCACCATCTTTCGGCTGAGACTGCACTGTTAGTGTTTTATAGGATGTGATGATTATGGTTGTCGCCCCAGTCTTATTAGCACACATTTGTGTGCTTTATGACGATTGACTAGTATAATCTGATTCCTATTATCTTGTTTTGGCCTATGATGAGAAATTGAAGTCATGCACCACTCTGAGAATTTGTGCTGAGAATGACCATAACCACTATTTTCTGAGGCTATATTATATTTTCTGTTCTCTGCTGTGTTAATGGTATCTGGTGCTAAATTGCGGTGTGTGAATGGGTTTCGAAGGTAATGCTGTGTTTATTGTATTATCGAGTGAATATTCTTTCTGGGTTCTGTTTGCTAATCTATTTATTTGAATCTAAATTTTGACGTATCCGATGACTAGTGAACTACTTAATACTTTTTTGCATATATTTTGCTCGTTTTGGCCCCCCATCTAGGAGCTGGGTAGGTGGTGATCTTTTAATGTCCAGTATTTGAATGCAACAAACAAACGAGCTGTTTTATGTTATCGTTTTTGTTTTGTTATCTAAACACCTGAAATGGGTTTTGGTTAGATGTTTGGGTGATTTTTTTGGTTAGTGATTGTCTACTCTAAACTATCATCAATAGAATTGACTGAAATCAATGACATCACCCCATTCGAATCTCTAGGGGCAGGGATTTTAGCTACCTTACAGTGGCTTTCGTGATGATAAGCCATGCCTGCAAAGGAAGATAGTATGGAGCAGGTGTAAGATCAAAGGAGATTATGAATCTAGCTTTAGGAGCTAGAAGAAAAACAGGCTATGGAGCAAAATCCTGAGATGGCAATACATTAATTCTCTTTCAGGTTGGAGGCAGTGGATACATGTCCACATGTAATTGGCTCTAGGGTTGTAGATTACGTAATGGCGATAGGAAAATAGAAGTGGGTCTGAAGCTGCTTAAGATCATTTAATGGAGATGGGAAAAGAGAAGTGATTATGAAGCTGCGTAAGATTATTTAATGGAGAAAGGAAAATAAGTGGTTAAGAAACTGCTTAAGATTATATAATGGAGATAGGAGAAGAGTCTCTCCACTTTTCAACTTGCTCAGATACTTTACTCTCGGAAGGAGGAATAAAACATAAATAGTTTCAAAGACGGGACACTGGTAGTGTCCAGGCAAAATGTCAGTTCCTAGAAGGCAACCCAAAACAAAATTTGAGCCCATGAAGCCTTGGCAAGGAGGGATTACAAAGAGCCATCAAGACTCGTCCTATGTGAAGACGATGGGAAACACTTTGATCACATAACGAATGCACTTATGAAGTAGGATCTTCTAACACAGCTCAATGACGTGGAACTGGATCTCTGACAAGTTTTTTTGTAGTACCGTGGAACTGGTGCAAAACATAGGCACCAAAGGAACAATTGGACGAACAATTAGCAACTTGGGAGATACCAAGGAGATTCAGTGATGGGATTGGCAGATATAGGACGGGACCATATTGAAATGGGTGTCTCCGTCTCCTGTTAAAATAAATTTTGCAGGAGCTGCTAGATGAAATCCTAGCGTGATTAGAAAAAGGGATGTACTCATGATAATAGAGGAAATCATGAGCAAATATATTCTGGGATATGATAATAGAGGAAATCATGAGCAAATATATTCTGGGATATGATAATAGAGGAAATCATGAGCGAATATATTT
This sequence comes from Torreya grandis, assembly GCA_037957365.1. Classification (NCBI taxonomy): domain Eukaryota; kingdom Viridiplantae; phylum Streptophyta; class Pinopsida; order Cupressales; family Taxaceae; genus Torreya; species Torreya grandis. The sequence goes on from JARHVA010004307.1 coordinate 1,458,155, forward strand.
TGGGATGTGATAATAGAGGAAATCACAAGGGAATAACATGAAACACACATGGATGGTGGGATATGATAATAGAGGATATGAGGAAATGTGAATGTATATGTCCATGGACGAACTAGCAAAGACTCATAAAGCTAACATGAGGGTAATTTTTTTCTGTTGTGTTAGGTCATCTCTTTATCTTTGGATGAACTTGCCAGAACTCATAAGGCTAACATGAGGCTAATTTTTTTTTTGGTTGTGTTAGGTCATCTCTTTATCCTTGGATCAACTTGCCAGAACTCATAAGGCTAACATGAGGCTAATTTTGTGTTGTGTTATGTCATCTTTTTAAAGGATAAGAACAAAGTGATAAAACATAAAACACACAAGGACAATTCTTTGTTGTGTTAGGTCATCCGTTTAAAGAATAAGAACTACATATATTTGATCTTTATGATAAGATTTTGTAAAAAGTTATGAGACAGAATTTGATTTGTTTTGATTTTGGTTATTTATTTGACAATGAGAGAGCTTTGATTTTTCCAAGGAGACAATAAAATTTGTTACAAGTTTTATCGTATGTGATGTAGGTTCATTTACACCTCTTTGAAGTTGAACCAAGAAACAAAGAGCTAAAATTTGTTACAAGTTTTATCGTATGTGATGTAGGTTCATTTACACCTCTTTGAAGTTGAACCAAGAAACAAAGAGCTGTGATGTAGATTTTGAAAATGCATATACAACCATTTTCATAATGAATATTGGGCCATCTCTTTGAAAATGTAAATTTCATAATGGTTAAAATCTTGTAGAGGACTTTGATTGAAGTTGATGTTTTTATGTTAATGCCATCACTCTTGCATTCTCTCCCACCACAAATAGTTCATCACTATGCACTAGGGGGACAATGGAGTGTAGAAGATGAAATGGTTGATCTACATGTTAATGGGGAAATAGAAGAAATTAATGAGATCAACAAATCAATGAATGCAATGAAACATTAAGTAATGACCATTGAACTCCAATTTCAGCATTTCTAAAATTGCTAGTAGAAAAGATTGAAAAGAAATTAGGAAACACTGCATTTAGGGGAGTCGACAATTGCAAATTTTCACATCGAGTAACTATTGGCTTCTTGTTTATGGGTAAGGAAAAAACAAGAAGCCAAGCCTTGAGGTAGGTTGTGAGAGGGAAAGAAAGAAAAATTAGAAACTTGAAACACAAGAAAAAGACCATAAGGAGTAGGAGAAGATACAACAAAGCTAAGAAAATGAGCAAAAAAAAGAGTTTGATGGAAGGGACATGGAATTTAAGAAGGCCAAGACATTATAGCATGAAATCAATATTATACTCGAACAATGTTACATATTGAATGACATGATAAATATTTTATTTCCAATTGGTTCATGTGGTAGCCCTTTTATTTTAAAGCTAAAAAAATGAGCAAAAGAGAGTTTGATAGAAGGACCAACAATTACTCCCTTATTTTTGAATACAAGTAATGAAAATGCAAATTGTTCACCTTTAGTTTGATTATTTATTGTAATTAATTTATTTGTTATCTATTAAGCTTGCAAATGCATCTAAATAGTTGAGCAAAAAAAATTGTACAAACTTTAATGTAAGAAAGACTAAATTTTTTTTGCAAAATGAGTAGCTTAACAAAATTTCACCCTTTACAACAATTCAACTTCAGAGTATAACTTTTTTGCAAATTGAGTAGTCTAACAAACTTTCACCCTTTACAACAATTCAACTTTTGGCCTAATTGATAATACAATGGAAAACCTATCATAGAATGAAAAACATATAAATGACATGTCACAATAATTTACTATTATGTTAATGAAAATTTTATTTTTGATAGAATCACAAAAACATTTACTAGTATGTGAATGAGAACTTTAGTGGCTTCCATCAACACATCAACAAGTGTTCAGTCATGTAAACACACTTCTTTGTCAACATGGCATGTTGTTTTATATTAATGATAAAAAATGTTTATGTTGAATAACATAAACATTAATTGAGAGGGACATGAATAACACAACAAATGAAGGTACAAATTTTGGTAAAAAAAATGGAAACTTGTATTCTTGTGAATTAAATATCTATAGTTGTTCTATCCATATACTTGTAAATGTTTAGTAATACATTAAATGTTTGCAAGTTATTCAACACAAGTATTGAGAAATTGAAACTTTAATATTGATACAAACACAATAATTGTTACTAGTGTGTGCATGAAAACTTTCATGGCTTACATCCATACACTAGTGATTGTTGTGTCTTTCAACTCATGACATGGGAAACACAAATGTGATATAAATATGAAGCACACAACATGAATTAAAAAAACTTCTAGGGTTTCCATTAAAAAACCAACAGATGTGAATAAAAACAAGTTGATGATGTGGGTTCAAAAATAGGTAACATTTCAACACTCCAACAAATGTCTTCTAACATGGGTATAAAAGACAAAATAACAATAACAAGCACGTAGAAATAAAAATAACATAACTATGAGTTTTTTTATAGGGAACACATATTTGTGTGATGTTTAATCACTTTATTAACAACCAATAACATTATTAATAACAAGCACAAAAATAAAAATAACATAGCTGTGGATTTATTTATAGGCAACACATTTTTGTGTAACATTTCATCACTTCATTAACATCTGGATAAATATTTAGTTAGATGTAAATGTACGTTAAAAAAACCATGAACATAAAAGACTAACATTAATTTTCATCCCTTTCTTTTATGAATGAAATTTTTTTTGCAAAACATTGCATGGTCGAGAATTTTTGGGTAGGTTCCATGGCCATTTGAGAGGAGGAGGTTCACGAAAAGACAGGAAGAGACGTTTGTTAGTGTAATGTTCCACCACTCTACCAACATATTAGTAAACCATAATAACGATGCAAAACCATAAAAATGACATATAAGGCACAATAAACCATAATAATGATGCAAAAATATAAATAATCAAGAACATTTGTTGGTGGTGCGCAATGCAACATTAATTTGCCATAGAAATGGAGAAAAACCCATCTAACCATGTGAAAAATGGTGTTGGCTTCCCCATTAATGAGCCATGCTTCTTCCATCCCCACTTTAACTTGACAAAAATGTGTAGTATAAAAAATAACACAAATAGTAAATGAAAAACATATAAACACCAACTATGTCAATGCAAAAAAATGGAGGAACATAGAAGGCACGCATCAAAAACATGAACATAGAAAACATACTAACAATACCAACCATGCAAAAACATTAAAAACATTGTTGTGGGTTGAGTTACAAGTAAACACATCTATGAGTACACATTCATCCCTTCATTTTGTTGACTGAAATTTCTCTACGAAATGTGGCATGGTCATGAACTTTCACATGATTTGTTTTGGGAGAGGCGGGTATACAAAAAGATGGGGAGAGACGGTAGCTGGTGGCATGCATTGTGGCATTAACTTGCCATTTTAATGGAGAAAAACCCATTGAGTCATCTGGGAAACGATGCTTGTTTTCACATTAATGAGCTTTACGTCTCCAAAATGGCACTTCATTTCATATTAATGACTCGTATGTATTTCGGTTTGTGGCTTATATGTCAAAATTTTAAGACAACAATAAAATAATGTTTTAGTTTGAAAATTATTATTGGTTCCTTTGGTTACAACCACTGATCGGTCAAAAAATGTCTTAAAATTGACATTCTTTAGAAATTTCATCGTACGACTTTTCAGAGTATTGATTTTCCTTTAAATGACATTTTCAAACTTAAAAAATGTTAAACTATTTAAATTCAATTTTTTAGAGTGTATGGTAATGCAACATGGAAGATATGACACCTCAAAGTTAGAGGTCCCAACTACTGGGCCCTTCCCCTAATCTTTTCAAACAAAAAACAAATTCATTAAAGGGCTTGTTAACCCATGTGGTAAAACACAATTTTGCTAAAACCTTGCAATCCAAGAGTCTAAGGGGTCAAACACTAATACTTACAAAGTAGAATATTTTAAAGGGGAATGGAGCCTTTTTTTTTTTTTAAGGGAGTAATTTAATATAATGGAGGCCCTATTTTCTTTTGAAGTTATACATTCTTGTAGGAGGCAATATTTTCAGGGAATATTTTCAATTTTTGTAATATTTGTGGAGGTGTATTTTTTGCATTCAATATTTTCAACAAAATTTATCATTGTAAATGGATGTATTATCATCAAAATTGACACTTAAAAATATTTTACAGTGTGTGGTTTTCCATGACCAGTTTGTGTTTTCCCTTTGGCTCTTTTCGTTTCTCCCTTGCTCGTTTTATGTGTTTGGTCTCTTGCTTTGTTACTTGTCTTTTCCCTTCGGTCTCTCCTGGTTCGGGTTCTTCTCCCTTGTTCTTTGTTTTTTGCCTTTGCCTTGTTTGCCTTAGCTTGTCAGGGTTTGTTTTGCTTTGAAGTGCCCTTCGGAAGGTTTCCAAAGGGACTTTCTTGCCTTGTCTTCTTACCAAGTGTCCATTCGAACTTTTTCGAAGGGCACTTTTCTTCCAAGTGATCATTCGAAAAAGTTTTGAAGGGCACTTTTTAGCCCAAGTGTCCCTTCGGACTTTTTCGAAAGGCATTTTGTTGTCCAAGTGACCCTTTGGAAAAGCTCTGAAGGTCACTTTTCTTCCAAGTGACCCTTCGAAAAAGTTTCGAAGGGCACTTTTTAGCCCAAGTGTCCCTTTAGACTTTTTCGAAGGGCACTTTTTAACCCAAGTGTCCTTTTAGACTTTTTCGAAGGGCACTTTGTTGTCCAAGTGACCCTTTGGAAAAGTTCCGAAAGACACTTTTCTTCCCAAATGTCCCTTCGGATTTTTTCGAAGGGCACTTTGTCTTTGGAAGTGCCCTTCGGAAAAGTTCCAAAGGACCATTTCTTTTGAAAATGTCCTTCAAATTTTTTCGAAGGGACCTAGTGCCTTCCCCAAGTGTCCTTCAGAACTTTTTTGAAGGACACTTCTCAAGTGTCCTTCGGGAAAAGTTCTCGAAGGAACTAGCCATTGCCTTTTGAGCAAATCCTCAAAATAATTCATTCGGACAAATTGTTCGAAGGAATCACTTCGAAAAAATTGCCCGAAACAATAAACCCGACCTAATGGATCCCCATGACGTGTCACAGGTCGTCAAGTTTAATACAGTCCACTAACCGTTGGGGTGCAAATATGACGTGCCGCAAGATGTCAAATTTAGGGTGGCCAACTAACCGTTAGGATTCAAGGAGGTGACGTGTCGCAGGACGTCAAATTCAGGGTGGTCGACTAATTGTTGGGATTCAACTTGGTGACGTGTCGTAGGACGTCAAATTCATGCCTAAAGTCTTCAAATAAGAAGTAAAGTCACTTGAAAAACCCGAACGACTCTGCAGTGCAAATCGAGTTTCCTAACAAGCTTTGCTTATGACTTTTATAAGTAGAAACAATCCAAGAACCTGAAGGAGCAAGTAAGAAGTAAATTCACTAAAAGAAAACCCGAACGACTATGCAATGCAAATTGGGTTTCCCAAAGAGCTTTGCTTATGAATTTTATAAGTAAAAGCAATCAAAAAACCCAAAAGAGCAAGGATAGTGCAAATTGGGTTTCCCAACATGCTTGACTTATAGGTTTATAAGTAAAGCCATTCAGAAGCCCTGAATGGGTATGCAGTGCAAAATGTGAGAGCTTTCAGGTAGAATCGAAGGTTTGAAGCAGCGATTTGAGTCATTTCTTATGGAGGTTCATCTCACCATTGATTTTACAATGATCATGGTCATTTCCAGAGGGCGAATCAAAGAGGACAAACTCCAACTAAATGAGAGAATAGTTGGAATCAGTTTCACCATGATGGCGATTGCAAACTGTTTTGGAGGCTTTTATTTTGGCACCCATGAGCTCTCTCTTCTCTCCCTCTTTTGCTATAAATAGGACCCTTGGGCTCTTGTTATATCATCCACAGATAGTACGGTGAAGCCCTACTGGAATATTTTGCCATTTTCTTGTCTTTGAGAAAAGAAGCATAAGTCTGTTTCCTTTCTAAGCTTTAGACATTCTATAGGCATGCAAGAGACATAGAGTGACAACAAGTGATTTGTTATCTTTTTGTTCTTTGTCCTTCATGATTTTTAGCAAAGAGTTGATCCAACAGGTCATGTAGAGTGCATTCTAGCTTTTTGAGATTTGGCACATGTGTAACCTTTTTCTCGATTATACATGTTGTCTTTTCCAATTATTTACCTTGTGTGATCTCATTCATTTTGTCTCTACATTGAAATACTTATGTTGGAATCTTCTAGAGCTTGAGTTATAGACTATACTTTGTTGTATTGTGCATAAGTATAGGGCATACATGTGGATACTAATTCTTGGTGTATCATTATTTTAGACTAGGCTTTTCATTTATGCAAACTTCTGACTCTTTTCACTCATACAATCTGGTTCAATAGTTTTATTGCACAAAAATCTAATACAAGGAGCGTGCTCTTTCAATCTAGAGGTTCATTTCCACTTACAAGCACACCCATAGGCCCGAAAATGTGTTAACGTCGTCCAAATTTGGAGGAGCCCTGAACAACCCTCTTCTAGGGTGTAAGATTTGGAGACAACAGTTCTGGCACGCCTAGTGGGACCCAAATTATTGCTAAGTCAAGGTGAATGCTGGTCTTGACAGGCCTAAAGTAGTATAAATACCCCTAACCTAGCGTTTGGCGACTCTAAAAGGGTGTGAATCCTTGGTTCTAGACCAAGTTTTATATATTATCCTACATGGTCCTTATAAGGTCCTTAAGATTTTTTGACCAAGCCCCTTTAGTTGAAGCTTTTCCTGAAGAACAACTTGAACCACTCCTAGCCCTATTAAATCCTTGGCAAGGAGGTTTTGGAGAAAAAGCAAAAGAGGTTGAAGTTCAAGGAGAGGAAGAAGTTGAAGAAGAAGAAATAGAGTATCAAAGGGGAAGAAGAGAAATGGGGGAAAGGGGAGAGATAGATAGACGTCAACCCTTCCCTGCTTTTAATACCCAAAACCTAATAGAGCTTCCTGCATATGACTCCATCCCTCCAAATACTACCAAAAATCTTCCTAGTTTCAATGGAGAGGGTCCTATTACCCCATGTGAACATATTAGAGACATCTCTAATTTCTACAATTTTCATAATGTTACTACGACCAACATAGCCATTCGAGTACTTGTTTATCTTTAAAAGGCAAAGCACTTGACTAGCCTAAAACATTGGAGGGGGGCTGCATTACAAGTTGAGATGGTTTTGGAGACCTATTGGTGACAAGATTCGAAAATAAGAGTAATCATGCTTCCCTAATACATCAGATGAATGTAATAAGAAGAGGTCGAAATGAATCCATAGGAGATTTCAATGACAAATTTCAAAAAACATGGTATAGGCTGCCACCAATCATGAGACCTCCTAGCTTTGTGTTCCCAACATTCCTCAAAGGGATTAGTACTGATGTTGTTGTTATGATGCAATCAATGGGAGGATTTACTCTTCTAGGGGCATATGAGCTAGCAATTGACATTGAGAATAACTTGATTCAAGCTGGAAGACTCCCTCCAAGAGTTTCCATACCTTTGCTGTCCCACAATTTGGTTGAAGCTCCAAGCATGTCATAGGTTCCCAATGCCAATGTGAAGCCAAGAGCCTTTCCCAAGAAGGTGGATAACATTGTGGACAACGATGAAGAAATCAGATTGTTGAGAGCTCAGCTCAAGCAAGCTCAATATCAGGGAAGTGCTCCTCCTAATGCACAATACTTTTCTCAACAAGGATATAGAGCTCCATCCCAATAAAATTTTCAAGGGAGAGGAAAAAATCAACAAGGTTACAACAACAACCCAATGCATATAAGCCAAATTCTACTCCTCCCATAAACGTTCTAGTTCATGCAAATCTAGTGCAAAGAGAAGAGCATGTGGACCAATGGGGGCAACCTCAAGTTCAGTTTACACATGATAGAAGAACTACTACGCTTTGACTACATAAGAAGAAGCTACTCCTTACATGATGTCGACACCTAAATCTGACCATCGATAACCTCTAATTAGGGTTTTGATCAATTTCCACCAAAATGCACAATTTGGTCTAAAAAAACTAAAATGCATTAAATGAGTTGAAACTGACATATTCAAGTGTCGATTTTGGCTAGAGTATCATAAAATGGGGCAGTGCAATTTATGGGTTAGCGAACTTTGATCAGTTCATTTCGAGTCAAAATACCAATTTTGCCCATGGGTGCTCTAAATTTTTGTTTCTTATCAAATGTTTTGCACGAGACACGTGCCTTTGTTATTTGGTGTTGGTAACATCCTAAATGGGATAACGGATCTAACACATCTGACATCACATTCTAATTCCAATCCAATCAAATTTTGAACCAATAACAAGACATTCTGATCAATTTGAGTAATTTGTGCAGAAAGTGTTTAAACATGTTTAAGAGCTAATTAATCTAAAACAAGACTTAATTAATAATTCCATGGAAACTTGTTGAAAACTTATTTTTAGAAATGACTATTGAATATCTGCATCATCAGGTGACCTCATTTCTCGAGAAGACATACTTAGGCCATAAATGCCATAAATATCAGGGTTCATGCCCTCCATGCCTCATCAATGCCCTCCATGCCTCTTAATTGCCCCTTTTTCCAATGTCCTGATGAGGATAATTATAAACTTAATTCCAAAATATTAAATTAATCCTCAACAACACATCTTCATCTCAGAATGGACGGTTCAGGTTGATTCTAATCAATCTCAAAAATCTATAATTAGAGAGGCCATGAACATCATTTTAAAAAGCTTAATTTGTGCAAAGTTAGAATGCAAGATTGGTTCTAAAAGCTTCATGCAAAAGAGTGTTACCATACCAAATTGATTCCAAGCCAAGCCAAACCAAAGCCAAAGGTGCCAAGGAGAGATGGAGGTAGCCAAGCTTCCATTGATGAGGACCTCATGAACACAAACCAAGCAAGCTAATCGAAGAATACTTTTGGAGGATCAAGGAAGGTAAAAAATGTGTATTTTCTTGCATTTTAGTTGTGCTTTGTTCATTTGTCTATTTTCACCAAGCTCACCCTAGTAACTAGACATGAAGATGTTAGTTTAGTGTGTTTTTTGTCAATTTGTTTTGTTCATTTTGTCACTAACACAACACTAATCTCCTCTTCTTATTCAAATTCTTAGTTCACACAATGATACACCCGGTGGGACTTTCCTTGCTTCACAAAAATGATCACGAAGCTCTTTCAAGCAACCCACACATCTTTTTCTTGCATAATCTTGGAGTGGGAGGCAAAAAAGAAAAGAAAAAAATTATGTAAAAAATGTTTTTTTGTAAGTCACGGATTTATAAAACACTATCACGGTATTGCCCTGCTAGTAGCGAGATTGTCTTGCAAGTCTCTATATTGTAAATTGAACAAGCGGTATTATGCTTAGGTGTTTATGTTTTATTTTTGGACTAACTGTGTTTTCGTGTAGGTTAGACAATACGGCTATTAACTAAGTAGCAAGATTTTCTTGCTATTAGCGGGGTTGTTTAACTGAGTCACGGTATTGTCTAACCGTTACTGGTTAAGCGACAATATCGTGACTTGCTAAGTAGAGGGATTGTCCTGCTACTAGCGGGATCGTAGTTTCGAGTCACAATATTGTGACTAAATTGTCTACGATCATTTATAATACCACCACTTTCATAGTAGCAATATTTTCTTGTAGGTAGCGGGGTCGCTCCGTGCAGTAGCGAGATTGTTCTGTGTAAAAAACTTGAGAGCTCTGTTTTTCAAGTTCATTGTTTCAAACCAAAATAACTTCAAGGGTGAAGGACATGCCAATGTTTTTTTTGCAGGATCAAGCTTGAAACTTGCTAAAAACATGTTTAGATCACCTTTTTGCATGCATTAAAAAGGATTAGGAACGTTATTTTGGTGTTTAAAGTAACATTCAAATGCTTAAGTGAGTTTTTAGTATGTTTTTCAAAGTTTGCAATTAAGACTAAGGGGTCAAATGAACACCACCTCATTTTCATTTAGGCTTAAAAATGAATTAATCTTTCCAAGTTTTTTTTGTCTTCAATAGTTGTTTGATCTAATTTTTGTTTGGCAAAAAGAGGGATGCCGCGTGTATGCTCTTCCATTTGTCCCCATTAGGGAACCCTTGGAATCAAAAGCACCATTTTTATTGCAAATATCCTAGTCTAAGGCTTAGAAAGAAAGTCCTCTAAAGTACTCCCCAAAAACTCCTCAAAGTTTGGGTGACCTTGAAAACGACCCTAAAATCTTTCTATTTCATGCTTTCTTTATTTTTATGCAAATTTGGCTTGTGAGGAGGACTTCATCACCTCCTACAGGTTTTTTAGCGAAGCTTTGACCTATCGTTCCACCTCCTAGCATTGACTTCATTTGGCTCCTAATTAGAGTTGTACATGGGATGTAGTGGCACTTTGGACATCATACTACACTGAGCGAACATCAAGATGTAGTGGTTGCAAAAAGGATTAGACCTTTTTGCAATAAGCCAAGAGATTCAAACCATTTTTTTTTTGCATTGTTTGACATGAATTTTATTGTGCAATCGATTCCCCTAGACCGTTCAGAAACTTATTAAATCTTAGACAAATCCCCACTCGCCGCAAAAGTATTGTTGGTGCAAGGTGCGTCTCAAGCTCCATGTCGCCATATTGTCATTTGAGATAAGGAGGTGTCAAAACCCTACTATATAATGCACATTTACTTTTGGATGAACACTTAAAATCTACTCAAATGACGTATATTGATGGATTCCAACAATACCAAGCAACCTTGTCAGTTTAGGATCTAAGAGTGATTCATTAGTTGGGTCTTGTCTTAAACTAGAGTCTTGTTTGGAGTCAAAACTTGGTGTAAACAAACGATTCTAAACCAAACACATAGTCCTCATTTTCCTTTGAACAAAGAGGTGTTATGCTGCCCACGTGAAATCATCAATTTGCCTTGTTCAAAGTTCATCAAAAACTTGAGTCATATCATACACTTTGGCGCATTTATGCTGCCCAATTGAGTCTAGACCTTTACCAAAGTTGTTTAAGTCCTTCATTTATAGTCTAAATTTGAAATTGTACATCTATAAGTTCATAGAGTTGATGTGTTAAGTGGGTTCGCCATTTGCGTTAAACTTGAGGGAGCTTAGGTTTAATTTCCAATTCAGGTTGAGGGCCGTTTAAGACTCATGATCATCATCAAAAACTTGAGAGTCATATCAAAAACTTTGGCACAATTATGCTGCCCAATTGAGTCTAGACCTTTACCAAAGTTTTTTAAGTCCTTCACTTATAGTCTAAATTTGAAATTGTACCTTTATAAGTTCATAGAGTTGACGTGCTAAGTGGGTTCACCATTTGCACTAAACTTGAGGGAGCTTAGGTTTAATTTCCAATTCGGGTTGAAGGTCATTTAAGACTCATGATTATTATCACCATTTGATAGACTTAAGCCATTTTGTGCTAAACACTTGCACTTTGAGTCTGTATACCCCAACATTTTGAGTCAAGAAAGATAGTGTTATGCTGTCAAAATTATGGGAAACTATTTTGACCTTAGTGAGTTTTTTAAACAAACATTTTGTCACATCTTTTGGGTAGTCTAGCATCATTACGCTACCCAAAGCATTTCAAATATTGTTTCTTAAACCCTTTTGCATAGAGTTCAAATTTGTTCCTACATTTTCAAACCAATCCGAGTGTACCTTTTGTAAACCTTTGTCTAACATAGTTATCCTGTTCACTTTTGTCTAGCTTTTTGTCAAAAAAACTAAGTTTTATACCATTTATTTGTGAGAAAAGTAAACTATCTCTAAAGTGTATTTTGTTTTATACCTTATGCTTAGTTGGTCAAGTTTATATCCAAAACTCAAATTCTTACTATTTGTTAGAAGTGTTTCAAATCCGTTAGATTAAAAATCATATTTATTTTCAAATTCTAGCTTTTGACGTCGTTTGGCCAAGAGTCCTAGCATATGCCTTGTTTGAACCTAGGTTTTGATGCCACGTTTGGCCAAAAGACCTATCAACTTTTAAATTTCCTAGATTAGACTGATTTGAAACACTTCAACCTTAGAGTTTGGCATTTTAATTTTTGGTATATTTACTTGCTTATCTTTATGTGAACAATGAGGCATTAGATACTTAACGCTAGCTTGTTTCCTCACAAATATTTGCATAAACCTTTTTGATCTTTTTAACGAATCTAGACTAAGTTTGAACATCATCTGTTTTAGACATTGTCCTTATTAGAGTTTGTAGAACTCTCTTCCCTTTCTATCTCAAAGCATTGACTATGGATCCCAACATGTGTTCCTACACTTGTAGTGGACTCATGTACAATCCAGGGATTAGTAATGTGGTTGCATTAAAAAAATGGTACAAGACCCCTATGTAGATAATATTCCCTATAAGATAGATTCTTATCCCTCTTATAATAATCAATTAGGGGCACAAAGCCAAGATCTATTGGAAAACTATTTGGTTAACACACCACCTTATTCAGAACAAGACCAAGATCAAACTGCACAATACCTAGCTACTATACCCACAACGAACGAACCGGTTCTTCAACAATCATACTCCACTACTACAACTTCCACGTATGATCCATTTTTTTTAGCGTCATTTATTGGAGAACAAGGATGAGATTTTGGTTAGAGCTATAGAGGTAGGGGCCATGTTTTCGGCAGACTTCCCCCATGAAAATTTACCAAGCCTAGTAAGAATGCTCCACAATATCATTTACGATCAACATGCTTCTTCTAGCAATCATATGGATCTAGTCCAAACAACATATCAGGACCCTAATATGTCTAATTGAGGTAAAAACATCATGGAAGACCATTTTAACCAAATGTAGACATCATATCAAACCTACTTGAATCTAGCATGCAATTTTAACCATATGAACATGGTGAGCAAACCTCTTATTGACTTAGTGCCTTCAATAGGAGTTTTAATAGAGTTAATAGGATAAGAGAGTCAGAGTTCAGACCCAATCATGCAAACTGCTTCAGTAGACAACTTGATGCATATGCCCATTATTGAGGAAGTGTCTTTGACCTCTATGCAAAATAGTGAGCCAAACATAGTGGACTATGTGCAAGCCATGTCCAATCCCAACCCAAGTGGTACTAATGCACAAAAAATTAATCAACAACATGTGCCTATAGTTAATAACATGAGTGGATTATCATACCAAGGAATAAGAGCTTCTGTACCTCAATTTTCACCACCTATTTCCCAACCTCAACCAGCTACTTCCTCAAGTGTGCAACCTACGAGATTAGGTAGTCAACTAGTGTCCAATGTCATGCCACAACAAAACGTGACAAATCTTACTCCTCAGTAGGTGACGAGTAGTACCTTGTAAAATCAGGCACAATCTAGTATACCAACATAGCTAAGGTTGAATATATTACCACCTCAACAAGGGGCAACTAATATTCCACCTCACCAAGTAATGACAAACATACCTCTTCAGTCGTAGGCTAATGAACTAGTCCAAAACCAACCAATGACTAGTCAACCACATGTAAACATTGGTCAATGACAAATGTCAAATCTTCAACCTACTTTCACTTCCTTATAGGGATTCGTATAACAAGGAGGCTCCCATGTTTCTCAAATATCTACTAGACAATCAATGGTTCAAAATGTGCCACAAATTCAGAGACAGGGTCTTGGTCCATAAGTTCTCACTCAACAACGAGGTTCGATTAGTTAGTAGCATGTCCCTTTTCAACCACAATAGGTATAGTATAAATATATTCCTCCATCCCAACCACAAAATCCTCCAAGTCAAACCTTTATCATCAACCCACACCAGAATATTCAACTAAATGTATAATTCTAAGTACATCCTAATCCACATATGCATATTCCTGGTCCATTTCTCAATCAAGCCAATATACTCCAACAAATATCTCCATCATACCTTGGTCAAAGTATCCCACTTGTGACCTCCCAAACCAAGGTTCTCCCTCAAATCATTGCTCCTTCCAGTTTCCTATCCTAAGAATTACAACAAATCAAGGATGCAATTGCCACCATTCACGCTAAAAAATAGACTAAAAAGTTCAAGTTGGATGATGTGTGTTCTTATCCATTCAACATGGAGTATTTTCAATTACCATTTCCTTCAAGATACGAACCATTGAAATTTGACAAATACAAAGGGAAAGGTGACCGTAAGGCCCATTTGAATAAATTCTTCATCGCATGTCAACCAGTGGTATATAATGATATATATATATTTTGTTTTTGTTTCCAAGGAGCTTGGTTGGACAAGCCTTAGAGTGGTTCTTAAAGTTTCCCAAGAACTCAGTAACAGATTTTGATGATCTTTCTAACAAGTTTGTGTAACACTTTTCCTATAATCTCAATTATGATATTTCATTAGTAGACTTAACACAAGCAAAACAAAAAGTTGGTGAGAGTTTTGCAATTTATTTACAATGATGGAGAACCCTTGCAAGCCGATTCACCCATAGTTTACCAGACAAATAATTAGCCACTGTATTTACTAAAAATTTTCATAGTGAGATAGCTTATCATTTGGAACTACAATGTGCACATACTTTCAAGGAAATCATTGAAATCATTGACAAAGGTTTGTTGATCGAGCGAGCCCTTATCAATAAAGGAGTCATCACTCTTAATTCAACTAATCAAAATCAAGGTACCAATCAGAGAAGTGGCCAAAATCAACATCCAATTCAAGCACATACATCGCAACTAGCACAAGCCAATAACTAATAAAGACCAAAGCAATTTAATCATAATAAGAATGTTTTGGGAAATGGAGTAACTGAGTCACGTCATATACAAATGGTGCAAACATCATATGCACCACCTTTTCAGCTTACTCTTACTCAACAACCTCTCCAACCAATGTCACAAGCATAAAAACCAAGACCTGCATAACAAATACAACCTTTACCATTGCAAACCCCTCTTCCAAGGAGAACTATACCTACGCGTCATGTCTTTAGTGACCTAGGAGAGCCTATTGAATATGTATTTCACAAACTTGCCATCACTAATCTGATTAGTCGGCCTATACTAAAGCATTATCTGTGTTGTCCCCAAAAATAGACTTCTCATTTTTGGGACAACATGTGAACTATTTTGGTTCAACAGACCAAAATAATCTCTTCCCTTCTCAAAATTTGTTCTAAGCATTCAAATTCCTCATTTTTCAAGCTTCTCAGAAATCTATGGACTCTGCAGGCTTGAATCTACGGACTCTACAGGAAGAAAATCTACGGACTCTGCAGGCCAAGTTCTACAGGCTTCACGGCTTGATTTCTACGGACTCTGCAGGAAAGAAGCAAGCTATCAACACTTAGGTGATTTCAAAGTTGGTTTAATGACAATGCTCAACCAAATGAGTTCATCGGCAAGCTTCTAAACAAGGATTAAACCATTGAACCTTTGAACCTTGAACCATTTTGGTTTAATGGGTTCAACGGGTTCAAAGGTTCAACATCAACAGCAAGAGTTAAGCGCATTTATCAAGGTTCAAAGTTCAACCGCTTCAAGGTTCAACGGCTTCAAAACACTTATCAAAGAGAAGAAGGCTTGAATCATTGAAATGTTGAACCATTGAACCACTTTGGTTCAAAGGTTCAATGGGTTCAATGGTTCAACAGGTTCAATGGGTTCAACGAGGCTTGTTTCAAAGAATCTTGGTTCAAGCGGTCAATAGAAACAAGGGAATGAACCATTGAACTGTTGAACCAAAGTTGGTTCAATTGGTTAGTTCAAGAGACAAGTTCAAAGGAGTGCCCCAAGTGTCAAAGACACAAGTGCCCTTGCAGAGGGATTTTTTGTGGCAAAAGTGACTAAGGAAGGAAACAAAAACCCGACAGAACTCAACGGATGCTGCCAAGTGTCGTCTTTCGAGCCTCATTTCAATTTGTTTCTAAGAGCAGTGGATGCTGCCATGTGTCACAATTTGAGATTCACATAAAATTGACTAAGGCAAATTTCCAAGGGACAAATAACCCTTTCGGAGGACACTCGGAAGCCGAAGTGAACCGTTGTAAAAACCCAAAAGGCTAATTTAGAGCTCAAACAACCCTTGCAGAGGGCAGGAAGGGGGCAAATGGACCAATTCAAAGGCCAAAAGAGCAAAGGGATTTCCTTCACAAAAGTTCCCCCGACAAAAGTGACAAAGAGACAATTCCTTCAAACAAATTATCTGAAAGAATTCCTTTAGACTTTTTCCTCCGAAAGAATTCCTCCAAACTTTTTCCTATGAAAGAAAAGTCCAAAGAAATAGAAAACCCACTATATTGCCGTGTGTCATCTTCAAAGTCACAACGAAAGCCACCACGTGTCATCTATTGAGACATAGTATCAAATGTAGTGGAAGTTGCCAAGTGTCATCTTTCACAGGGTTCTCAAAAGACCAGTAGGAAGCGACTAAGGAATAGATCATTGAATTGAATCAAGGACTCGATTCAAATAACCAGAAAAGGAGGAACGAGCAGGAATGACCTAAAATATTTGTGCATCAGATATGTTTCTAGAAGTAGACCGCTAGGTGGATATTGAAAGATGCAAACTTTCAATAGCGTGACCCATTTCTTTGCATTGAGAAAAGCAAATAGGTAAAAGCCCCTAAATTCCAGCATGTCTTCTTAACAAAATTCAATGCAACATGATGTGTTACTATTCCTAAGTCCTTCTTGAAGAGGCTATAGAGGGGACTCTCTTGTTGTTGGGGATGTCTCTCTCAGATTATCAGAAACAAAACTCTACCCAAATTGAAAGGCATTACTGAGACTTTGAGCTCAGATTGTTGATCATATTTTGTAATTGGAATAAGAAAGCAAGTGACTTTTCAGACTTTGTGTTGTGATATCTTTGTTGTTGGGGAAACTGTTCGTATGTCTTTTTTCTTAATATATTTTATGTTCCTTTAATTCAATAAGTAGAATTAGTGAAAGTAGTTAGGAAGGTATCCTGAAGCCAACTGTGGAGAGACTTTGTGCCTCCACAATTGCATTTAGTGTGTTTTATTTTCGTTTTTGTGTAAAGGACCTTGGGACGACTTTATGCCCTCATAGTCTTTCGTATCTCACTCTTGCACAATTGAGGTGGAGACTTTGTGCTACATCTCAATCTGCTGGTTATTACGTCCTTGGTTACATTTTGCAATTACTACCAGGAGTATTCTTGTGGTTTGATGAATAGTAATTTTGAAAGAAGAGGAGTGCTTTCTATCATTTTTCTTGAGATTTTTCCTTTGATTTGCACGCATCATCTCTGAAAAAAGAGAGATGGATGGTTTATCCTACCCTTGCGTATTATTTTATGTTATATATATATATATATATATATATATATATATATATATATATATAGCATATCTATAGGGAACCTCCCCTTGATGAGATGAGAGATTAGTCCCGTTTTGATGTGGTAAACCTACACATTTGGACGACCAATCTTCTTACTTTGGATGATCAGACCTATTTTATTTATCAGTACGTTGATCGACAAAATATTCAACCAACAGTTTTTGGCGACTCCACTAGGGATATAGTTATGTGCATTATGAAACCTCAAGTTTCAGATGGAATCAGTCTCTACCATTATCCATTATAGACTGCATTTTATTTCTGTGTTTTACCCATTATTATTATAAGCTTACCATTCACCTCCACACTAACTAGGAAAGAATGCGTAGTTTAAAGCCTCAAGCTTCAAACTAAAGAAAGGTCAATTCTTTTCCATTTTTGTTTCACAATCTAGTAGATTCAAGGTATACATGAAGCCAAAGGGCTAAAGGTATTGTTGACCTTGTATTCGAGTTGGTACATCAAAGTAATTTTGACCTGTTTCTTTCACCATCTCACCTCCAACGAACCAAGAGCTTTCCTCCTACTAAAGTCAGATCTCTATTGCCAAACGAAGTATCCACTTCTGTTGTTGATAAAGATTTTCCAATAATTACCCCTTTGAGATTTGTTATTACTCTTTTTCATAGTCATATAATGGCAGTTCAAGGCTCCTGAGGTAATTCTTTTGGTCCTCTCAATCTTACTCCACCTCTACATGAGCTTCGACACAGTTCAAAGAAGAATTTCTCCAAATTCTATGGTGATGGGAAAGTTCATCCTGATGAACACATTGCAACCTTCAACATAGCTTGTGGTGTAATTGGAGTAGAATTTGAAGATGTAGTAGTCAGGCCATTTGTAGAAACATTACAAGGTGCTACTGCAGATTGGTTTTATCATCTACAGGCTCAGTCAGTAACTAATTGGAATACCCTCAAAGCTAATTTTGAAGCCATATTCAAAATTGCAAAAGATGCACATGCACTTCTGGCTCAAATTACACAGATGAAGAAGAACCTCATGAACCAATGAGGGACTTCATAGCCAAGTTTGACAAACTGAGAAACAAAATTCCTGTAATTGCTCGACCTACAGCTAAAAATCTCAAATGTTTCTTCATTAATTCTCAATTACCTGAAGTAAGTTTTCTTTTGAGACGTGTTGGTCAAATAGATCTTGCTGCAGTGCAACATTTGGCCACTGCGGTAGAAGATGATCTCATCTTAGCAGGGAAAATAAGAAGAGATCTAAATAAAAATAGAACCTCATCATCTTATGAATATTCATCTACAGGGGCCACAGATCCAATGGTGCAGAAGTTGGCCAATGAGTTGCTTTCTCTCAAAAATAAAATGTCGTAAGGAATATCTTCTGCTCCTTCATACAGAGATATGACAAGAAGGACATTTTCAAATCAGTCATATCAGGGCAATGCTACCAGGAATCAAGGGCAAAAAATCATCTTCCTCCCCCACAAGGGAAACTTACCTTGAAAGCTCCTCCAACCAATTCAGGAATGAGATATCTTGAAGCAGAATCAGAGTTCTCTTTCCAGTCTAAATTGAATCAAGAAAATGATGCTGATCTCCTTGTGAAAAATTAAGAAGAATCAGTTGGCGACTCCCACATTAGTTTCTTGAACTACCAGGATGAACCCAGAAGCAAAGGAGAAGCTTTTGATGGATCATATACACTGTTTACCAAGTCCAAGAACCAATCAGTCTAGCAAGCTGATAAAGGGAAGACAAAGGAGCAACCTCAACCAACAATTACAATTTCTAAGCATAGAACCACTCTGCCTTTCCAGTCAAAGGATCTGGTGATCACCCAAAAGATAAGTAAATCAATTTCACCTTAACCTTCTACTTCAATTTCGCAAACCAACCCTCCTCCTATCCCTCCTAAAACCCAAAAAGTTGAAATACCTTCCTCTGTTCCTAATCCAATTTAGCCATTTGACATAATTGATCATGTCAAAAAGACCAAAATATAAATGTCTGAATTTGAATATTTGCAGTCCAATCCTTATTGGTTGAATATTTTATCGATCAACGTACTGATAAACAAAATAGGTCTGATCATCCAAAGTAGGAAGATTGATCAGCCAAATGTGTAGGTTTACCGCATCAAAAGGGGACTAATCTCTCCTCTCATCAAGGGGAGGTTCCATATATATATATATATATATATATATATATATATATATATATAATAATACTCAAGGGTAGGATAAACCATCCATCTCTCTTTTTCAGAGATGATGCGTGCAAATCAAAGGAGAAATCCTAGGGATAAGGACAGAAAGCACTCCTCTTCTTTCAGAAGTACTATTTAGCAAACCACAAGAATTTTCTTGGTAGTAATTTCAAAATGTAACCAAGGATGTAGTAACTAGCAAATTGAGATGTAGCACAAAGTCTCCACCTAAATTGCCCAAGAGTGAGATACAAAGGACAATGAGGGCACAAAGTCATCCCAAGGTCCTTTACATAGAAACAAAAAGAAAACACACTAAAGGCAATTATGGGGGCACAAAGTCTCTCCATAGTTGGCTTCAGGACACCTTCTTGACTACTTTCACTAATTCTGCTTATTGAATTAAAGGAACAAAAAATATATTAAGGAAAAAGACATAAGAACAGTTTTCCCAAAAATAAAGATATCACAACACAAAGTCTGAAAAGTCACTTGCTTTCTTATTCCAATAAAAAAATATGATCAACAATCTGAGCTCAAAGTCTAAGTAATGCCTTTCAATTTAGACAGAGTTTTGTTTTTGATAATCAGAGAGAGAGATAGAGAGAGCCCCCTAAAACAATAAAAGAGAGTCTCTTATATAGCCTCTTCAAAAAGGACTTGGGAACAATAACACATCATGTTGCATTGAATTTTGTTAAGAAGACATGTTGGAATTTAGGGGCATTTATCCATTTGCTTTTCTCAATGCAAAAAAATGGGTCACGCTATTGAAAGTTTGCATCTTTCAATGTCCACCTAACAATCTGCTTCTAAAAATATATCTGATGCGTAAATGTTTCTGGTCTTTCCTCATTGTTCCTCCTTTTCTGGGTATTTGAATCGGGTCCTTGATTTAATTCAATGCTATGTTCCTTAGTTGCTTTCTGCTGGTCTTTTGAAAACTCTGCAGAAGATGACACTTGGCAGCTTTCGATGCATTTGATGAGAGACACGTGGCATGTTTCGCTGCTTTAAAATTGTGTCTCAATATGACACATGGCGGCTTTTGCTGTGACCTTCTGAGTGATATGTGGTAGCATTACTGATTTTTTGTTTCTTGAGACTTTTCCTTCGAAGAAAAAGTCTGAAGAAATTCTTTTGAACAATTTGTTCGAAGGAATTGTCTCTTTGTCACTTTTGCCGAGAGAAATTTTTTGGAGGAAATCCCTTTGCTCTTTTGGCCTTTGAATTGGTCCATTTGCTTCCTTCCTGCCCTCCGCAAGGGCTGTTTGAGCTCCAAATTAACCTTTTAGGTTTTTGCAATGGTTCACTTCGGCTTTTGAGTGTCCTCCAAAAGAGCTGTTTGTCCCTTGGAAATTTTTTTTAGTTGATTTTATGTGAATCTCAACATGTGACACGTGGCAACATCTGCTGTGAAATAGGTGAGGACACGTGGCAGCATCTATTGAACTTGTAAAAGCTTTGGATGCCTTTTGAGTGTCTTGCAAAAGATGACACGTGGTAGCTTCCATCAGATTCTATAAATACTATAGAAACATGCGGGACTCATTTGGATTCATGTGGATGATGACATGTGGTGGCTTCCACTACTCTTATAAACAAAGTGAAATGAGGCTCGAAAGATGACACGTGGCAACATCCACTGGGTTCTATCAGGCTTTCATTTTAGTTCATTTGTTTCCTTCCTTAGTCATTTTTGCCTCAAAAATTCCCTTCACAAAGGCACTTGTGTCTTTGACGCTTGGGGCACTCCTTTGAACTTGTCGCTTGAACCGACCGATTGAACCAACTTTGGTTCAATGGTTCATTCCCTTGTTTCTATTGACCGCTTGAACTAAAATTCTTTGAAACAAGCCTCGTTGAACCCATTGAACCTTGAACCCGTTGAACCTTTCGAACCCGATTGAGCACATTGAACCTTTTGAACCTTGAACTAGTCTTGAAAATGACTAAGTGTCGAAAACTTGTTCTTTTGATTGAACCTGCTTGTAGAAGCCTTTAAACCTGTTGAACCATTAGTCTTTTGACTGAAAAAGCTTGAATAATTCCCAATTTTGAAAGTTTAAAATAATTTTTTGAAATGGAAAGAGATATTTTGGTCTTACAAGACCAAAATAGCTTATATGTTATCCTAAAAATGAGTGACATTTTTTGGGTACAACAATCTTGATCAATTGGATAAGTTGGTCCAATGTGTCAAGAACCAAATCGTCCCTGCAGGACAAGAAGCTAAAAAGGTAACTCGTGATTCCCCAAAGAACATGCCCATTCCAAATAAACTTGTCATTAGTCCTCCAGCTGCCCCTAAAAAAATATAACCTTTCTATGTTTCCCTGCTAATAAATGGTCACAAGCTAAGTAATTGTATTATAGACTCAGGTGCATTTGATAATGTCATGCTTGCTAAAGTAGCTAAATCTCTTGGCCTCACACTGACCAAGACATTTGGGAGATGTTTCTCCATGGAAAACAAATAAGTACCATTGCTGGGGCAAATCAAAGATGCCCAATTTGCATTTACAACCTTTCTAGACAAGAGAATCAAGATGATTGTCTTGGTGGTTGACATCTCAGCATCCTATGGCATTTTGCTTGGATGAAATTTCTACAAAGACGTGGGAGGAGAACTAAGCATGGACCTATCTGAGGCAAGAATCCTTGTCAAAGGCGTAATGAAGAGATTGCTCCCTGAAATGGAGGCAAAATACATGGTAACCCAAACATCAACCCCTGAAGCTCAATTTTTTTTTGAATCCTCAGGTATGGGTAACTACTTTCTATCTACAGATGAAGTGCATGAAACATCTGATAATTTTTTTGAAAGTGTCAACCCAAAAATCAGTTCAACTAGAATAGCAGAAGAACTAGTAGGTTACAATACAAATGAAGAAGGACCCTCCCTCTCTAATGAAGGAAAGTCTAAAGAAAAATCAGTATCTGATGAGGTATGGACTTTGGAACTCGATGGCAGCTGCTCTTCTACCGGTTCAGGAGCTGGGATTGTGTTGATATCTCTTCAAGAAGATATGTTTCCTCCATCTTACAAATTACAATTTAGTAACACTAACAATACAGTTGAATATGAATCTTTGTTGCTTAGATTGAAGGCTGCTCAAGACAAAAACATCAAGTTTCTTCATGCCAAAGGGGATGCTAAATTAATGGTTTGTCAGGTGAAAAATTTATACCAAACCAAGAATGAAAGATTACGCCACTATCGCAACCTGGTTTGGGACCCAATTGAAAGCTTTGATGCTTTCAACATTTCTGCCATACCCAGGGAATCTAATGACAGAGCTGATGCACTTGCTGTTTTAAGAACTCTCTTAGTTCCTCACTCAGATTTCAAAGAAGACAAGTATACTATTGAGCTAGTCTGTAGACCAAGTGTTCCTAACAATGCTGATCATTGGCAAGTATTCAATGATTATCATCAAATCATTGCCTTCTTGGAACGAAAAGACAATTTCAAACAACTACGTTTTGAAGGCAATAAATCTCAAAAATATGAATCAGCCTCTGAATCTAGTTCATATATAAATGAAGAATTCTTACAGCTGAAAAGAAATAAAATTTCTAAAGGCCTGGTTTCTCTTGAGAAACTGTTTGACAAGCATGATAGATTCATCAAACAACAACAAACATATTCAAGCTTCTCTCAGGGATTCGATCAAGTAAATCTGACTACTAAAGAAAATCCCAAGATGGTTAACATTGGTAAGTACTGCACCCCTAAAGAAAGATTCAAGTTCACCACTTTAATCCATCAATACATGGATGTCTTAACATATTCTTATGATGACTTGGAGTCTCTTAGACCTGATGAAATCTGCCATGACATTCCTCTCAATGCTGACTCAATGCCCTATAAGCAAAAATCCAGATAGTACAATCTAAAAATATCAGGTACTATTCTGTTTGAGATACAAAAAATGTTAAATGTTAGAATTATCTTTCCAATCAATCATTCCACATGGATTGCAAACATAGTGCCTGTAAGGAAGAAGAGTGGTGAAATTTGCATTTGTATAGATTTCAAGAATCTGAATAAGTCATCTTTGAAAGATAATTACCCTTTGCCAATCATGGATTAAGTGCTTCAAATAGTGACAAGTTCAGAGATGTTATTAATGCTAATGGCTTCTCTGGATATAATCAAGTTGAAGTTGGTGAAGCAGACCAACACAAGACTGCATTCACCACACCTTGGGGTACATTTGCATATAGAAGAATGCCTTTTGGCTTGATAAATGCTGGTGCCACCTTTCAGAGAGTAATGGACCTGAATTTCAAAGATGAGATGGGTAAATTCATAGTGGTATACCTTGATGACTTAACCATCTTTTCAAATAATCATTTTGATTATGTATGCCACTTACAACAAGTGTTGGAGCGCTGCCGCCATAATCATATTTTATTGAACCCTAAGAAGTCTATTTTTAGAGTAGCAGAGGGAAAACTCCTCGGACACATTGTGTCTAAATAAGGCATAAATATTGACTCAGACAGAGTCAAGTCTGTTCAAGAGCTTTATTTGCCTACAAGTAAAAATGTTGTTCACTCTTTCCTCAGAAAGGTGAATTTCTTACAAAGGTTCATCCCCAAATTTGCCGAAAAGACTAGACACATTGTGAACATGATGAAAGGGAATACCACCTTCAACTGGACTAAATAAGGCAAGTCAACATTTCAAGATATCAAGACTGCCATTGCCCACGCCCCTACTTTGGTTTGTCTCGATTACAACAAAAATTTCATCATATACAACTATGCTTTTGAACACACGCTTTCAATAATTCTTGTTCAACAGGACAAGAAAGGTATAGAATCTCCCATTTCTTTCATGAGTTGCCCTCTCAAAACCCATGAGATGAAGTATTCTAATGTAGAGAAGCATGCTTATGCAGTGGTGAAAGTAGTCAAACATTTTCGCTTCTATATCATGAATTCACACACTACTGCCTTAATTCCTGACAGTACAGTCAAGTCCATATTAACTCAGCAAGAGTTTGGCACAAAAAGAGGCAATTAGATTGCAAAGATCCAAGAGTTTGATCTAGACATCAAGCCAACAAAGCTGGTCAGGGGAAAATGCCTATGCTAATTAATTACTGACAACAAGCTAGAAGATACACAGCATGAAGAAGCTAAAGTGGAAGATACACCAAAAGTCTTTTTTATCTCCACTACCAATGAGTGGTATTTAGGTATTGGTCATTTTCTTACTTATGGTGAATGTCTTGCTCATTTGTCTTATAAAGAAAGGAGGACTATCAAGTTGAAAGCTGCTAATTTTGTCCTTTGGGACAACGGCTTGTACAAGAGAAGCATAGATGGAGTATTCTTTCACTATGTAGACAAAGAGCAACAAAGCCAACTTTTGAAATCCTTCCACAATCTAGCCTATAGAGGACATTTTTTTGCTCTTGTAATTGCCCACAAGATTTTGTGAGCTAGGTATTACTGGCCAACTCTTTTCCAAGATGCATATAAGTGGGTGAGAAAATGTGAACTTTGCCAGCAATTTGTTGGAAGACCCAAGTTAGCTACTCTGCCTCTCAAGCCAGTGATTATAGAAGAACCTTTCTAGCAATGGGGGATTGATTTTATTGGGACTATAAACCCATCTTCAAGCGCTGGACATGATTATGTCATTACAACAACTGACTATTTCACCAAGTGGGTAGAAACAATCCCAACTAAGCATGCTACTTCAGAAGTTGTATGCAATTTTCTCAAAGAGAATATCATTTTCAAGTTTGGAGTTCTAACCAAAATTATTACTGACAATGCAGCTTGTTTCACCTCTCAAGAGATTACACAATTTTGTTTCTATTATGGAATTACACTCTCTCACTCTTATGATTATTTTCCACAAGGGAATGGACAAGCTAAATCAAATAATAAAAACCTGGTAACTATCATCAAGAAGCTAGCAGATGACAATCAAAGGACATGACATAAAGCATTGATTGATGCTCTATGGGCAGACATAATTACACCAAAGAGGGCAATTGGTATGTCTCCTTTTCAACTTCTTAATGGTATCAATGCTGAGATACCAATCACCTTAGAATTGCTAGCCTTGAAATTGGCAAAGGCAATTGAAGATCAGACATATGAAAGCTCACTTGATAAGAGAATCATGTGCCTGATTGAGCTAAATAAACAGAGAACCATGGTGGTGGACTAAATTGCTGCTCATCAAAGTTTAGTAAAGAAACTCTTTGACCAGAAGGCCAAAAGTCATGATTTCCAGATTGGGGATCAAGTCCTGTTGTGGGATAAAAGGAGAGAACCAAAAGGGATGCATGGAAAGTTTGACTCCCTTTGGAGAGGCCCATTTATAATTCATCAACACAATGGTGAAAACAAATTTTTATTGAAATATCAAGATGGCACACTCTTTTCTCTGCCTCACAGTGGGCAGCATCTGAAACACTTCAACTCTTGAAGTATCAGATCATTTCATTTGTAATATTTGTATAGTTTTTAATTATATTTTGTTTTGTTTGTTTCCATTTTTGATGCCTTCAATTTCTGGGTAACATGACTCCGTAGCCCAATGGTACACATGAATACACTGGAGATTCTAGATTCTACTCCCTTCAATTCTTTTTTACAATTTATAGAAGTCCCCAAACTGAAGCCAATTGTTGTCCCCAAAAATAGACTTCTCATTTTTGGGACAACATGTAAACTATTTTGGTTCAATAGACCAAAATAATCTCTTCCCTTCTCAAAATTTATTCTGAGCATTTAAATTCCTCATTTTTCAAGCTTCTCAAAAATCTACGGACTCTGCAGGCTTGAATCTATGGACTCTGTAGGCTTGAATCTACGGACTCTGCAGGAAGAAAATCTACGGACTCTATAGGCCAAGTTCTATGGGCTTCATGGCTTGATTTCTACAAACTCTGTAGGAAAGAAGCAAGCTCTCAATACTTAGGCAATTTCAAATTTGGTTCAATGACAAGGCTCAACCAAAAGAGTTCATCAGCAAGCTTCTAAGCAAGGATTGAACCATTGAACCGTTGAATCTTGAACCATTTTGGTTCAACGGGTTCAAAGGTTCAACATCAGTAGCAAGAGTTAAGTGCATTTGTCAAGGTTCAAAGTTCAACCTCTTCAAGGTTCAATAGCTTCAAAACACTTATCAAAGAGAAGAAGGCTTGAATCATTGAACCGTTGAATCATTAAACCACTTTGGTTCAAAGGTTCAATGGGTTCAATGGTTCAACAGCTTTAACGGGTTCAACGAGGCTTGTTTCAAAGAATCTTGGTTCAAGCGTTCAATAGAAACAAGGGAATGGACCATTAAACCATTGAACCAAAGTTGGTTCAATTTGTCAGTTCAAGCGACAAGTTTAAAGGAGTGCCCCAAGCGTCAAAGACACAAGTGCCCTTGCAGAGGGAATTTTTGTGGCAAAAATGACTAAGGAAACAAAAACCTGACAGAACTCAACAGATGCTACCAAGTGTCATCTTTCGAGCCTCATTTCACTTTGTTTCTAAGAGCAACAGATGCTGCCACGTGTCACAATTTGAGATTCACATAAAATTGACTAAGGCAAATTTCCAAGGGACAAACAACCCTTTTGGAGGACACTCAGAAGTCAAAGTGAACCGTTGCAAAAACCTAAAAGGCTAATTTGGAGCTCAAACAACCCTTGTGGAGGGCAAGAAGGGGGAAAATGGACCAATTCAAAGGCCAAAAGAGCAAAGGGATTTGCTTCAAAAAAGTTCCCTTGGCAAAAGTGACAAAGAGACAATTCCTTCAGACAAATTGTTTGAAAGAATTCCTTCGGACTTTTTCTTTTGAAAGAATTCCTCTGAACTTTTTCTTCCGAAAGAAAAGTCTGAAGAAATAGAAAACCCACTATGTTGTCGTGTGTCATCTTCAAAGTCACAGTGGAAGCCACCACGTGTCATCTATTAAGACACAGTATCAAATGCAACAGAAGCTACCAAGTGTCATCTTCTGCAGGGTTCTCAAAAGACTAGCAGGAAGCGACTAAGGAACAGAGCATCAAACTGAATCGAGGACCTGATTCAAATAACTAGAAAAGGAGGAATGAGAAGGAATGACTAGAAACATTTGTGCATTAGATATATTTCTAGAAGTAGACCGCCAGGTGGATATTGAAAGATGCAAACTTTCAATAGCGTGACCCGTTTCTCTGCATTGAGAAAAGTAAATGGGTAAATGCCCCTAAATTACAGCATGTCTTCTTAACAAAATTCAATGCAACATGATGTGTTACTCTTCTTGAGTCCTTCTTGAAGAGGCTATATAAGGGAATCTCTTGTTGTTGGAGATGTCTCTCTCGAATTATCAGAAATAAAATTCTGCCCAAATTGAAAGACATTACTGAGACTTTGAGCATAGATTGTTGATCATATTTTGTTATTGGAATAAGAAAGCAAGTGACTTTTCAGACTTTGTGCTATGATATATTTGTTGTTGGGGAAACTGTTCTTATGTCTTTTTCCTTAATATATTTTCTGTTCATTTAATTCAATAAGCAGAATTAGTGAAAGTAGTCAGAAAGGTATCCTGAAGCCAACTGTGGAGACTTTGTACCTCCATAATTGCCTTTAGTGTGTTTTCTTTTTGTTTCTATGTAAAGGACCTTGGGACGACTTTGTGCCCTCATAGTCCTTCGTATCTCACTCTTGCACAATTGAGGTGGAGACTTTGTGCTACATCTCAATTTGCCGGTTACTACGTCCTTGGTTACATTTTACAATTAATACCAGGAGTATTCTTGTGGTTTGTTGAATAGTACTTCTGAAAGAAGAGGAGTGCTTTTTGTCATTTTCCTTGAGATTTTTCCTTTGATTTGCACGCATCATCTCTGAAAAAAGAGAGATGGATGGTTTATCCTACCTTTGAGTATTATTTTATGTTTATATATATATATATATATATATATATATATATATATATATATATATATATATATATATATATATATATAGCATATCTATAGGGAACCTCCCCTTGATGAGAGGAGAGATTAGTCCCCTTTTGATGTGGTAAACCTACACATTTAGATGACCAATCTTCCTACTTTGGATGATCAGACCTATTTTGTTTATCAGTACGTTGATCGACAAAATATTCAACCAACAATCTGTAAGGCATTCCTTATCTTGATTGGTACCATGAAAATAAATTCTGTGAATATCATCGGGTTAATGGGCATAATCTATGAAGATATGTTCAAATTAAGCATTTGATTGAGAATATGTTGGAGAATAGGGAGTTAACATTACATAATGGTGATTCTAATTTCAATCAAACTCTTGGGATTTATCAAAACCCCTTTCCCCAACATAATAATCAACAACAACAACAACACTAGTCAGTGCAACAATAAAATCAACAGTATCAAAATCAAATGCTAAACCAATAGGACCAGCAGAATCAATAAAATCAATAGCAAAACCCACAATGATAGAACAATAGACAAAAATAAAGTCAGAATGGTGACAACCAACAAACCTACCATGCAGTTGTACATGACTCCAACAAAATTTTAGGTTATATTTCAGGGGGTAGCGTTAATACCATCTCCATTAATTCTAGACCAAGAGCTAATCAATCTAGACCATTGCTAAACAACAACACTCTATCAAATTACATGGATAATCCTTTTTTGACCAGGGATAGCATATAGATAAATCAATAAATTAGAACTTCCACTTTTGAACCTTATACCGACAACTCATCCTTGTCACTTGACCACATACAAGTACCCTGACAACTGAGACTTGTTTTATCTGGGCCCACACCATTTCCACTATTTGTTAGCAATCATGGTCTGGTATCTAATTCTAATTATGGAATCACAACTCAGACGTCAAATATTACCATCCCGAACCCATAACCATCTAAACTTTACCTATTATCCAATCAACCATTCAGCGTTAGAATAAACCATTCAATACTAACCAAGATAAGAAGTTTGATATTGTGAAACAATTACAGAAGACACCAGTACAAATTTATATTTTAGATTTGTTGTGAACATCAATAATCCACAAAAACATCTTGAATAAGTTTTTAACCCAATCCACTATTGCTACTGACATATCCCCTGACAAATTTCAAGCTTTGGTTGGACACTTAGCTCCAGCCCAACAAGTCACATTCAACCAAAGCGATATGTCTTCCCTTGGCCCACTCCATAATAATCCATTATATATAGAAGTTTATATAAAGTGGAATAAAATGAAACATGTCCTTATAGACAATGGATCAGACCTTAATATCATGTCTCTAAAGCTCATCAAGCTTCTTGGGTACATAATGACAGATCTTCAGCCAAAAATGATAACTATCAAAGCCTATGATAATCAAGAAAGAGAATCACAAGGCACCATTAGCTTGCCAATTATCATTGGGCCTTTGACCTATGATACACTTTGCCATGTGTTTGATCTTGAGTTGTCATATAATATGCTTCTAGGTAGGCCTTGGTCACATGATATTCGTGTAGTCCCATCAATGCTACACCAATGTATCAAGTTCTCCCACCCATGGATGGAAGTGAATATTCCAGGAAATTTACACCCATATGAACACTACAAACATCTTGAGGCTGAGTTTCAAAGCTATAATTACCAATACAGCATGAATCCAAGTTCCAAGCAAAGTAAAGGAAATACCATACTTATTGATTCACCATAGGGTAATTGCATAGATCATAATACCTTGGATTCCCTTTCCCACATGCCACCTCCTAAAGCTTTCAATCATTTCACCATTTTAGATAATGGATTGGGGGAGTATGTGACCTATGATACCTTCCATATAGCAAATCTTTCTCAAAATTTGAAGACCTTTGGGTGACCTAAAGTCACCCCACACATGAAGTGGCAACAAAAGAACAAAGATAAGGGACTTGTCATATTTGTACCAGCATCTAGCCTAGAACCAGACCCTTTTGAAAGGGATGAATCATGGTTGTACAATGACAACCAAGTTGATTTTTATAAAAGTGCAAAGTATCCTATTCCCTATAAGATCATGGAGCATCAAAATTATGAAGGAAGAGACCTCAGACCGAATCAACAAGGAACCATTGAGCCAATTTCCATGACTAAGTATAAAAGACCTATGGACTTAGATTTAAATCACCTGGAGGTGACCCCACATATTTTATTTGAATTCCATCACCAATGGCTAGTGATGATGATGCCGATAGTGAAGTAGCATCCGATCATAGCCTCACCTTTGATGACCTAGCTGAGACTAACCTATTTGATAACAATGCTATTTGTACCCTTACCCTGGTCATTCATCACAAACCATTGCCATTATATTATCATCCACTGATAGATTGGGACCAACAGGAATACAATTTTTTGATTGATGAGTTTTAGAATAATGAGGCATTCTGTGACTTTTTAAGCCTTAGAAAAAATGTTCCTTTGGGAGATCATAAATCAAGATTCTCAATTACATTGGATCCTAAAATCTAGTTTAGAGAGCGGGTGAACACCCTTAGCCAAAAAAATAAAATAAAACATTGAGGTCCCCAAGTGAAAACCTCTTTTTAAGGCACTTTCTGACCAAGAAAAAGGTAAAAATAAATGATAGTCTAGTGGTAAAAACCTGTTTTAGGCACCATTAGATGGGGGTGTTCATTCTTCTTCAAATTTAGACTAGGAGACCACCAATGATGAACTTGCCTATGGATCTAAGTTTAGTTTTTCATAACAACAAGTATTTGATCAAATTATTTAAGATTTTTTTATTGTTTTTATCACATGGCCAGATCTCCCATTAGAGGACTCAGATTCATCATGCCTAGGAAAAGTTGAAGAGCAAGTTCTAGCAGAGAACCCTGATATAGTCCAATAGTTCAAGTCTTTGCCTACTATCCTAGAAGATGGTTCGACCCTTCTAGTCGAAGATACAACAGAGGTAAACATCAGGACTCCATCAAACCTGAAATGGATAAAATTAGATGCATCCCTCACTGAGGAGGAATGTGAATTCTTTACAACTCTATTGAGAGAATTTGTAGATATCTTTGCATGGGATTATTCTGGCATACCAAGTTTAGACCTTGCCTTGGTTCTGCACCACCTTGTGGTCAATACTGATGCCAAAATAAAAAAACAAAAGCTACGTAAGATGCATCCTCGCATTGCTGTCTTGGTAAAGAAATAATTGGAAAAACTCTTAGAAGCAAGATGTAACCAATCCATTGACTACTCAAAATGGATATCTAATGTTGTACTTGTTAGCGAAAATCCTGAAGGAATCAAAATCTATACTGATTTTTGAGACATCAATAAAGCTTGTCCTAAAGATGAATTTTCATTGCCTAATATTGACATGATCGTCAACTCTAAGGTAGGTTATGAAATGCTTTCACTCATGGATGGCTTTTTAGGATATAACCAAATCAGAATAGCACCAAAAGACCAACATAAAACAATGTTCTCCACTCCATGGGGAACATTTTATTGTCAGATAATGCCATTTGGCTTTAGAAATGCTAGAGCTACATATGAAAAGACCATGACTATCATATTCCATGATATGATGTATGATATTATTGAAGACTATGTCAATGACATATTTAGAAAATCCAAGAACAAGGTTGATTATCCAACAGTGCTATGTAAGATATTTGAACGATTATAGGAGTATAAAGACAGACATAATTCAAAGAAATGTGTGTTTGGTGAAACCTCAGGAAAATTACTAGGCTTCATTATGTCTCACAGAGGCATTGAGGTAGATCCAACTAAAGTCCATGCTATAACCGAGATGCCACAACCAACCAAATTTTGAAACAACTTTGTAGTTTGTAGTGTAAGATCCAATCAATCCAATGATTTATCTCTCAGTTAGTAGACAAGTGCCATACATTTACATATCTTTAGAAGAAGGGAGTTGCATTTCACTGGGATGATAATTGTCAAACAAATTTTCAGCAACTCAAAGACTATCTTATTAATCCACCTATTTTATTACCTCCTATGCTGAGAAAACCATTTGTTTAATATCTATTAGCCACTAATAATGCTTTGGGGGCACTCTTGGCTCAACATGATGATAATGGAAAAGAGAATGATGTATACTACCTCAATCGTACCTTGGTCACATATGACAATAACTATGCACCTATTGAAAAACCCTGTTTGGCCATGGTATTTGCAGCTCAAAAATTATGACATTACATGTTGAATAATAAGACCAGGGTCATTTCAAAATTAGATCTACTCAAGTATCTACAACTTTACAAGGGAAAATGGCCAAATAGATCATGCTTCTCAGTGAGTTTGACATAGAGTATGTCAATCAAAAGGCAATCAATGGATAAGTTCTTATAGATCAACTTGTTGAAGCACCTCTCATAGACATAAAACCACTCACATTTCAATTTCTTGATGAATCTATAATGACCATAATTGACACACCCCTTAAAAATCAGCCCTAGAATTTGTATTTTAATGGTTCATTTACTACACATGGATCAGGGATAGACCTCTTATTTATTACACCACAGGGGGATCTAATCCCTAAATCATTCATAATCAGATTTTCTTATACAAATAATATGGCCGAGTATGAAGCACTTGTTGCAATACTTTGACATGAAGTGCATTGGAACATATCTCATCTCCAAGTTTATGGTGATTCTCAGTTAATCATCAATTAGATCATAGTTCATTTTCAGACCAAAGATGACAAGTTGGTTCCATATAAAGCCATGGTCGACACTCTTAAGCAAAAAATTACCAACATTCAGTTTGAGCACATACCAAGGGCTAGTAATAGAACTGCAGATGCCATGGCTACTATTGGCTCTTTGATTCGACAAATAGATAAAGATAGAGAGTATCAGTTCCTAGTCGATAATTTTTTAGCATCAACTCATGAACCTTCAACTGTTACGATGATTTGTGATATTGTTGGTCCCAATTCTATCTGGTACTCAAACCTTTACAACTAACTTCATGACTAAGTTCTACCATCTAACCTATTTCAAAAAAAAACTAAAGCCTTTATTTATCATTCCACTCATTATACTCTACTTGGATCCACCCTTTACCGCCATAGTTTTGATGGAACTCTACTTCATTGTTTAACTTTGATAGAGTCTACACTAGTGTTAAGATAAGTTCATGAAGGGGTATGTGGAGCTCATTCTAGCAAGGTATTCCTATCCAAAAAGCTTTTACGTACTGGTTTTTATTGGCCCATAATGGATGTAGATGTAGCTATATATGTGAAGAAGTGTGACAAATGTCAATGGCATACTAATCTAATTCATGCCCCAGCCAAAACTCTGAAATCAATGTTGACACCATAGTCATTTGCTACATGGGGTTTCTACCTCATCGAAAAGATCAACCCCACTTCATCTGATGACCACAAACATATCCTTACCGCCATCAAGTATTTCACTAAGTGGGTTGAAGCTATACCTCTCATTTAGTGATTGGAAAACAAATTTTCAAATTCATCTTCAACCATCTCATATGCTGCTACGGTATCCCCTCTAACATTATATCTGATAATGGAGGATCATTCAAGAATAAGGATGTAGACCAGCTATGTATCGAATATAACATCACATAATATTTTTATACAACATATTACTCTCAAGGTAATGGCCAAGTTGAAGCATCAAATAAAACCATTATCAATATTTTCAAAAAGATTATCAATGATACTGGTCATGATTGGCACCTACATATATTCTCTGCCCTTTGGGCATATCGTATCAATCATCATACCCCCATAAGAACCACTCCATACTCACTTGTTTATGGTACTAAATCCATCCTTCCCATTGAGGTAAAAATGCGTTCATTGCACATCTCTTTCAAGCATGTCTTGGATGATCATGACTATCAAGTAGCTCATCTGCAAGAGACAGACCTACTTGATTAGAAACACATAGTTGTGCTCAATAATGTTTAGGCATATCAAAACTGACTCAAAGGCCACTATAATTGGCATGTTAAGTATAGAACATTTAAACTTGGTGATCTTGTTCTTAAAGAAAACCAAAAGAATACCAATGCTGAGAAAAAGCATAAAGGAAAATTCAAACCAAACTAGATAGGGCTTTTCATCATTACTATAGATTATGGATCAAGGGCATATAGGCTTGCCACACCAGATGGAGATGAACTTCCTCAGTCAATGAATATTATTCACCTTAAGCAATACTATGCTTGAGCGTTAAGGTGTATTATCTATAAGGACCATTTTAGTTATGTCATTTAATCACTATTCTTCTTTGTATAAATATCATTTTATCCATCCTCTTAGTTGTATCCACTTTACATTTCTGACCTATCGACCCAATGTGTTCTAAACCCTAATTTGTTTGACCTTGGTTTTTTCCATTCGTTACGTATTTTTAGCATCAATGAATTTGATTAGTTTTATCAGTTGGTTCGAGTACTTTAGATGGAGATTGTATTTTAGAGCAGTGTGACAAAAATTTTGACAGTTGCATCCTTTGTTTGTTATTCCTTTCTTATCACTGATATTGCTACTAATTATAACGACTTTTAGGCAAATTAGTATCAATGATATATGCTATTGTGTCCTAGTTATAACCATTTATGGGAAAACTAGGTGCAACATTTTTTTCTTGAGCCTTGACATACCAACTTGCCATTTCCTATGCCATACTATGTCTTTGTACCAACTGTGCCGGTTTTGCTTGAATTGACTGTTACATTAGTTGAATTCCTCCGCTATAAAGACAATACTACAATGACTTGAGGTCCTAATTTATGACTATGTAGGAAACACTTGATACTTGTTGAGGTCAATTTTGTCACACCTAAGCCACGCTCTCGCCATTTTGTGAGCAACATAAGTTTGAACGCTCTTGCCATTTTACGAGCAACTTAAGTTTGAACGCTCTGACCGTTTTACGTGCAACCTAAGTTTGAACGCTCTCATCTTTTTTGAGAAACCTAAATTTAAATGCTCTCATTGTTTTATGAGCTTGAAACATTTAGTGTCTTCTCATTTTTGATCAAGTTGAGATACTCCTAAACAAATTCCAAAAACATTTATAAAATTGTTAGAAAAAACCAAAAACATTAACCACTTTTTTGCCTTAAAGATTTTGGGAACCCTTACTAAGTTTCAAGTAAATCACTTATTACTTAGTTTCCCCATATTTTTTGGTATTTTATCTCATGCACTTGCCATTTTACAAGACTATTCTATTCTTCTATCACATCCATTCTATTTTGTTTTCATTAGTTATCATATTCTTCCCATTCCTTGGGAGAACTATATTTGGCTTGAAGTTTTTGTTGGATATTACATCCATGGAACTATGTAGGTAGCATCCACTTGCCTAGTGCATATGAAGACAACTTGGCCACCCCCTACCTTTTCTTCTATTCTACCATTTTGTTCATTTAATAAGTTATCAGCTATTTTCTAGGGGCAATGTTTGTATGGTTTTTATTGAGTGTTTCTTAGTTTTTTATTAAAATTATTTTGTTTGTGTGCTTATTTGTTTGCTTTCAACACTGTTGCCTTGATTCAGTTTATATGTGTTCATTGGATAATTCCTTTCCCACACTTACACTTGAATCTATCCATATTCATATGCTTACATTGTCATCATGGTTTCTATCATCGGTGCATTGTTTTCTATTGAGTATGGATTATGGGAGTTAGTCCTTATGCATATTTCAACCAAGTTTTCATGATGTTATACCATGATGTCTACCGACATGTGATACAACAAACCTCAACTTCAAGAAGTCTATTTAAAAATGGTGACATCAACATCTCTTCAACACTGACATCCCGATTCACTCCCAATCATATCCCAAATAGAGTAATTAACCATGAAAGAATTTCAACCTTTATTGGTTCAGACGAGCATCTCCCTATTATTAGGTTGCTCCAATTCATCATTACCCTCTGTGTTAAGTTATCATCATCTTCGACCAAGTTTTTCATTTTTACCATAATCGAGGTCTAATGGTTATAACCACCTATGGGCAAATCATTTCACATCATCCCACCTGCATTTATCAATGATTCTAATCACCTTTGGAAACATCATTGTGTTCTCACCATTTTAATTTTTTTTCCCATACAGGGGCATGTTATTATCTTATTTTTTTTTCCTAACTAGGGCAGCTCCATCTTCTCAATGATTATGATCGCCTTTGGGCAACTTATTATGTTATCATACCACGTTGCCACTATCGAGGTACAATGCTTATAACCGCCTTTGGGAAAACCATTGTACATTGTCCCACTTGTATTATCAGTGATTTTGACTACTTTTTCAAAATCATTGTGTTTTCACCCCATCATCTATCCTTTCTTTGGACCCCTTATTTTGCTTTTTTATTTTTGAGGGACAATTTGCCGACCTTTCCCTCGAGGGGGCATCATACAATTAGTTTATCATCATTAAAGTTGTAGGCATACATGACCTTTTCATTATTTGAGAAGATGTTATTATGCTTATAGCTTGCAACTCCTTCCCAAACAGGGGCAAATTATAGACACCTAAATTTGGCCATTGATAACCTCCAATCAGGGTTTTGATCAATTTCTACCAAAATGCACAATTTGACCTAAAAACACTAAAATGTATTAAATGAGTTGAAATTGACATATTCAAGTGCCAATTTTGGTTAGAGTATCATAAAATGGGGTAGTGCAATTTATGGGCCAACTAACTTTGATCAGTTCATTTTGAGTCAAAATACTAATTTTGCATTTGGGTGCTCTGGATTGCTCTTTCCTATCAAATCTCTTTCACGAGACACACACTTTTGTTATTTGGTGTTGATAATATCCTAAATGGGATAACTGATCCAACACATTTGACATCACATTCTAATTCTAGTCCAGTCAAATTTTTGGCCAATAACAAGACATTCTAATCAATTTGAGTAATTTGTGCACAAAGTGCTTAAAAGCTAATTAATCCAAATCAATGCCTAATTAATAATTCCATGGAAACTTATTGAAAACTTATTTTTAGAAATGAATATTGAATATTTGCATCATCAAGTGACCTCATTTTTTTTGAAGACATCCCTAGGCCATAAATGCCACAAATATAAATATTCATGCCCTCCATGCCTCATCAATGCCCTCCATGCCTCTTAATTGCCTCTTTTTCCAATGTCAAGATGAGGATAATTATAAACTTAATTTCAAAAAATTGAATTAATCCTCAACCACACATCTTTATCTCAGGATAGATGGTTCAGGTTGATTCTGATCAATCTCAAAAATATATAAATAGAGAGGCCATGAACATCATTTTAAAAATATTAATTTGTGCAAAGTTATAATGTAGTATTGGTTCTAAAATCTTCATGCAAACTAGTGTTACCATGCCAAATTGATTACAAGACAAGCCAAGCCAAAGCTAAAGTTGCCAAGAAAAGATGGAGGTATCCAAGCTTCCATTGATGAGAAATTCATGAGCACAAACCAAGCAAGCCAATCGAAGAATACTTTTGGAGCATCAAGGAAGGTAAGGAATGTGTATTTTCTTGCATTTTAGTTGTGCTTTGTTCATTTGTCTTTCTTCATGAAGCTCACCCTAGTAACTAGGCATGAAGATGTTAGTTTAGTATGTTTTTATGCTTTTTATCAATTTGTTTTGTTCATTTTATCACTAACACAACACTAATCTCCTCTTCTTATTCAAATTCCTAGTTGACACATGACAGTAGAAGAAGCATGTCCCAGCCAAAGGAATAGTCCTGGAGAAGGTAGCAACCTAAGTGTGGGAATGATGAATTTTCAAGTAAAAGATGATTTCATGTTGACTCAAGGCATGTCAATTATAGTCAATATAAGAGCCAAGAAGAGAGCATTGGGAGAAGGCCAGGAGCTAAAAATAGTTCCAAGTGATGCCTCTCCAAGGTCACAAAGCTCTAATCAAATTACTGCACCTTCTACAAGCCATGTTTCTCAACAAAATTAGAATGTAAATGAAGCTGCCAAGATTACAACATAATAGGGAATAACTCCTTTATTACCATAAAAAATGTAGGATCAAGTGAATACTCCATCTCTAAATATTGTGGACTCATTAAAGATCACTAAGACAAGCATATCCTTTTGGGAGGTTCTACATATACCTGGTCAAAAGGAGCTTTTGCAAGAGCAGTTAGCAAGCATGCAGGTGGCTCCTCAATCTTCAAAGCATCATAGTGTGACTCTCACAAATTCTTCAAATCATCTTTTGGAGGCTTCCAATAAAGATAAAAATCCTCCACCCTTCTACCTCACACTCATTATGGGAGATAAGTTGGTCCACAATTGTATTGTGGATAGTGGAACAAACACTACTGTTATGCTTAAAGTAGTGGTTGATAAGCTAGGTTTGAACTATGAGCCACATAGTAAAGGCGTGTTACAGCTGGATGGAACTCCAACCAAGATTTTAGGATTGGTCAAAGGGATGAAAGTGTTTTTACATGGCTACCTAAGCTTCCCTATCATACAAGATATTGTGGTGGTGGACCTTCCAACACACTTTGATATATGCTTGTCTAGGGAATTTATGATCAATATAGGAGGATACCTTTCTGCTAATCGGTACTTTTCAGCTTTCAAGACAAGGTATGGAACCAAGGTAACCATAAGGACTCAACACTTAGCAGGGTTCCACATTGAGCCATACTTGGAAACAATGACAAATCAAAATTGTCTAATCAGCAAACAAGAAGAAACAATCCTGAATAATAAAATATCTTCCCTTCTTGAAGGTATTTTTAAATTCTATCTTGAAAAGTAAAACACTGAAACACATGGCCTTGATCTTTACACTTTCATTGAGAAAACTGATTTGGGAGTTTACTACATGCATGAGGAGAATGTCCCAATTCCTTCACACACCAATGAAGATCATGAGCTTGATGGCATGTGGGAAATGTTCTTTGATGGTTCAAGGAGAAAAGTAAGCACAAGAGATAGTGTCATGTTGGTTTCCCCATCAAATAATTTTTACTACTCTTCTTATAGGTTTCACTTCAACTGCACTTGCAACATTGCAGAATATGAAGGCTTAGTTCATGGTCTCCAATGGGCAAATAAGAGAGGAATCAAGCTTTTGAAAGTCTACAAAGATAGTGAGCTGGTCATTCATCAAGTGAGAAGTCAAGCTACAACCAAGAACACCTTGCTCAAGTCAAACAAGCATAGGGTATGGGATATACTTGAGGATTTTAATGCCTTCAACATCCAACCTATACCAAGAGACTTAAACAAGCATGTTGATAGATTGGCTGCAATAGGAGTACATTTTGATTCAACTACTGATGCTGAACAAGATAAAGATCAATCCCATATCAAGATCATTGTGAGACCTTCGATTCTAGATAATGAAGTGTCATGGCAAGTGCTTGAAAGTGATGAACACATTGCACACTTCTTACAAAATGAGGCATGCTTCTCTTTAAAAAATTAGAAGAAGTTGCATGATCATTATGAAGAACAGATTATACAAATGAAAATAAATAAAATACCTAAGGGGCTAATCACCTTAGAGAGTGTCTTTAATGAGAATGATCAAAAGAAAAACCAAAGAAGGAGCATGTCAACAAAAGAAGAGAACTATGAGAGAGTTCTAATTTTCAAGGACAAACTTTTGAAGATTGGCAAGGCTTGTTCTCAATTGGAAAGGCAAGCTTTTATTGCATTATGCAAATAGTTTCATGACATCTTTGACTATAAATACAAGGACTTGAAGGGATTTGACCCAGGGCTAGCTCATCACACCATTGAGTTGGAGCGTGGAGCTAAACCGATAAGACAAAAGCAAAGGCCTATCAACCCCAAGGAAAAAGAACTCATGAAGAAAGAGCTGACCAAATTGATTGAGTCTAGGATTATATTTCCTATCAAGCACTAAAATTGGGTAGTCAACCTTATGTTGGTTCAAAAGAAGATTAGAGAAATCATTATTTGTTTGGATTTTTATGATCTAAACAAAGTGTCTCTCAAGGATCATAACACACTCCCTTCCATAGAATAAATTTTGTAAGTTGTTTCAAGTTCTCAACGTTTCTCGCTTCTTGATGGTTATTCAGATTATAATCAAATATTGGTAAATGAAGGGGATCAATTCAAGATAGCCTTCACCACCAAGTGGGGGACCTTTGCTTACAAGAAGATGCCATTTGGTTTATCCAATGCTGGAGCTACATTTCAAAGGGCAATGGACATGGCTTTCAAAGGTTTGATCAATAAGTTTTTGCTTGTTTACCTTGATGACATAACTATTTTTTCAAAGGATGCTACTGATCATATGGGACATCTAAGGCAAGTGTTTGAGAAGTGTAGAGATTACAACATATCCCTCAATCCAAAGAAGTGCATCTTCGCTGTCCATGAAGGCAAGCTTTTGGGTCATGTTATTTCAAAAGAATGCTTATCTATTGACCCTGAAAGGATTGAAGTTATTCTAGGCTTGTCTTTGCCTCAACACAAGAAAGGGATGCAAAGTTTCTTGGGAAAAATATACTTTGTAAGGATGTTTATCCCAAAATTTGAAACTATGGTAAAGCCTATCACAACCATGCTAAAAAAGAACCAATTTTTTACTTGGACAAAGGAAGGTAAAGGTAGATTTGAGGCAATCAAGAAAGAAATTGCAGCATCTCCGACTCTCTTAAATTTGAATTTTTATAAGGATTTCATTCTTCTTTTGCTAACCTTGACACAATCTAAACTATGCTTATGCAAAAGAATGATAAACATGTTGAGCAACCAATTGATTTCTTCAGCCAAGGCTTAGAAGACTATGAAGTGAGATATTCTTTCATTGAGAAACAAGCTTCAACCATCATTAGAGGCTTGAAAAAGTTTAGGCATATGGTTTCCAACAACAAGATCCATGTCATGGTCTCCCATCCTAGCACCAAGGAGTTTCTCCTAAGCAGGGATCCCAATGAGAAGAGAGCTGGATAGATCACGAAGGTGATGGAATATGACATTGACATCAAGGTAACCAGCCTAGTAAGAGGAAGAAGTTTATATGAGCACTTAGCATCCAACTTTCAAGAGACAAAAGAGCAAGCCTTGGTAATCAAGTTCAAGAATAACTAGCTGATCAAATGCAGAATCAAAGTTGGACACAAGACATCATTGGTTTTCTTCAAAATGGTGAGTGTCCCAATGGCTTGAACAAATCTCAAAGAAGGTATTTTAGGATCCAAGTTATTCCTTATTGTCTTATGGATGGCATTCTATTTAAGAAGGATGTGAGCAATGTGTTGTTAAGATGCATTAATAATGATAAATTTGATATGCTACTAGAAAAGTTCCATAATGGTGCAGATGGTGGTCACTTCTCTCCTAGAACAATAGTTGCAAAAATAATGAGAGATGGTTACTATTGGCCTAGTCTTCTTAAGGACTGTTATAATTGGTCTAAGTTTTGTCCTCAATGTGATTTCTTTGTTGGCAAATAAAAGCTTGCTGCCCTTTCATTGAATACTATCCAAGTGGACCAGCCTTTCATGCAATAGGGCCTTGACTTCATTGATATGATCAACCCTCCATCAAGTGCTGAACATAAATATATATTGACTACTATAGACTACTTCACAAGATGGGTAGAGGTTGATGCTTTGAAGGAAATAAATGAACATGCCATCTTGGAGTTTTATGACATCATTATAACAAGGTTTGGAGCTCCTCATGTCATCACCTTAGACAATGCACTTGCTTTCATAAGTGCCAAAAAATTTGATTGGGAAGCAAAGAGTGGAGTTCATTTGAGTACCTCATCCAACTAATACACTCAAGGTAATGGATTGGCTAAGTCTACCAACAAGAACCTCATCTAGATCATCAAGAGGATGTTGGAAATCCATCAAAGAGCATGGCATAGCAAGCTGGAGACAACCTTATGGTTAGATAGAATCACTTTGAAGATTTTCCATTTG
Organism: Torreya grandis; assembly: GCA_037957365.1. Lineage (NCBI taxonomy): Eukaryota > Viridiplantae > Streptophyta > Pinopsida > Cupressales > Taxaceae > Torreya > Torreya grandis. The sequence goes on from JARHVA010004307.1 coordinate 1,500,673, forward strand.
TAATTGTCTATGAGAGAGAAGCTAGGCTATCCATATCATAAGAGCTCCCTGCCTTGGAACTTGCACAATAACTAGAATTACTTGAAAACACTCCCATGGAGGTCAGATTGACAAAATTAATGTAGCTATAAGAGGCAAGAGATGATACACATAAATCTTTAGAACACCATCAGGTTCTCATGAAGAAATCCTTTGACAAAAGGGCAAGGGCAAGAGTGTTCAAATAAGGTGACATGGTCTTGAAATGGGATGAATATAGAGCAAAACTAGGCAAACGTACAATGTTTGATACTTTGTGGAGTGGTCCTTAAATCATCAATAAGTGCAAGCAAAGAAACTCCTTTTAGCTATCCAAAATGGATGGAGAAGAGCTACCTATTTCAGTGAATGGAATCCATTTGAAGCCTTGCTTTTGACCCTTGCCGGCCATGTCTTGTATATACCTTATTTTGGCATGTTTCCTTTGTTGTGTTTGTTTTTCCCTAAGTGCTTTAGAGAACAATGTTTCCCTTCTTGGTGTTTTCTTTCTTTTTGATGGCTATGTGTGTGTCTCTCCAGCTTGTGTATTCGGCCATGGATTGTTCTTTCAATTCTTGTTTGCCTTATGTGACTCCATGCCCAATAGAAAGATTTAGGTGACTGGTCTTATGACATGACAAGAATGTCTCCCCTAGAAATCACTAGAATGTTGACCATTTTTTGCATGACCAATTTGTGGTTTCCCTTTGGCTCTTTTCATTTCTCCCTTGATCATTTTCTATGTTTGGTCTCTTGCCTTGTTACTTGTCTTTTCGATTTGGCCTCTCCTAGTTCAGGCTCTTTTCCTTTGTTCTTTGTTCTTTCCCTTTGCCTTGTTTGCCTTAGCCTGTCAGGCTTTATTTTGCCCTGAAGTGCCCTTTAGAAGGTTTTTGAAGGGCCTTTCTTACCTTGCCTTCTTCCCAAGTGTCCCTTAAAACTTTTTTGAAGGACACTTTTCTTCCAAGTGACCCTTCAGAAAAGTTTTGAAGGGCACTTTTATTCCAAGTGACCCTTCAAAAAAGTTCTGAAAGGCACTTTTCTTCCCAAGTGTCCCTTCAGACTTTTCTGAAGGGCACTTTGTCTTTGGAAATGACTTTTAAAAAAGTTTTGAAGGACCATTTCCTTTGGAAATGCCCTTCAATTTTTTTTGAAGGGACCTGGTGCCTTCCCCAAGTGTCCTTCAAAACTTTTTCGAAGGACACTTTCCCAAGTGACCTTTGGGAAAATTTTCCAAAGGAACTAGTCATTGCCTTTCAGGCAAAATTCTCAAAAGAATTATTTTAGACAAATTGTCTAAAGGAATTACTTCAGGAAAATTTCCCAAAACAATAAACTCCACCTAATGGATTCTCATGATGTGTCACAGGATGTCAAGTTTAATACAACCCACTAGTCATTGGGGTGCAAAGATGACATGCCACAGGATGTCCAATTCAGGGTGGCCAACTAGCCATTGGGATTCAAGGAGGTGACATGCCACAGGTTGTCAAATTTAGGGTGGATGATTAGCCATTGGGGTTTAACTTGGTGATGTGTTGCATTGTTAGGGTGTGGAGCTAAAAGCTTCAACTGTTGCAGACACGAAGAAGGGAGGTTGCTGAAGATCCAGAAGTACCAGCGTCGGTAGCATGACCGACGTCGGTCATGACCAGTGCAGAAGGCAACTGGCGTCGACAGGGAGTCGGCCGATGTCAGTCAGCACCAGATAGATAGGGACCGACGTCGGTCGCCTGTGGTGGTTCTAGAACTGTTGTTGATGAACAGTCAGTTAAGTGAAGCGAGTGTTTGCATGTTTAAGGGATAATTATAGTCACGAGCTGTGTGTCTAATTATTGTAATTAGAGTTCTATTTTTTTATGCATGGGATCTTATTTAAAGACCCATGAGGCATGTATTGTAAATCAAGCAAGCAAGTAAAGCATTGAAGCAAGGAAGCAAGGTCAAGGAGATCTACAGGTGTAAGGTCAAGGAGATCAGCTGAAGCATTCAAAGAGGGGATAGCAAATCAGGTTGTTGAGTTGGTTGTGTTGAGCAAGAGAGAGAGGGAAGAAGGTCTTGAGGTGTGGCAAGCCTTTGAGGTGGAGGAAGAAGTGGCATCTTCCTTATTGTATTTTCTTCTAAGATTATCTAATACAATATTGTGTATTGTCTCTCAAATTCTTTGTTGTCTCAAGTTTCTAGTTACTTAATCATTCTGGTATAATTTCGTGTTTAATTGCTTATAAGAAAAGTAATCAATTGTGCTTCCATTGGATAGGGGTTCTTAACATTGCAAGACATCAAATTCATGCCTAAAGTCTTCAAATAAGAAGTAAAGTCACTTGGAAAACCCAAACAACTCTGTAGTGCAAATCGGGTTTCCCAACAAGCTTTGCTTATGACTTTTATAATTAGAAGCAATCAAAGAACCTGAAGGAGCAAGTAAGAAGTAAATTCACTTGGAAAAACTAAATGATTCTACAGTGAAAATTAGGTTTCCCAAATATCTTTGCTTATGACTTTTATAAGTAAAAGCAATCAAAAAACTTGAAAGAGCAAGGATAGTGCAAATCGGGTTTTCCAACATGCTTGACTTATAGGTTTATAATTAAAGCCATTCAGAAGGCCCGAATGGGTCTATAATGCAAAATGTGGAAGCTTTCAAGAAGAATCTAAGGTTTACAACAATGATTTGAGCCATTTCTTATGGAGGGTCATCTCACCATTGATTTTACAGTGATCCTGGTCATTTCAAGAGGGTGAATCAAAGAGGACAAACTCCAACTGAATGAGAGAACAATTAGAATAATTTTCACCAGGATGGTGACGACAAACCATTTTGGAGGCTTCTATTTTGGCATCTAGGAGCTCTCTCTTCTCTCTCTTTTTTAATATAAATAGTTTCCTTGGGATCTTATTTTATCATCCACAGATAGTATGATGAAGCCCTACTGGAATGTTTTACCATTTTATTGCCTTTGAGAAAAGAAGCATAAGTCTATTTCCTTTCTAAGTTATAGACATTTCCTTGGGCATGCAAGAGACACAAAGTGACAACAAGTGATGTTTTATCTTTCTGTTCTCTGTCTTTCATGATTTTGAGCAAAGAGTTGATCCGACAAGTCATGTAGAGTGCATTCTAGTTGTAATTGATTTTGCACATGTGTAACCCTTTTCTGAACTATACAAGTTATCTTTTCCAATTATTTAACTTATGTGATCTCATTCATTTTGTCTCTACATTGAAATACTTATGTTGGAATCTTCTAGAGCTTGAGTTATAGACTATATTCTACTGTATTGTGCATAAGTATAGGGTGTACATGTGGATACTAATTCTTGGTGTATCACTATTTTAGACTAGGATTTTCATTTATGCAAACTTCTGACTCTTTTCACTCATACAAACTGGTTCAATGGTTTTATTTCACAAAAATTTAATACAAGGAGATAGTCCTTTCAACCTAGAGGTTCATTTCCACTTATAAACACACCCACAGGCCTGGAAATGTCCCAATGTTGCCCAAATTTGGAGGTGGCCTGAACATCCCTCTTCCAGAGTGCAAGATTTGGAGACAAAACGGTATACAATAAAATCAAAGACAATGCTAATACAATTGAGTTGCAAGATAAAAAACAAAAATAGAAGGCCTAATAGCAACCTCAATTTAGTCGCTAATGATGAGGCTGCACTATGTAATAATGGCACCAACTTCTGCGCCAAACCAACTAAACTTGAAGGTAGCCTCTAGTGGCAGTGGTGAGTGGTGTGTGGCGACAGTCAATGACATAGGCTACAAATGTAGAAAATGAAGGATTAGTCCTCAAACATTTCATTTATAATTTTCTTGTGTTGTGTTTTATTTGTTTGAAATTTATAACTTTTCCCTCATTGTAATGATAATGTAGAGATTCATACCACATGAAATATAACAAAGGAGTTCTTGATCAGAATGAATAGTTAGGTTGATGTGTTCATATTGAGGGACATGTATTCAAATGAATAGGTTGATGGTCTCCCTATTCATGATGTATAGGTTACTCGGTTCCCTATACATGATTGTTGTAGTTCCTATAATCAATGTGGGTGTCAAAACCATGAATAGGTTGATGGGTCCTTGTTTGTGTTGCTTAGTCATTGAGTGGTGTTGTCTCCCCATGTTCATATTAAGGGGGTGGGGGATGTTAAAAAATCATGTTAGTACTCACATTAGTGTCGTGAATAAATTTATTTGTTAGTATGTGTGAAAAAGTATATTATTGGTATATTGTATGTGAGTTAACAACTCACTATTAAATATGGATTGTGAGTTAGAGTTGAAAGAGAATACTCCTTATTCTTAGGAGCAACCTATCCATATATATGTAACTAAATTAATGAAACATGATTAGTTGTGGGAATTTGATACAAATCATTATATATCTCTTTTATGAAAATCTCTTTTCAACATGTAGGGAGCATTAATGGATAAGGTATCAATATACGAAGAAAAAATTGTGTCAATTGGTGATTAAATAAATTCATGAGGGAGATCATTAAATAATCTGGATAGATGAACATTGTTTCCATAGATTTAAATTTTTAACCAATAAGTTCAATTGTCATCTCTCCAAAACAAAGACAACTAACAAACCTAGTAAAGGGAACACAAGGCCTATTATAAATTCAAAATACATATGTTGTGTATCTGTCTTTTAGATTTAGACATTGACTAAACCATTCATAGGCAAGATGACAACTTGAACAACTGAAAGAATTAAGCAAATTAGGTAGAGACATGAAAAAGTCATGATCTTTCATGCACATTAAGGATTTAGTGTGCCTATTTTTGTCTTGGTAGAGGATGCGAAGTTACAAAAGCTGGTTGAAGAGGGTATTGCCTTTTATAAGGGTCTCGAGGTTATAGTTGAAGAAGAATATGCCTTGGATACTTGGATCTCTACCTCACAAGAAGACATCAAAGACCCCAAATTATTCAAATGAGTGAGAGCATAACACCACAACCATCGAGACCCCAAATTATTCAAATGAGTGAGAGCACAATACCATAACCATTGAGACCCTAAATTATTCAAATGAGTGAGCACAACACCATCATGATCATTAAAGAATATGGATAGATGAACATTGTTTCCATAGATTTTAATTTTTAGCCAAAATTGGTAAGTTCAATTGTCATCTCTCCAAACAAAGACAACTAACAAACCTAGTAAAGGGAACACAAGGCCTATTATAAATTCAAAATACATATGTTGTGTATTTGTATTTTAGATTTAGACATTGAATAAACCATCCATAGGCAAGATGACAACCTGGCCAAGTAAAAGAATTAAGCAAATTATGTAGAGACGTGAAAAATTCATGATCTTTCATGTGCATTAAGGATTTAGTGTGCCCATTTTTGGCTTGGTAGAGGATGCAAAGTTAAAAAATCTAGTTGAAGAGGGTATTGCCTTTTAGAAGGGTCATGAGGATATAGTTGAATAAGAATATGCCTTGGATACTAGGATCTCTACCCATAAGAAGACATCAAAGACCCCAAATTATTCAAATGAGTGAGATCACAACACCATAACTACTGAAACCCCAAATTATTCAAATGAGTGAGAGCACAACACCACAACTACTGAAACCACAAATTATTCAAATGAGTGAGAGCACAACACCACAACCGTTGAGACCCCAATTATTCAAATGAGTGAGAACACAACACCACAACTGTTGAGACCCCAAATTATTCAAATGAGTGAGCACAACACCACCATGATCATTAAAGAATCTGGATACATGAACATTGTTTCCATAGATTTCAATTTTTAACCAAAATTGATAAATTCAATTGTAATCTCTCCAAAACAAAGACAACTAACAAACCCAGTAAAAGAACATAAGGTGCATTAGAAATTTAAAATACATATGTTATGTATCTATCTTTTAGATTTAGACATTTACTAAACCATCCATAGGCAAGATGACAACCTGGCCAACTAAAAGAATTAAGCATATTATGTAGAGACATGAAAAAGTCATGATCTTTCATGCACATTAAGGATTTAGTGTGCCTATTTTTGGATTGGTAGAGGATGTGAAGTTACAAAGGCTGGTTGAAGAGGGTATTGCCTTTTAGAAGGGTCCCAGGGATGTAGTTGAATAAAAATATGCCTTGGATACTTGGATCTCTACCCCATAGGAAGACATCAAAGACCCTAAATTATTCAAATGAGTGAGATCACAACACCACAACCATTGAGACCACAAATTATTCAAATGTGTGAGCACAACACCACAACCGTTGAGACCCCAAATTATTCAAATGAGTGAGCACAACACCACCACTATTGGGGCCCTTTTTTTGGATAAACTAAACACCCCTGAGTGCATATATGGGTATTTTAAAATTTTAGCTTATGGACGTATCATAATAATGAAAGTGGCATAACTAGTGACGCATTAGAGTTTTCCATGACGATATTAACCAAATGGAGAGGTGGCTACTATTAAAATTTGATGTGATCTTTCTTTGGTAATAGAAAAAAATATGTTTATAGAATCAAAAAAACATACCGACCTTATTATTCTAGATTACATGAAGGGTGGCCAAGAAGTTGTAAAGAGTTATAGTCTCTTCGAGAGATTACTAGTGAAAGGAAATATAGATGAACTATAACAAAGGATTTAAAGTTGTCTTTTTTGTTGAATATGGTTTACAGGGGTGCACCTAATATTTAGGGTCTAATAATTACATCATATGGTGTCTACCATTTTTTTTTGAATGGTTAATTGGAGATAAAAATAGATTTTGAATTGATTTACTAGAAAATAAGGTGGACCCAAAACATGTGAATAGATTTGTGATTGTTTGTGCATTTCATTTGTCATGTTGTGATTGGCTCTTATGCACTATTATTGAATACAAATTGAACAATTGTTAATTCCTCTTTATTTTGAAATTTATACTTTTATGAGAATGCGCTCACATCTATTGGGACATGGTATATTGATTTTATGTGTTGTTGTAGACCAAGAAATCATATTTTTATTTTTATTTTTTAATGTTGCTAGTTACCTTGATAGGCATAACTACATTGATGATAGACAAGGGGGTGGGAGAGGGATCTTAACTATGTGAGATGTCAATAAAAATGGTTGACCTTAAATTTGATGTCATTTGGTTGTCATAAAGTAGTTTCGACCTTAAATTTTACCTCCATTTAATTGTCATGTCAAAGTTTTTCTTATTGATTGGAGAAGACAATTGAAAAATTATGAAATCTTGGGGGGCATATGGAGACTTTTTTTTTTCTTTTCCAAAAAAGAGTTTATCCCAACACATTGGTATAACTAAATTGAGAACATATGTAACCACTCTACAAATATTTGTGGAAAAGTTAATTAAGTTGTTAATCAATGTGATATGTGACAAATCCAAGATATGAGATTGATAATGTTTCACAAATAAATATCTTAAATATATCTATACTAGTGATCATCTTTTTTTGAATATACAATATGAATGGGTTGTTCACAATAAAAGCTTAGATTTTTACTATCTATTTTAATATAAGTTCAACATAAATTATGGTAAGCAATTTTTATTGTTTATTCGCATAGACTTGCTCGTTGTGGAGAGTCTAACGCTTCATAAATGACATTTGGAGCTCTCCACCTTATTTAATAATAAGGGCAACCTCACCTTGTAATTTTTTAATTGGATTCTCATTTTGAGTTGGGTGGTGACATATTATGGCAGAGGAGCCATCACTTGTGCACCCTAACTCAACCACCCAATAAGTATGTTGTATGAACACCAATTGATATATACATAATACCCATTTGAAATTTCAAGTGGAGGGAAAATGATATTTTGAATTGATTTAAAATTAAAAATTTGATATACACTAGAAATTAAGTGGGACCAAAACATGTTCCTAAAGTATTTTATATTTGTGAGGATGATGTATGTTTTCCTATGATTTTTTGCTTTGCACTACTATTTGGTCAAAGTTGTACACTCACATGCAAGTTGTACACCTAATTTTCAATTAAATGTATTCAAATATTAGATTTTTTTCTATCCATTGCTATCTCAAATATTGATAGTTTCCCATGTATTGGATCCTCTCCTCTACTCATGCTTCAATTGCCATAATTACCCTTTGTTAAATGATAGTGGGGTGTTTATAAGCTTTTAAAATACATTATTTTAGGGTACATGTGTGTTTGTTGATTATTGGTCTAGATCAAACTTTATTAACACAATTTTCCATGTATTTCTGATCGTTTCCTTTTATGTTCTTTTTTCCCTCTTTTATCTCCTCTTTCCATGTTTCTTTAAATATCTGGTGTTTTTCCAAAAACATATAATTGTAATATTGGACTACCCATCATATTTAATTAAGCCTAATAAAATGTAAAACAATGAAATCACAATTAATTAATATTCCAATCACAAAAAATAAATGACATAGGGTTTTGAGAAGTATCTTGATTTCCATGTTGAATTGACACCCATTTCCAAAGTTTGGTGCTCCGATGCACCTACAAATTTTATTTTTATTTTTCGAACTAGTTGAACTTAAGAAAAATAAAGTGAGCTTTTGGTGGGCATCTAATTAACCAATAAGAAAATTAAGTATTTTGGTATTGAAAAAAAATAAACTATTTTGGTATTTGTTAGACCTTCAAATAGTGGGAACCACCATAGAAAATAATAATAATTGACATTATTGTAAACCATTCAAGTGACATGCAAATTGTTAGGTTATGTGCTAAATGTGCTCCATGAAACTAGCATTTGGCTTTTATATTATAATAAGCTATGGAAAAACATTTATGTTAGTTGTGTGGAATGCATGTAGGATACATGATGTAGATCTCTTAAAAATGTTAAAATGTCTCCTTGCTAGTGCTTGAATGTGTTAAAGTCTGATCAGGTATCATAGAACTAACTATAGAAGATGGTAATGAAGAATCATGCAATGAAGTAAAGAGAATAGCTAGGGAAGAAGATAGACATGGAACATTCACAGAAAGAATGTCCATGTGAAGAGCGAAGTAATGTCCAATAACTATCAAAATTGTGACTTTGTAATGGAAAATTTATCACGGTAAAACACAAAATCATCAATCTAATCTATGAATTCATCTTAAAAAAAAGGAAATAACTCTAGTTAAGACTCAACAAAGAAAACAAAGCAATCATATCACATGAAGTATACAAAAAAAACACATATAGTATACAAAGGTAAACAAGGAACATATATCAAACACAAAGCAAATAGGGATGACAAGCCAAATAGTAAGCACACAAAGCAAACACACCAAGAATCACTATTGCAACAAAACTAAAGGAAACACATCAAACATGGGCAAAACATTAATATAACCAAGCACAAATCAATATTGAAGGAATGCACATAACATGAACACCATGCACATGAGTATATATGAAGGCACTAAGCCCACAATAACACATATGACAAATGAGAGGTCAGAATATAGAAGATCTCACAAAATCTCAATATTAGAAAGAAAATACTAAAGTTATAACCTTAAATTCCACCACGAGATGCCCCACACTATACCTTAAGAGTGAGCATTGAAGATGACCCCTTCCAATTGTGAATCCATGATCATGTATATGTCCCTATTGCATATAAATCCTTTATTTTTCTCAAAATTCTCATTAGTGGCATAGGTACAAAATAGGCTCTATAAATAGGTGAATAATCATGAATCATATAGTGAGTGTCGTAGTCATAATATTCTTATTGTGTGTAAAGCAAAATTGAACGAGATAAAGGCAAAGAGATTTCATAAGACACGATAATCATGAGAGATATAAAATTAATCGATAAACCACATATGACATTATAAGTGAACAAAGTAATCTAATGCATCATACAAATAAAGAGTGTTCATGTTCCATGATGAAATATTTGTTAGCAAAGCTAACAAATAATGCTAAGAGGTTTATGATAATCACCACAAGATATTAAATTTGAATAACTAAGGCCACTAGCAACATTTATAGGGCATTGATTTTCTTTATGGTTTTATGTTTATTTTAGAGACATACCATATGATGATTTCACCCTTGTTGTATTTGACTCATGTCTTCGTATTTTATTTACCCTTAATATATGTAAATGTTGCAATGACTCTTGCGGTAATTCTATGTACACCACTTCATCCTTGGTTTGTTCCTTTGAAAAACTAGCATCTCTTTGAATTGTGACTACTTGAGCATTATGTGAACATTTTAAGCATTGATGCATAGTGGAGGGGAATGCTTCATTAGATGTATGCATGGTCAATCTAGCAAATCACTATATGATCTAGTAATAGGAGCCATATAAAATAGAGTTTGAATTATCTTTGGTTTAGTTTAGATTTAGAGATCTAAACAAATAAAAATTAGGTTAATTCATATTACATAAGATATATCATTCATTATGTAGATCTGAATGTAAAAAGTAGATTGATATTGAGAATACTATTTATAGAAATGACAATGATAGGATACTTATATTATTTTTATTATGTTATGTTCCATGTTTGTGCACAATCATTAGAAACATTCTACAATGGATTTGTGATTGGTCAATTAGGGATACTGACTGCCAAAATTTGATAGGATGTTATCAATATTGGTTCGAAAACTATGGCAATTGGATGTGTTCATTGTATGTGTGAATTAGGTACGTAGGTTTTTGTCAGTATGTTCCAACATAGGTCATTGTGATTGTTTTTCAAGATGTTTATTACACAATTTGTTTCCATTGGTCCTATGTGTAGATTCAAATTTTGTCTTTTGTTGCCTTGAAACCCTAGCTTCACTTTCAACACTTGATTGAAAAAGGGTTATAAAGATGGGTTTGACAACTTCAATCACAACCACTGATTGGTTGAGCATTTCTTACATTAAAATTTTGAAGAGTGCTCATACCAAACATAGTTCTCCCGCTTATGTGTATGTGTGCTTAGTGATGATCCACTAGAATACAATGTAATATGTTGGCTTTTGACACTTAACAATGAAAAAATTTGACCTCTATTTATGTGTTTAGAATTGGATTAAGAACTATTCCTTTAAGGGTTTTATGATTTTGATGCTTTAGGATAGTGCCTCAAGGATATGTAAATAGTTATGTCAATGTGCGAGTGCAATCCCTAATAGATTCTATATAATAATGGCCTTAGAATTGATGTGTATATATAGAAGAATATTTAGGTAATTTCCATCCATATCCAACATGCAAAACACATTGGCTAATCCAAGGAAAGTATTTGAATTTCAAAATAGATGTTTAAGGAAACTAAGACACTGTTTGTAAGTAACAATGTCCAACTGTTACCAACACTGTCCAAGAAGGAGGAAACAATGATCTAAAATATGATGATAGTTTGCTTAGGATAATATAGCATTAATGCACAAACTAGGGATATCTTGTAGATGAATGGACAAAAATGGAAAGGTCAAGTCCATAGATAGGTGAATGGTTGGGAAAGAATGTGAACAATAGTCAAATATGTATGCACAAGTCATGTATGTCAAGGATATGTCAAAATTGATATTGTGAAGTGTATAATGTCAACTTTATGTATCTAAAAAATTTGCCTATTAGTTTAGTATTGAAAATAATATATTAAAAGGATAAAATAATAAATTTGGTACTTGATTATAACTGTGTTTGGTGTCCTCAGGTATGCCCCAAACATCTAGCTTTCTTCATGCAAAACATGTATAAATCAGTGTCTACTCAAGATAGAATTTTGAACCCTTCTAGATCATTGAAACATTTTAAATTGAAAAAGCAAGGAATAAATGCACCTATGAGTGTTCGAACCATGTTGCCTTTTGAAGTAATTAGGGAATGGGGTGATTATGCCCCAAGGTGATGCCACTAATTGAAACCATGGGTTGAGAAGAATATTCCTCAACCCTCATTAGAAAATGAGAAGTGATAGCAGTTGAGTGTCACAGAATATCAACTACACTATTCAAAATATCATCATAATTATTTTGGTGAAACCTTACACCAGGTTTGTATGTAATCTAAAATTTTAAATCAACCACTGCAGATGGATTTTAGATTCAAAGTGTTTATGTAGTGCCATAATTTCCATCATATAAATTAAAAAAGTGCATGCATGAACAACATTCATTCCCTAAAATCTAATCCATCTATACATTAGTGTGATATATAATACCATAACTGTGTATGAGCACTCTACCCTAATCTGATAAATCTGATAACTTGCTTAATTTAACCCATGTAATGTAATAAAATATTTTCAATCTAATCCATGTTATATGTCTCACATGTCATATAATTTGTCACTTATTTCTCATAGTCATGTAAAATTCCCCACATCTGCCTTACATATGTGAAAATCCATCAATCTATTACATTTTAAATCATAATCTGCCCCAATCTAAATCCTTTGAAGCACATAATGTGACCCAAAATTTGAATCAATAATCTGTCAAGGTCTAAATCTATATGACAAGCCCACTAGGATGCCCCCCTTTTGAGGTGAGGGATATAGATTGTGAATCACTCATTTATAAAGAAAATAATCATACACATCATGTTTTATAGAAAAAATGTAAGCATGTAAAGTATGTGGGCTAATGTAGTTATATTATGTCATCACATAAAAAAATGATCATTCATGCATATATGAAAAATGTAACACAAGGCGTATAAGTGTCATGTCAAGTAGGTATAATAATTAAGCACAATAATAGTCATCATAGTAATGACCATCATAGATAAAAACACTTAGTATTAAGCCATGCAAAAGATGCATAATATAAATCATGCCATTGTACATAATAAAATAATGCATGATAAGAATATCGACACCAAAAACTCAGTAGTCATATAGATACACACACATATACACACAATGTCATGAGCATAACACACACAAGCACTCAAGACATGACTCAAATTTGACCTAATACATACACAACATGGCCATGAGATGGACTAGGTAATCCTCGACACAACTGATATATAACATGAGAACACACAATCAAAGCATTCATAGAAAAGATAACACACATTGTATGACACATCAATGGTCATTCATGGAGGCACATAGTGGTCAAATAATGTAACAATCATCAATAGTCACTCATAGAGGCATGAAATGTAACACACAACAATCATCACAAATGTAATACGCAATCAAGGATCACACCATGTAATAATCATCAACATCAAACATGCATCATATAAGCAAAGTTAGTCTACAAAATCAATCCATGTCGTCATCACAAAGTATACTATTTATACCATATAACACCTAAATAGTATATGCAAGAACAAGTCATGTGTAATCAACTTAAGTAGCTAAATATGATAAATTAAATGGAAATAGAAAGATAAAACTTGTATACTGTAACAAGATGCCTCTAATGTAGGCATGCCCCCAATGTAGAAATGGAGCCCTTGGGTGTAGGAATGTCTTGTATCTGAATATCCATGCATCATACCTAATCTATATATCCTGCATCCCACTTATGTATACCATGAAAAACATGTGCGTAGAGAATGGATATGTAATTTACCATGTATATGATAAATGACATAAATCAACTATGCATCTAGAAAAATATGTCATGCATAAGCCTAATTTTTTTATTTTTCGTATTTTTTTGTATTTTTTGAATTAGAGTTATGTTCATGCTAAACAATGATCTCATTAATGGGATGCTCACATGTAGATCCCAAATTGATTGAGGTGAATCTCACCTGCCATGGGTGAATGGTCACATATGCATCTATATCAAAATTTGAGAAGTGATCTTGTGATGTAACATATCCATTATTATCATCATAGACCATATTGTCATGTGTAGATCAAGAAACCATAGTAGCCTATGAACTATGTTGTATATAAGGAGTATAAGATTGTGTTCACTATGTGACACGTAGAGTAGCCTATAGAATCAAATTAGGATGTAAAGCTTCATTACACATAGAGATAGCCTTGGATACATAAGATATGTGCAATACCATTTAACCTAACACTTTGCCTTATAGGGATAAGATAGCTAGCCTTCTTAGATTGCAAAAATATGATCATGAAAAGATGAAGAAGGCCAGGGCCAAAATGAATAGATTACTGCCTTATAAGGGGGACTCATAGATTATTGCCTTTTAACGGAAACTCATAAATCATATTAAAACTTTAACTCAAAAATGTGAAACCCTAAGAAGGTAGGATAAAAACTTAAGGGAAACCTAAGGTTTGCCTCACACACAACAAAGATAAAAGGTATCTAAACAAGCTGAATCTAGGATAATTCAAATTACATAAGATATATCATTCACTATGTAGATGTGAAAGTAAAAATCAAATTGATATTGAGCTTATTATTTATAAAAATTATAATATGATAGAGTACTTAGCTTGTTTATGTTCTCTTATGCTCCCTATTTAAGTAGAGTCATCAGAAATAATCTACAATGGGTTTGTGATCACTTGGATCATGAGAGTAATTGTCAAAGTCTATCAAGACATTACTAGTAATGCTCAGACACCTATGGTGACCAGATGTGTCCACTTTCTATTGAAACTATATTTTTAGGTTTTTCTATAGTATGTTCCTCCACATGTCACTACTCCTACCTATCAATATGTTTCCTATACAATTTCATGTCCTTGGTCTTCTGCACAAATTTAGATTTTGTCCCCATTTGCCTTAAAATCTTAATTCTAATTTTGACACTTTATTGGCCTGTAAAAATGGGTTGGACAACCCCAACCACACCCTACTAAGTGTTTGAGCATTGTTTACATTTCAATAATCTGAAGAGGGATCAAATCAAACATATTTTTCTTATTTTTATATTATGGCTAAGCATGACAAAACATTCAATTAATGCAAACTAGTGATTTTTAAAATCACCAAAGTGGTTTCACAATTTGCCTAAACAAGAACAAGAGGCTATGAGGAATTAAAAAAGACACATTCTAGGAATTTGGAAGCATATGTAAATATAAGATGATGCATCCATAATTAGGGTTCTCAATTAAGAGATACCTTTTAGTGTGCAACCCAAAAGGACACAATAAAAATTCACATAACAAAATTTTATTGCTTCAAATAGATCTTACACAACATCAAAATGAAGTTACCAATGATATAACCTTTCAATATTTAAATACACAAATAATAACACAATCCAAAGGCTTAAAATTATCAATCCAACACCATGACATGGTTTTAATTGACTCAATTCCAATAGTCCTCCTCAGATCTACACATAGATAAACTTGCAGTACTCTTTATAACCACACTTTAGATTACCTTTCAAATTTAAAATCAAATGCATTTTCAAATGAAGAGGATGTGTTTATATAGATACACGATCCACCCAAATTGTATTAATAATAATCAACCCACTAATAAGAATTAAATAAACACAAGTCATGATGGTAATACATCAAAAGATAACATGTTGTATTACAACATTACTTGACACCATAACACATCACATGCCCCTTCACCAATTCCCAAGATAATATCAAGCCTTATCTAAATAAAAAACTCACCACTTATCATTACTAAGTGTCAAAATGACCGGTGTTCAATTCTATGGTGTGCGAAAGAATAGCCTCAAGAATGAAGCTCTAGAATAAGTCTGTTGAAGATGCGTAACTAGTTGAAGCTAACACCATAGAAAGACTTGCCGCAAATTACCACAAAGCATATACATTTAGAAAACATATAATTTAAATTAGCCTTGAAGTACATTTAACCCTAAACTAAAGTGGAAATAAATAAAACATGCGGTGAATTAAATAAGAAGCTTGATGCTTGTAAACATTCCACAAATCATCAAAATAAAAATATACTTCATCATAATTTATTATTAGCTAACTACTCATTATTTATGTTGATGCAAGATTACACATGAACCCATATGTTCCTGCATCATACACCATGTGTAAAAAAATGTATGAGAAAGTGCTCACACATCTAGGTTGAGTGGGAAACCCACTCGTTTGACCCCATCCAAAGGCCTTGGCATGCCTTTGCATCATAAAAGATTACTCTTGCCTTTCAGTTCACTTAATTGACAAACCAATTTAAAAACCAACCTCCTAAAAATCCATTCATTTCACTATCATCCCAAACCCCACTCCACTTGGGTCAACCTCCTCTGTCTGCACTACACAATCCACTATTCTGCTTCTCTAACTGTGACACTACCCATTGAAACATTATTGTATTTGTGGTCCACACTGTCATTCACCTTACTTTATGTGATAATAATATTTTCCTCCACATAACCACTCTCTTTCCTCTACATGACACCATTATGCATATTATCACACTCTACCCCCTATAAGTTATCCTTGTTACTACACACAACTAAATGAATTGGGTGTACATCCTCTTTATTCTTATTTTGCACGCCAGTTATCTATAATACTATGCATGCTCTGACTTCATCCACACTCTAATGCAAAGTTATTTTCTCACCTATTGCACAAGGTTATCCCTTGCTTTCTATATCATAGTACTCTCTTCTCATTTACCCTTTTCCCATTGCATGGGAAAAATTCATCTACCTCCACCAACCACATCTCTTTCTCTTCTTCCAATCCATTTTTGGAATATGTGACTTCACACCACTTCTTTTATTCTCTCTCTCCTAACACTTTTTTATGCCAAATATTCCTTTGTTTCTATACACTACTTAACAACATATTCCAACACATACAATAATATGCATCTCTTTCCTACATAAGAATCTATCTCCTACTTCTTCCACTTCCTCTTCAACCCTTTCCTATTTTTCTCATAAGGTAGAGGTTTCACCACTACTATGGGCATCACAAAAATCATCCATCCTCTCCATTTCCAATTATAGAAAGCTCCTCATGCCATTATCTTATGTTACTCTCATCGCAACTTCAAAAAACTATACCACTTATGCTAAAACATCCTTAAATTCTATCTCTTCAATCCACATGATGAATTTAAAAATTTCATCTACCTCTTCAATATCTACATCCACTTTTATGATTCAACCACTATCTACATCTAAACACTCAAACATACATTCAATCACCTTCCTCTCCTCTAAAATCAAGTGATGGTCTTCCTCTTATCCTTGGTCAAATAAAGGATCTCCCTAAATTACCTGAACAAACACCTCACATATGCCCATCACATACACTACATATGTGCTCTCCATAGCTACCTCATCTTTCATAATTGGAAGATATTATTCCTCAACATCTACATTATGTGCACTCACTTACACATCCTTTACTTCCACCTCCATGTCTTCTAAAATATATGTTTCTTCCACTCTCTTTTTTGCTATAGCTTCCTCAATTCACTCTAAGGTTTGCTTGTTCTAGGTAACCTTTATTATATTTATTTTCATAACATGTGGTGTGATCCACGTGTACTTCCTCCATTATGTTGTGTCAACTCAACCTCAACTTTAACAAAAACTTCAGCCCAACAAACAAGTTTGTGCACTCCTCTTCCATCTCTTGTGATTTATTATTGTGCATGCCTTGAATCCTCCATTACACCTCTTTTAAACCTATGAAAGTTGCACACTTTTATCAAGTCTCAATTTTCTACCCACCCAAAAATATGGAGAACCCAATGCTATACATTTGTTATTGTACCACTTACAAACCTATATAGATCACACCACTTTCACACCTCAAGATTTGATATTGAAAAACATGTAAACCTATGTAGATCACTCTCTTATGCACTTCAATAACTATTATCACACCACTCATAATCCTAAACAAATATCTGTTATGAACTCCTCTTGTTCTCTACCTACTTTTAAAATAATGGAGAACACAAATCTTGATCTCTCAATCCTAAAGTTATTTCCTCACTTTGATACCAAATGATACAACCATGGTTAGGGGTCTCAATAAAAAGATACATTCAATGGTGTAGCCCATAATGACATTGCAAAAATTCACACAACATTAACAAAAAAATATTGTTTCAAAGAGAGATTACAAAATATTAGACCAATTGCCAATGATATAGCCTTTTAATATTCAAACACACAAACAAGAATACAACCCGTAAGCTTATAGGCTTCAATCTAACACCACAATGTGGTTCCAAATAACTCAATTCCAATATTAATCCTTAGATCTATGCATAGATCCACTTGCAATACTCCTTGTAATTTCACTTTAATCTATGTCTCTAATCTAGAATTGAATGTCTTTTTATTTGTAAAGGTTACTAGAAAACCCATCATAACATGCTAATGTGTGTTTTTATCTGAAGTAAGCTACAAGTTCAAAACATAAACAAATTTATATAAATATCAAGAATTCATTGTGTTAGGAATTACACATTTATTCAAAAAATGCAGAATTTAATTATATAGAGTGGTAATTCATGTTATGTAATTAAACAAACATAAGCACAATAGAGTATAAACTATGCATAGAACAAGTACAAAAATACATTCAGGTAACTCATCATTGGGTCTCTATATTAATATCTATATTTTGAAACTCTTTTACTTTACAAATGATCACTATATATAGAACTTCCAAATCTCTATCGCTTCGCATTCTGTCTTTCCATTTTTAGCTCAAAGGAGTCTTTTCATATTCTGTAATCTTTTTAAGATATGTAAATGGGGTGAATACAGACAAAAATATTTAGGTTATACAAATTAATATACATCTCACACTTTTTATGCATTTACACTCTGTGATTTTACAATCTAA
This sequence comes from Torreya grandis, assembly GCA_037957365.1. Taxonomy (NCBI): domain Eukaryota; kingdom Viridiplantae; phylum Streptophyta; class Pinopsida; order Cupressales; family Taxaceae; genus Torreya; species Torreya grandis. Next base: position 1,519,430 of record JARHVA010004307.1, read on the forward strand.
AATCTACTACCAAAACTTTTTTGGACTTAAATAGTTGTCTCATCCCAAGACAAATTCAAATGAAGCGTGCCTTGTGATAGAGCTGGGAAATTGCATGCACTGAGAGGTTAGTCCAAAAAAATTACTTATGATAATCTCTCATGTCACTATTTACTATTTTTCACCTCTTCTGCACTACTTAGCTGCTCTTGTAGGTTTTCAACTAAGCAATGTACCAATCTACTATCCTTGTGGGTTTTCAATAGATTGACATAACTAGGAGTCCACTCTTTATAGTTTTCAACCATCCTAGCCCCACTCTTAATGCTTAAGGCCTTATTTACAGAACAAGTTCAAAAATATTCAAAATTTTGACCTCGTAATGTCTAGAGAAAAGGTTGAGGCATAGATTGTGTTACTAGAATTGAAATAGGCTACAAAGATGGTGATGATGAAGCTATTATTGATGAAGTAGCATCGACATGATCTACCATTAGAGGTATTTTATATGAATGGATGGTTGGTTATGTGAATTTAGTAGATTTATTTTGTTGGAGCTCTTTCTAGAGTTGGTTTGGTGGGATGAATTCAAGTTCCTCAAATGATTTATATAATAGAACTGTCTAGATGAGACAAGTCCTTGAACATCTTCCAGTCAATGAGAGATTCCCATATCATATTGATCATAATGCACAATGAATGTTGGCACACCATTATATTATGGATGTATTTATCCTCTATTATTGTAAGGGTGGGTATATTGTGCAACATTTTCTATTGAATTTCTAATATCAGCTCCTCCAGTTTGTCTGCATGCCTATGCATCCAAATGCCAAAAAATGTATTGTCCAACATATTATTTTTCCATGTTTTTAGCTTCTCCATCACATTATCTCTTAAATAAATAGATGAATTTAATGCAACATATAGTTGCTCATATGTATCTAAATGGTCCCCTATTATTGCTTTGGCCCGATCAGCCTTGGTAAACTTTGGGTTGGTTTCACTCCATGTCTTGTTTAACTATTGTTTTCAGTCGAGCATGCTTCTAGTTTTGGATTAAAATTAGAGCATAGCAGTGTCCAAGACTTGTTCATATTCCTTGAGGACTAAAATATAACCTCTATTTCCACCTTTAAGTTCTGACCTTGCATTTAAAGTTATTACAACTTATACACAATGAGCAATTTTTTTGTAAGCTAGAACATAAGAGCTGTGAGTTGATTCTCGTCATACATGACTTTAGTACCCAAGACATGAATGACCAGAGTAGAGCATGTATCATCAATAATTTTCTTATCCTTATTGAGGTGGAATTGGAGTTTTGCATTGTCCTATTTAAGTTGGATTATATCATATTCCAATTCAGATGCCTTTTATGTAATTAATTACCATAATGTCATAGGTCCATCAATTTACTTTACCAAGGATCACTTAGTTACATCAAGTGACACTTCCTATGATATCATAGCCACATGGAGTGAACAATTCATAACTATTTCCATTGTTGGGTGGTGTTGAATATGCACCACAAGGAGTGTGAATGTTATCCTTCATGATGATGGTGTTGGAATATCTCACAACTAATAACTAGATATCAACCTATTATAGGAAGCTTATTCTTGTGGACCTCCATGGGTTGATATGGAACTTTGTGATGTGCTAGATGGTTGTTGTACTTTAGTGTCTTCACCTACTATCCTACTCTATTTATGGTTAGGCTATGACTTCAGCCTTTTTCTTTTGCTCTTACTCCTCCTTGGATGTGGCAACCACCTTTACTGTGCTTTAGCTACTTCCTTTGCCTTATGCACAACATCCCTAGTAGATTTTTCCTTAACCATTTATTTATTTTATTCTTCCTACTTTACAAGGGCCTCTTTATTTTTATATTCCCCTACCTTGGATGATACATCAACATTAACCTTTTTATACTGCACCTCTTATGCTTCCTTCTCTACTTGTTACTTGTGCTTTTCATGGTTCCTTATTATTGTTTCTTCTTATGTGTAACGTGTTCTACTTGTTTATTCTATTTCTCTTCTTCTTCCTCCTTATTTTGTTGTGAAATAACTTATTCTTCTTTTTTATCATTCATCTTCTCATCTTTCCATATCCTATTTTCTATCTCCTTTTTCACCTACTCTTATGTTATTTTGGTCTGTACAACTTTTTGTTTTATTACAGTATCCTCTTACATCTGTGGTTACTTTGGCTACTGATGATTGCTTGCTTGAGATTCTTGTGCATGAGTAGGGGAATTTGGAGATGGAGATGGATTAAATTTTTAATCATGAGAGGAAGGAGAGGGAGAAGATGTCACCACTATATGGCTACTGACTGGTGTCTTTATGTGTGCATGTGGGACAAGAACCTTCTTCAAGTGCTTGTAGGATTAGACCATCACAAGTTGTTGCTCTGCAACTTGTTTGCTTTGTAGCTTGTTCTTCCTTAGACTCAATATCCTTCAACACTTGTGGTGTGATAAATAATCCCATGCATTCAATAATTAAGGGATAATTCCTAGGCATTATATGGATCTAGGTCTGTGCATAAGCGATTGTTGAGGGCTTTCTTATTGTTTTGTGCCTTGTGTTGCCTCTGGTTGTGGTTGCATAACTTTCCCTATAGATAATACTTCTTCCATTATGATTTGGAAGATGGTTGTCATTCAATATTTTCTCTCTTCTTAATCAATAATAGTGTTGATTATGATTGAATCTATAGGTGTAGGGATTTTAACCATTTAAAATTCTTGGGACATTTTGGCACACTTGACAAGTGCACACCAATTTCTAAAAGAAAAATATTTTTTCCTCTTCCTCCTCATATAAATCCATGCCTATGTATTCCAGACATGTAAACTGAATCTCAGTGATTCCAATCTATGCAAAATCATATTTTACATCAATCTTAGGCACATTTGTGTCACTAAGTTAGGGGTTGGTTAATGAGTCTTCCCCTTTGGTGGAGGAGGTGGCTTTGTCCTTTGCATTGGTGCCTTTATTTCTCCCTTGGTAGTCTTAGATAACTATTGTTGGATATGGATGTGTCTACACTTCAGCCTGTGGTTGCATCAAAGGATGTTATGGTAATGGTTGTTGCACATTCATAGGAATATATCACAATAGTTGAACAATTTTGGTAGCTATGGATTTCTATCACAAGACTTCTAATTGTGCATCCAACATGGTGATGAAAAAGGGAAACAATGTGATTGTTGCCTTAGGAAACTCATGGACTATGATTTGAATTCTATCATATTACTTTGTAATGGTTGCATGTTACCCCAAGTATTACATGACATCTTTGGGCACACAAGGGTGTGAAATGATGAGACCTTGCACCACCACCCACCATGCATTGAACTAGCCCAACTTATCATAATACTGAACTATCTTAGTCCATGTAATGTTGGTGAAAGTTATAAAATAACATCAGGTGCTACACGAATGTTGGGAGTCTTTGATTGTGTGAAATAGAGGAGTAATAACACAAATTGGTATTATAATGTTTGTGACGTGTTCATAACAACATTCTCAACATTTATGAGGAGTTTGGAGACTAAAAACTGAAGCCAGTTGAGGTTCTCATTCTGATGGAACATTCTATTTCAATATCAATGGCCCCTTGGTTTCCTCCCTCATGATTTTGGTAGTCTATCAAAAGTGTTTGGTAATAAATTTAGAAAAGAATCTCACTATAATGTCATTGACCAAGTCAATAGGGATCCCTATGGATGCAATATCATACTTATCTCTAGTATATGAGTGAATTAGAGGGGCCTCAATTTTATACGGTAGGAGGGATTTACCTCATGCTATAAGTTATATTGCCTTTGCCATTATTGCTAGGTTGATGAAGATGGACACATTCTTGGACACATGGAATGTGCCTTCATTGTAGTGATTCAATAATGTCATCATAATTCATCCAATTGGACAAATGTGGGGAGCTTAATGAGTTTATATACATTTGATCCTTTCAGTGGGTGTTAAAGAGCTAAGGTTCCTAGTTGTTGTTATTGCCATTGGGTTTGTAGTAAAAATATTTGCTTCTACCACATCAATAAAATCAAATAGATATAGATCATAACACCTTGTTTGCCTTAATGTGAGCCAATACCAATTTATTCTTTATGTGCATCTATTAAAGGAATCAAGAGTTATAATCAATCTATAGCTATTAGATTGTAAGCTCTTAGCAGATGGATGCAACTCAAACTCATGTTCTTGAAAATTATGTGCTCAAGTGAATGAAACACACACTCAAATCACATATGTCTCTTATTTTCAAAGGGTTATAATGGTGTTTTTCTCTATATACCCTTATTTATATAAGTTTACTTCACTCCACTCATCTACCACCTCACATTGAATAGTGTTGAGTTGTCTTCATGTCGTTATGCTCTTGATTTGAATGTTATTGGTTATTGTGATGTGAGTTTGGTGCCTTACTAGATAAGTTTGATGTTTTAGCTCCTGGTATGCTTTGATGTGATGTGTCACCTTTATTATTCTAAAAAACCACTTTATTGTACATAACATGAGTCTGACATTTTGATATTATTTGGGAAAGATGCAATATTTGAAGTGCTTCATCACTAACCACTTTGTGAATGACCTTTGGTTACTTATCTTTCATATCCATTTTGTCACCACTTCATTCCCAGACTTAATTGATTGATCTTGTGTCAACCTCATGTTGACTTCTATTTATATTGTTCCTTTATTATTATGTTTTTTCCTTGATCCTATGTGATGTTGACTTTTTAAACTATATTTTGATAACTGTGATAAAAAGATCGCATATACATAGCTACACTACAAACCTATAAAAAGATAAGAAAATAGTATATAAAACAAAAACCCTAACTATATGGTGCTACTCAACACCCACTTAATTTTTAATATGAGATTAATAGAGATCATTTTTGGTAAGGCTTGAACCTAAAGCCATTTGCACACCCTAGAAGAATGGTTCCTTGAAGGTCTCTTAGTACTAATATTCCATTATACGATACTTCATGGATGACGTATATGTAGAGCATGAATAATGATATATTCAGCTAAAAATGAATTATTACATAGGCTATTATATATCCAAATTGATAGCCAAACAATCTCCTAAAATATAAGGAGGAATAACAAATAAACTCATAATAAAGTTCATGGGTGCAACAAACTAATAAATAACCATAACTATCTATGGTGAATTAAACACACATTATTATAATCTAGCATTCTCCCCCTTAATTCAACATAACTTGAAGTGAACAAGAGAGAAATTCTCTAAATGCCTCAAATTTGTTATGTGTAAGTGATGTAGTGAAGACATCTACACATTGTTATTATATTAGGAAATACTAGAGCTAAATGTTGTGTTGTTGTACATGTTCACGTATGAAATAAACTTGTACCTCAATATGGTTTGTGTGTTCATGAAAGATTAGATTGCGAATAATTTTTAGAACACCTTCATTGTCACATTACAAGATGGTAGGTGTCTTCTATGGTACTTCCAATCCTTCCAGTATGCATCGTAACCATATTGATTCAGAGACAACTCCTACAACATGATATTCTACTTTAATGGAAGATCAAGAAATAAAGTTTTGTTTTTTGCTCCCCTAGGATATAGGACCATATCCCAAAAAGAATACATATCTAGAAGTGGATTTTTTGTCATCTATATTTCTTGCATGATCTGAGTCTGAATATCTTATCAAGAAGAAATTATAATTCTTCTTATATTCTAGGTTTAAGTCCATTTTGCCCTTGATATATCTCCATATTCACTTTGCTACTTTCTAGTCAGACATTTTTGGCTCCTACATCAACCATGAAAGATACCTAATTGCATAGTTGGTGTCTGGCCTAGTATATGTTAAGTAAATAAGACTTCCAATCAACTATCGATAGAGAGTTGTATTTACTTGCAGTGATGGATCTGTATGAGACAACCAAAACCTTGTCTCTATAGGTGTATCAATTAGATTATTGTCTATCATCCTAAAATTATCGAACATTGTATTGGCATATTTCATCTGGAACACAAATATGTGGTGTTCCTTTTTTCATACTTCTAATCCAAGATAATAGTGTAGAAGCCCATGATCTATCATGTTGTATGATTGGTTAAGATCTTTCTTAGTTACATCTATCATCTTTAATGAATTTTCAGTGATGACTAGATCATCAACATATACAACAATGATCACAATCTCTCCCTTTTATTGTTTGAGGTAGATATTTGGATCATAGGGACTTATAGAATCCATGCTGAATGAGATGTTCATTGATTTTTATGTACTAGGTTCTAGGAGCTTGTTTGAGATCGTATAGAGATTTGACGAGTTTACATACTTTTCCTTCATTACCAAGAGTGACAAAACCTAATGGTTGTGTCATGTATTCTTCTTCTTGTATTTCTCCATTGAGAAAGGCACTTTTCACATCTATTTGGTGGATCCTCCATCCAAATTGTGGAGCTAGAGCAAATATCATTTTGATAGTCTTGATCTTAGATATAGGAGCAATTGTCTCCTCATAATATATGTCTTCCTTTTGTGTATATCCCTTTGCTACGAGTTGAGTCTTGTGCTTATCAATACTGCCATTGACTTTGTATTTAATTTTGAAGACCCATTCACAACCAATTGGATTCTTCTCGATGAAAGATCTTTAAGTTGGTATGTTTAATGTTTCATCAGTGATTGAAATTATGCATCCATGGCATCCTTCCAAGGTTTAGACTCCAAGGTTTCCTAAACTATAGAGGGCTCAACAGATTCAACAACTATACTCATTAGGGCCAAATTGACCTCTCCTTGAATCATGTTGTGAGTCCTTGGTCCAGTAGTTGACATGTTTATAATTCTATCCATTTTAGTATCCATTAATGTACTTGTATACCATTTAGGCATATGTTGAGTGGTTCTTATGGGTGGTGGATTCGCACCATTTTCCCCATCATCATCACTATCTTTATCTGGTGGATTTCTATTTTATGCATTCTATATGGGATTGATTGGTGTACCAAGTGAGCATGTAGAAGGAGCTTCTATCTTCTATCTTCTAAAAAAACTCAACATCCCTACCTATGTATATTTTTTTGTTCTTTGGATCCATTAATCTAAAATTAAGTTCTTCTTCACTATACCTTGAGGAGACGTACTTTTCTTCTTTCATGTCAAGTTTAGTCCTCTTTTTTTAGGAATATGCATACTTAATTTGCATCCAAAAACATGAAGATGTGCTATAGATGGTTTGTGTCCTAACCATGATTCCAATGGTGTTACCCCATCAAGGGTTGTAGTGGGAACTCTGTTGAGTAGATAGACTATGGTTTTGACTTCTTCTGCTCAAAATTCCTTTGTAAAACTAGAATCATGTAGCATACATCACACCATTTCCACAATAGTACGATTCCTTTGTTCAGTAACAACATTTTGTTGTGGTGTATGCAAAGGTGCCATTTGATGATGAATGTTGTTTTCTTTCAAAAAATCTTTAAATTCATTACTAGTGGATCCTCCCCATGATCTGAGCATAGCATTTTAATATTCTAACCAGTCTTGTTTTAACAAATTTGAACTATTTGAAAGTTTCAAAGGCATGACTCTTTCTATTCATACAATAAACCCACATTTTAATGGAAAATCATCGACAAAGAGCATGAATTACTTAAAACCAACATGACTAGGTGACATTGGTCTGCACAAGATCAAGTTTTCCATGGGCTCGATGTTCTTTTTTGAAATGGAGCTCTATGTTGATTGTTTGCTAAGCAATGTTGACATATATTTGTACCCTTTCTCAGAGATGGCAGTCCTCTTACCATGTTATAATGGTGGAGTGAGTCGAGATATCTAAAACTAATGTGATTAAATCTTTTATGCCATAATTATGCTAAGTCTATGTCTTTTGCCATAAGTGCTTGATTGGTTTTCTACATGAATTCAAGTTGGAACAATTCCCAACTCCTGAGGTTTGTGTAATAATTTGAGAGCATTTTGAATTATCTCTAATTAAACACATATTTTTTCCACATTTACAGTGAAATTAAACCTTGAGGTTATGGTCAAGTAATTGAGTGTCTGATAGAAGATTCTTTGTGAGTCTTGGAACATACAAGATGCCTATGATTTTTTAAACATTGCACCCAAGTGCTAAAGAGATGTTCCTAATACCTTGAACATGGTAGGATGAATCATAAAAAAAATAGACATGATTTTTAGGAGAAGTCTCATTCATATTATATAACCAATCTTATCTTCCAGTCATGTGTCGAGTGGGACCTAAGTCGACATACTAGATAAAACTTTGTGATGTTGATTCTTCATGAGACTATGTAATATATAGGAAGTCTACATCTGAAGGAGTTCCTTTCTATTTGATAATGTTACCTTGTTGATTAGACTTATTCTTCCAATGACCTTTCTACTGTCCTTATACTTTATGTGGATGAGATGATTGTTGGTTACTAGGCTTCTTGTTGCTTGAAGATCCCTGTGTAAATGAGTTATACCAACAATCCTAAAGGTCATGGCCTTTTTTTCCATGTATAAGGCATACTTTATGTTATTTATTACCTTTTGTATTGTGATGATAACCTTGTTTTGATTTAGAATAATTGATCTATTTTTTACCTTTCTATTGATTAAAGGTAACATGTTCTTTTGATTCTTCTTCTTCTATATGCATACACTCTTCTTATTGCAACATGTTTACCAAATTAGCAAAAAGATGGTTTCTATTTTTTGAATATCAAAGTAGTCATTAATATCCTATAAGAAGATGGAAATGCTATCAGGATAATAGGTACAAGAAAATTATCTGTCACTTGCTTTCCCAATGCTTGGAGTGAAGCCCATAGGGTTACAACACATCATAGAAAAGCCTCTATGATGGCTTTACCCATAAACGTGAGTTAGGGGCATAACTGTGATCGAACACTGTAATTGTGTAAAATGCACTATTTTATGTTTTTGCTTGTAAAAAATAAAATATTACAATGCTTTGTAAGTAAATGATTACAATTAAAGGAGAAACAATAAATCCATTTTACAAAATAATATCCCTCCTTTAAAAATAATTTGGGATCTTTGGCCTGTTTCAAAAAAAAATTATGACTTTTGTAGCTAAATTTAGTTAGATGTAACTAATTTTAGGGGAATTGCTAAATTTGGGGGTTTGGCAAAAAATTTTGTTTTCTTCCAAAAAATTATTTTGGGGCATTTGAACCTCCAACCTACTCTTTATCAAAAATATTCCCTACCAAGCCACCTAAGCATTCTTTCAAGTTGATGAATGACAAATCTTGTATTTATAGATTTAAAAATCTACAAACCATACCTATAATGGGTTGAGAAAAAGCTTCCAAAGGACCATACAGAATTATGAAAAATTATACATATAGGTTTCACATGCAATAGTGGACAGTTTTCTATTTCTTCCAATAATCAAATTTTAAAATTTCATAGTGTACGACATCCAAACAAGTAAAAAACGTACAATTATGCAAAAAATTAAGATAGATTACAGATTTATTGTTTAAGCCAATAAAAAAACTATATGACCTATTAAAAAAAGATAAAAATTAGTATGGGGTGAAAGGTATAAGAGTCTTGTACCATACTTGTTCTCAAATTTTAAATATCTGATCCGTACTACCTGTAGCAACCAAAAATTGTACGAAGGCAAGAAGCTGTGAGAAAAAACTAGTCTACAAGTTTTATCTCCAAAGGGTTGTACAACCTTATCCAAATTAGATTTTTAAACTTGCATAGGATAGATGACTTAGATCGCTATGTTCATGTACCATCAAATTCAGGTTTTGGAAACTTTACAGCAAAAAACTGTCAGAAACATGCATAAAAATCATTCAAACAAGAGAAATATTATGAGAGAATAATTGAAATTCAAAACACAATAATAAAAAATGTGAATAAAATGTGTAATCATTATGTGAGAGGCTCTGGTAAATGATAGCTCAGAAAATGAGGGTAAGGGCTTATCAATTCTTTCCTGTAGCTGCAATATGAGGGTGCCTCGGGGGTCCACCTCTTGCTATTTCCTTCAAAAATCTTGCTTTAAAACCAAATGTAGAGCACGAATAATCATATATTTAGCTAAAGAATGAATTATTACATATGCTATTATATATCCAAATAGATATCCAAACAACCTCCTAAAATATAGGAAGGATGAATAACAAATAAATTAGGAATAGAGTTCACAGGTGCAACAAACTAATATAATAACCATAACTATTTATGGTGAATTAAACATGTGTTATTATAATATAAAAATATGGTCCTTTCCACCAAATGCATAGTTTACTTGAATGTGCTCTAAATCTGATATCATACAATAACATTGTCTACTCTAGATAAAACTCTTTAAATCATAGATTACAGTCATGCCATGCTTTTTAACTCTGTTTATTTATTTCATGTGTCCAACTTGCTCTCTGCCTAGTTTCTTCCACGTGAGTTAGGTCTAACAACCTTGCTTAAAGTTAATCCTAACCTCCTAGTCATATTTTTAATGCAATTCATAGATTTGGAACTATATATTCCATAGGCATAACTGCTTCTATTCCATAGACCAATTGGAAATGAGTGAACCCTGTCGCGCACTTATAATTAGTCATGGATGCCCATAAGATCTCAAGAATTTGATCCTCCCAGTCGTATCTCTACACATTGCATTATTTTATAATCATGTTCTTAAGTACTCTATTGGATGCTTTTGTCTGTCTGTTGGCTTTGGTGTGGTATTATAAATTATTCTATCAGGGTCTTGATAGTATTGTTTAGGAAGTGTGGTCCTCTATCTTTGACCAAATTCACCAGAGATCCAAACATGATAATGATGTTTTCATATAAAAACTTGTTTGCATATCTTACGATACAACTTGATGTCACAACAACTTATACCCATTTGGTGAAGTAATCTATTGCATTAATTATATACCTGGGATATTTGTGTTCATTTGGCAGATTAATAGGTCTTACAATGTTAATTACCCATTGCTCAAAAGGTTGCATTGTTAACATTAGATTCAAAGGCATTTGATCCCTTTGATTTGGCATTCCTATTCTTTGATAAACATCGTAATGCTTTGAGACTCTGTGTGCATCTAAGAATACCACATGCCACTCTGTAATATCTTCCTCAAGTTGATTCACATGTAAAGTGTCTGCTTACAATTATCTAATGTGCTTCTTCCAATAATTGTGATCTCTTGTGCTCTAAGGCTACTCTACGCAACACATTATCCTTACCCATATTTTATAGAAATCCACTGATAATACTGAAAGGTATGGCTTGTACGATCTTTTTTTTTTTTTAATTTTTTTTTGAAATATTATGCAAGAAAAACTCCTTGTTTGAAGAAAATGGTTATGTCCTCCATATTCTATGGAATCCCTGAGACTCTAAATAAGTGTATATATGGTGACTCATGTTGTAATTATTCTATTTCCTCACCATTCCTTATTCGGTTAAGATGATTTACTCCCACATTTTCCATTCCAAGTTTCACATTAATCTTGAACTAAAATTCTTTGAATAACATTGGCCACCTTGATATCCTCCTGCCTAACATAGGCTTATTCAATAAGTATCACAAAGTTTGTTGATCTGTAAATAATTAAAATGGTGTTGCTAAGTGATAGTGCCCAAATTTATAAATTGCAAACACCATAGCTAAGGCTTCTCACTCTATTGTAGTGTAATTCTTCTCTATTGATGACAATGTTTTGCTTGCAAAGTGAATGGGGTGATCCAAACCTTCGTCTCCTAGCTAAGCCAAACCAACTCCTACTATGATTTTTGAAGCGTCTACATGCAAATGAAATGGCTTACTCCAATAAGGGAACACCAATATGGGAGCTTTTACCAACCTTTGTTTCAAATCCATAAAATATGTCTGAAATTCATTAGTCCACTCAAACTTCGTATCTTTGTGTAATTATCTCCCTATTGGTGCAAATATAGTTGTGTACCCTTTTATAAACTTGTGATAATGCCCTAGATGTCTTAGGAAAGATCTCACTTAGATAGAGCTTGAATGAGGTGGCATATTCATAATGACTATGATTTTAGCTTGATAAATTAAAATCCCATCACTACACACTTTATAGCCCTAGAGAACACTAAACGATGTAAAGAATAAACACTTTTTTCAAATTCAGCACAATGTAGAGATTTCGACATCATTCTAACATGAGTCATAGCTTGGGTAAGTGTTCTTAAAATAGAAATAATATAACTCAATCATCAAAATAGACTTCCAGAAAGTCGTGGATAAAATCTTTGAATGCAGTGACCATAACCCTAGAGAAAATAGTGTTGGAGTGATTGTATTCACTCACTCATTTATAGAGTTATGTTTGATTTAGAGTTTGTTATAATTATTGTATTATTATGTGCACAAACAATATTTAGTGTGCACTTATTTAGGTAATCCAACATATTTTGAGTGGATCACAATAACCAAGCAATTATTGTGAAATCAATTCATTAGCTTATTGTGCACATTCTTTATATGATTATTATGTGTGAGAAATGATGGCTTCATTGTGGTAATGGTGTGCATGAAGGGTCCTGTGGTTGTATGAGTGCATATTGCATTCCGATACAATATCAAATTGGTCTCCGTGCAATCATTATTTAGTATGGTTAATTAACCATTGAATTTGTCTTTCGATTATACAACGTTAACAATTTTTTAGTCTCATTAAATTTGATTCATTATTGGTTGATTTGCATTATTGTTACCTTTATATGGTCTGTCCAAAATAAAGCAAAACATTTTAAACTTGATCTATGGGGCATTGAAGTATTTTGATCAACTAGTTCATAGCCCTCAACACCACATTCCACCCTCGTTTTTTTCCCTAGCCCGTCTTCATCCTCAAATATCACCTTTGTTGATTTAATTGCATTGGCATTATCCTTGGAGGGATCTACATTAATTGTTTGTATCAATCTCAACATTAGAGTCTAATTTCACTCCATGGAAATTTGCATTGATTAAGGAATGAATGTAACCTATTTGATTTTTTTGGAACGACATTATATGATTTGGATGAGCATTTAAGATCAAATTGGCCGTTATCCTCGAGTTGGCCACCATGTACGTTGTCATTGAAGAGGCCCAAACATGTATTTATTGATTATCTATGTCAATTGTGACAATAGATTTAGCATTCACCTATTCCGAGTTAGCTTACCACTTGGCCATTCAAAACATGGTTAATCAAAGGTGTGGTTAACTTTACTATTTTCAAATTTGAAGCTTGTTTTTTGAACGATTAAATACGTTTGTTAACATTTATATATTTAAATATTTGATAGCCATACAATTTTTCTATTAAAACATTGTTCAAGTGGTTAGGGGTTCAAGGCCCTACCACTACATGTGGTTATCCTTTTGTAAAGACTTTGCGAACTAGGATAACCTTTTAGCAAGAGGGGGGATTATTATAGAAGGGGTGATTTTTAATAAGGAGGGGGAATTGTTTTTTATGGGGCATTGTAAAAGGAACTATATTTTGTAAAGATATTTATTATTTTAAAGGGGATGAGAAATTATTAAAGGGGCACATTTATTGTTTTAGCACATACCTTCTATCTTATTTGTTGAAGATAGAGGGTGAGGTTCATTTGGGTAGGAGGATATAATTTTTTTATAGAAAAAATAAATTTATTTATTGCTCTCATTTTTGTTTTGGGAGGTTGTTTTTTATTACATTTGTATTTTTTTAGTACACATTATTGTACAAGTTGTAAATTTATGAATGTATTTTTGACAAAGTTCGATATCTTATTTTTTAGTATGTACTGTATTTTTTGTACCACTTGTACTTACAAACACATTTTCAGTGGTAACCAATATCCATTCTAAGGGTTTCATTTTTTCTTATTTATTTATTTTCGTCATTATTGGTTTTTATTTTCTCTGGATATGGATTCCCATATGTTTACACCCATCAGTGCCTCCAACTACACCACATGGAAAACCAAAATGCAGATGCACTTGCAGATGAAAGGCTTATGGAGAGTTATGCTTGGTGACTTTTCTAATTTTACAAATGAGGAAGATATTGTGTGGCTTGCTTGCATCCTTTCAAGATGAGAACTTTGTTTAATTCACTTCCATATTTTTGATAGTTTGCAGTCTCACATTGTACATGCCACATCACCTAAAGAAACTTAGGACATTATTTCAACATTGTTAGAGAGATCACTTCACCTCCAACCGTTCCTCTTCCTTCTCCTCCCTCTCTTAAGAATGATTTTTTTGTTGATGACATTGTTGATGTTCCTCCATCATCTTCTCCTATTTGTGAGGGCGTAATTCTTGACAATGATATGCATGAAGAATATATGACATCTCCTCCTCCTATTGTTTCTTCTTGTCTTCCTTCATTTGCTAGTGAGGACTTGTTTCTTGAGGATGAGACACTTACACCACCTCTTTCTACTATTCATATTACAAATTTGATTATTGGTGGTCACTTGGATGAGGTATCTTCACCTCCTCTAACTATTGTTGTTGCACATTTTCATACTATGGTTGTTGCTCCTACTATGCCTTCTGTAAAGGCATCTTTTCTAGCATTAAAACTAATGAAAAGGAAATTAGTGAAGCATAATTTATTTTTTCGCTCCCTTATTCATAAAAAAGGTTCATTTATTAATTCCCTACAACACCAAATTGATAGCATGCAACCTCAGAGTGTTATGTTGGACATTCATGCCTCTAGTTCTAGTCCATCTTGCAATCCCAAATCTGAGCATCCACTTGATGCACATTTACAATGTGACCTATCAGTTCTCAAGTAACCCATTGTTCTCATTACTTCTATTGTTGAATTTGATGTTTTTAGGTCTATTATTGTTGCACACTTTGTATATCCCACTCTACTTCTACCTGCATACATACTTGCTTATTTTATGAAGCATAACATTGCTTTTGGCTCTCATATGCTTCATTCCATGGGTCACACTACTAGACTTATGGGCATTAGTAAGTGTCTACAGGGCATTTTTATCCCTATCTAGCATGTTAAGTGGATTAATTGGCATAGCATTGATTATTAAATAGGTGTTTCATCCTCCATGGGATCATTTGATGACAAAGCTCCATCTTTTGCTTGCTCTACTCTTCCTGAGGATATTGAGCTAAATATGAGCTCTGATGCACCTTCACTCAGGCCTGAGAAACTTGAGATTTTAGTGGTTAGACATGATCAACCTAACAAATTTTTTGATGTTTTCTTGCATTCTTTTGTTGTGGAATTTGCACCCACTCATATGCAAGCATATTCATCCACCATTCATAATCACTTGGGGTGGACTTCTTATTGTTCTTGGTAGTGTTGACAACATTATTTGAGAGGACTCTATAGGTAAGCTTCCTACACCACTTAGCTTATTTAGCGACACGTTATTCCTCCTTCTTTTTGATTTTCTTCAGTTTTTTGAGCTCTTTATTAGGCAAATGTATTTTTGGAACATGCATATTTCATTTCATAGATGTCATCTTCGATAACATCTGTAGTTTCTTACATCACTTGCTGATATCATTTGTTAGATGGGACCTATTTTTGTAGTCACATTGAGAGTCATGGATTTTTTGACTTCATGTGTGTGCGCTCTATGATGAGCAATTTCTTCTTCAATTGCATGACTATCCCATTACCACTAGGGTCATATGCTTGATAGATTTTATATCTATATCTTTGATGTTGATAGTCTCCATATTTTTGGTGGAGTTTGTACTCTTTCTTAAGAGTAACTAGTTTGGTGAATCCCAGTGTCAACAAAATAGTGTTTGAGTAGTGAGATTATCCAAATCATACACATGTTTTGAGCAACTATGCTAATTTTAGCATTATGGAGGGGAAGGGTGGGCCCAGGGGGAGGGGTGCACATACTACTTTAGGTGTCATGTTATTTGATAACCCTTGGTGCACCACATCCTCTTTTTTAGGTAATTGATTGAGTGCACTTTTTTTTGATGAGATTCATTCGATCAAGTGCACCTACTATAACATTGTGTTGAGATTTTGAGTTGATTCTTGGGATGCCTTGAAACATAAGTTCCCTTCTCCACTTTTGATGTGGTTCTACTCATTTTTGGTACCTAGTGGTGAAACATTTCATCTGCGATGACTCTTTTTCCCTAGTTTTTTATGATCAATATTTTTTACTGAGTGAGCCTCATACAAAGTACCAATTCCTATTTTGATTTGGCTGTTACAATAAACTAATATCCATGTATTATGGAAAGATGAAATGGTTATCATAAGGACACTTATTATTTCACTATATATTTGTACATGGGTAAATAATCAAGCAAAGTTTTAGGGACCCGTTTAATCTCTTTGATTTCACTTTTCTTACTCTCTATTATGTGCTTAAGGGAGAGTGTTGGAGTGAGTGTGTTCAAACTCACTTATGGAGTTAAGATCGATTTGGAGTTTTTTATAGTTTTGGATTATTATGTGCATAGACAATATTTGGTGTGCACCTATTTAGGCAATCCAAGCTATTTTGAGTGGTTCACAATAACCAAATGGTTGTTGTGAAGCCAACTAATTAGCCTATTTATTAGATAATCTTTATGCTTCTTCTTGGATGTAGAGAGATAAGAAACATATTATATATTCACTTTGAGGAATTAATGAAGATACTATTGTGAATATACTTTGTCTAATTATTGCATGTGGGAAATTATGGCTTCATTGTGGTAAGGGTGTGAAAGAGGGATCTTGCGGTTGTATGAGTGCATATTGCAATCCGATAAATAATACAAACATTTTTGAGACCATAAAGCATTAAATTATTTGCAAAGGTGCCCCATTCCATTAGAAATGTGGTTTTAGCTTGATTATGGGCTATAATAGGTATCTAGTGATAGCCATTGAAGCTATTTGTGAAGGAATAAACTTCGTGCCCTACGATTGAATCTAAAACTTCATTTATAAATGGAATTAGAAATGGGTCATTTACTCATGCATCATTCAATACCATTTGGTCCCCACCTACTCTGATTTCTCATAACTTTTTAGGTTGCACTACCATTGAACTTACCCATACTGCCTTCTCTATTAGATAGATAATCCTTGCTTCTTGCATGAGATCAATTTTAGCCTTAACTTTAATCTTCATATTGGGATTTAACCTGCATGGGTGATTCTTAATAGGTCATATGCACTCCTTGAGTTATATGTGAATCTCTCCTAATGAAGGATTTACACCTTTGACTTCTTAAAAGTTTATTGGGAACACATCTTTATAATCTCATAGCAATCACAAGCCTTCTCTTAGTTCTTGTTGTGTCTAATAGTCACCCAAAGTCATAAATTTTATTGTATCCTCGGTACCAATGTTCCATATCGATTAATTTAATGGATCTTGATATATCCTGTTGGAACCACTTAGCATAGAGTCTTGAAGTGTCCTCTACCCTTCTTATTGTTGAATTTTAAAATTTTGTGGCTATGCATCATCAGCCTGGTTTGTGATTTGTGATTTTGGTTATTCTACTCCCGCTTAGATTCAAAGAAACCCTTCAAGTTCAGGTCCTCATCGTTGTCATTGGAGTCTATTTATTCTCCATCATCCATGATTCTATTACAAGGTTGCACTAAAACCTACTTTTTTTGCTTACTAGCCTTGTAATTTTTGATAGTTATATTTAAATATCTAGTTGCTTTAACCTATGAAGAGGAGTTCGTTCCAGTGCTTAGATCCTCTTCTTTGTCATGACATAAGATTTTTTTTAAATTTTGAAGAGTGTTCTATATTAGAGGATTATCATCCTTAAAGATAAAGGTTTGAATAAAATCTTGTTGAACTTGGGGCCAATTTTTAGTTTCCCCCCTGTATTCCTAGTGCATATACCACATTGTTAGAATAGGAGCTAAAGTATGGTTGAAGACATGCACCTATCTAGGTTCTACACCCTAAAAAAACATACATCATCACATTTATGAATATGTATTTTAGGACACTTTCCTTCTAAGAAAAATGGCCACTTATTCGTGATCACATGTGATATTTAAAATTGAGCTCAAAAAAAATTGTAGGCATATTCCCAGTGGAATTGATTTGACTTATGTACTGCCCACCATGTCTTAGCAGTTCCTTTCATAGCATAATTAAGTGCACTGACTCATTAATCTTTACTTGGATCATATTGATATAATTTGGAAATAAATTGGCCCAAGTTCTCAATTTTAAAGTATCAAGGTAATTATCGCTCTATAGTGAAATCCATTCTCATTGGTCTCACCTCATAGTATTCCCTTACCCAATTTAGCATATGGGTATTTAAATCCCCTCTCATTGAAGACACAAATTCCCACATTAGAAAACCTTTTGGATTTTGTTCGATGTAATCCAGTCCATGTTTGTCACACTCACTTGATATATCAATTCTACTTCAGACCTTATTTGAGATCACATAGATGGGGACTTGCACTCCATTATAAGGAACTATAAAACTTATTTTATTATCAGAGGTCTACATGAAGGCTACATTATTTGTTTTAATGACCAAAATGGCTCTATATATGTATGGAAATGGTTGAACTCTGTAGCTCGTAGTGCATTTTGCTTAGGCTCTTTATCAACTTTAAACCGATTGTCATTCCCATAGCCATATGGCGAGTCAAGTTATTTAGGAATGATAAGGATTGATTTTGGATTTATTCAGAGGCATGATAATAATTTTATCCCCTTGGTGCGCTTCCAACTTATTGTGTATTGTGTTGATGGTCATCTTCCCATCATATGCCTACTTCTTGTCGATCAATACAAGGTAGTGCATTTCATCAGTCTTCATATCTCTGACTTCAAATTTTCCTCACTGACTTAGACTAATAACTTTGATTTATACATATTCTAGTTTCCCAGTAGGTTCTACCATTCCATAGTCTGCAAGACTTGATGTAACTAAGTTTTAATTGAAAGTAGGTCATCCAATAGCTTCCCATGTTGATCAAGGGATCATATTTATTGTACTTCTAAAATTTATTACAACATTTGGAACCTCATATCCTAAAAATTATATATATATTCGAGAGTCAGCATCCCATATTTTATTAGTTTTTACATACCATACCACCTTATCAGTGTGATGATGCCCTTTTTGTGCACAATCTAATAAATTATGCAATACATTTGTAATGTTATGCGAGATATCCTCATTTCATAGAGTGCTTACCAACTTGAGTAGATATATCAAATTAATAACTACTCCATCCTACCTCATAATGGACATGATTTGATCATACATTTGTGTGCCAATGATTATAATGTCACTCTCAGACATAGTCTGTTGTTTTTTATTTTACAATATATGGGTTGCCTAATACATCAAACTCTTTTTTCTTGCAAGATCATGATTTTTGTCCTATTTGAACTTCCTAATTTTCTAATCCCGTGGCATCTCTAAGGGTGGTAATCATTGTTTAGCATGTTGGTGCTGAGTGATTGCTTGTATGTATGCAAGATCCATTGGGTGTGAATTCACCATGTTTACATTTCGCACTGGATTTTTTTTCTCTACTTTTATAACACATGATAATATTATATATGATGTTGTCTTGGAACTCTAAAATATGCACGATAGACTTATCTTTGTGATTTTGGTTGGATAATTCCATGCAAAGTGATTGTATTCTCCACACAGATAACGACAATTTGATAATCGATCTTTTATATCATTTGGTTCTATGATTTCATCCTTGGTATCTACCTTGGTACCTATCTCTATATTCCCATTTTCTCTACTAAAAACCCCACCCATGTTGTTTTTGACTATCATAACCCCCATATGGCCCTTGGGGAGAAGATGGGTTTCATCTTGTCGCCTATTTTTGGGGTGACACAATGTTTCATGATTGCTAATATTGAGGAGATGGTTGAGTCCATCATGTCTGGTACTATGGATATTGCAGTGTCTATCTTAATAAGCCCTAAGGTTGATACTGAGTCGTAGTTGTCATTATTACATATGGGTTTGTAATCCCTAGTTTTGCAATAGGGATCTATTATGCAACTACTACAAAGACATTATTGGTGATGTCTTCCTTTGATTTTTGGAGAGCTTTGTAATTTTTATCATCATGATTATGTGACTTATGTAAATTATAGTATATACTCTGAGATTGTTGGGTATACTTTTGTAGGAGATTAAATTCCATAGTCGAATGTCATACTACTTGACATATCTCACATAACTCTATTTTAACCTTTGTGTAGTCATTCCTATGGTTCCCAATTTTTTTGCACTTTATACACCATAATCATAGCTTGGGCTTGTTACTTTTATGTGGTTCATCCATCTTGTGTAAAACATCTAATGTTGTGCCAACTTTTGTAATATATTATGGACTTTACCCATAGTCTTCTATTTGCTCCACCTAGAGTGCAACTACTCTAGCATCTTCCTTGCAAGTGAACTGGGTTTGAGCAATAACAAACCTAATATTAGGTCGTAGACCTTATATAAACCATGCAACCTTATCTATATTTTGAGACATAAAATCCACTATGTTCATTCCATCATAAAATCTGCGATCATAGTCCCATACTAACTCTCCATATTTTTGATGAATGTCTTTCAGATTTCACAGTGTCTGACTCATACATTTCTTCATTTTAAATTCTCTTATCAGTTGATTTTTTACATCATAAAACCTTAGTTTGGTAGCATCCTTTTTGTGTATGAACTCTAGAGCTCTTCCTGTTAAGGCTCCTATGATCTCATGCTTCTTTGCATCATCTGTAGTTATATTTTTTACCTGCCATTTCATTTTGTAGGTTTACATATAATTTTGTGGTCAATAGATCCATCATACAATGCCAAAGTAACAAAACCCCCTGCCTTAAAATCCATGCTTCTTACATTCACACCTAAAACCATTGGCTACTGTGGACTAGACTTTGCCAATGTCTTAATATTTTATGTGACCTGGAATCCAACTTCAATAATTTCTTCTTATCCAACACTTTCTTAGTGTCTTCACTATTTTTTCCAAATTTATCTATAAAATAATCAAACCACACACTATCTTTACCAGCTTTTGCATTTTTTAATTTACTTTATGTTGATAAATTAGGCACATAGGTGTGTATCCTTGAAACAAATGATCCTTGTCTATGACTCATGTTTCATTTGAACTTGAAACTGTTTTATTCTTGCGACTTAACATAACTTATTCAAAATATTATTCCTTCTCTTCTCCAAACAATATTCCCCCTTGTAATTGTGATCTAAAATTACCTTCTAACTGATCTAACTGCTCCTCTTCTCTCTTTTCACTGTCTTCCATCTCCTCCGAATCCCTTTCCCAATCTCTATCCATTTTTGTGCTCTCAACTATGCTTTCTCTTCTTTTGAGCCCTCTCATTTCCTCATCTTCATCATATCCATAATTTATAACTCCTCCCTAAGATCTCATTCCTTATTTATCTTCTAAAATCTCTACTCCTACTCATAACTACATTCAGATTATTCTGTTTATTCCATCTTCTAAGTCATTGCAAATCTTACTCTATCCAAAAAATTCATTGTTCGATCTGCATCTCCATGCCCTTCATCTTTTGGATTCAGGTTCAAGTTTCTCTTCTTAGTTATTCATCATTCACTTAATTATCACACACATTTCTGTAACACCCAAAGCGACTACTACATGTTAACTGGAATAAGCACCATGGCCTTTTCCATAAACAATATTTTAAGTAGGATAGGTAGTCACTGCAATTTTTTCCCCCAGATACCTCTTAGAAATAAATCCTACACAAATTTGAACATGATATACCCTTGCATGACAAACTCAACAATATATTCTTCAATGGTATATTTAGCCAATAATATATTGCTCACATCCAATTAGTGCCTAAATTTCACAGATTTTTTATATTTTCCTCATTCCAATCAAAGTGTTATGTTTCTCTTAGCTTGAAGCAATAGTAATCAAGTATTGATAACCATGTAACTAGCAACACAATCAATTTGCACCAAGATATTTCATATATCTCACCATGTCTTTTTCCACTTATAACTTCTCTTGCAAAGCTTCCTATCCTCTTTGCCTCCTCTTCTATGAAATTGTGAATTCTCTCATCCAACGATCGCTCCAAATCTCTCTGTCCAAGAAACCATCTCAACATGTTTCAAAATTTCATGCTCATTGCATCATTGTTAGCAAAGGTTCCTGTAAAAACCATAATAACATGCAAATGTGTGTTTCTGTGCAAAGTAAGCTACAAGTTCAAAACATAGACAAAGTTATAGAAAGATTGAGTATTCATTCAATTTAGAATTACATGTTTCTTCAAAAAATGCAAACTTGAATTATATAGACTGGTAGTTCATGTTATGTAATTAATCAAACATAAGCGAAGCATATTATACACTTTGCACAGAACAAGTATAAAAGGACATTCATGTAACTCATCACTGGATCTCTATATTTCAGAACTATTTTCCTTTACAAATGATCACCATATATAGATCTTCTAAAGCTCTATCACTTCGCATTCGATCTTTCCATTTCTAGCTCAAAGGAGCCTTTTCGTATTCTGCAATCTTTTGGGATACATATATGGGCTGAATACATACAAAAATATATACATTATACAGTTTAATATGCATTGCACACTTGTCATGCATCTACATTGGGATTTTACAATCTGAAGTCTACTACCAACACTTTTCAAATGAAAAGGATGTGTTTATATAGACACATGATCCACTCAAATTGCATTAATCATAAAAAAAACCACTAACAATAATTAAATGAAAATAAATCGTGATGGTAATACATCACAATATAACACATTGTATTATAACATTACTCGATGCACCATTGCACATCATAGGCCCCTTCACCAATCCTCAAAATAATTGCAAGCATTACCCAAACAAACAACTTATCATTTATCCTCACAAAGTGTCCAAATGATGAGCATTAAGTTCTATGAAGTGTAAAAGATGAATCTCAAGAACTAATTTCAAAAAATAAGTTTGTTGAAGCTGTAAAACTTACTGAAGTTAACATTAGAGAAACACCTACTATAGAGCATTTGTGGTAAGAAAACAAATCATACAAATAACCCCTAAAGTAATACGGAAAGAAGCAGAGCATGCAGTGACTCAAATAATAAACATGATGCTTGTAAACATATCACATACCATAAGAATAAGGAAAGTCTTAACCACAATTTATTATTAACTAGCTATTCATGTTTTGGGTTGATGCAAGGTTACATGAGAGCCCGAATGCTCTTGCATCATAAGAGAATCGAAAAATTAAAAAAACGTTCAAAAAAAAGAAACAACACATATTTTAAAATTTAGAGATGTACAATGATATAACATTGAAATGTTGCACTATATCATACTTAAATCTTATAATAACATTCTTAGAATCTTCAAATTTCACACTGTAAAAAAAATAAAATTATCTAAAATATCAATTTTAAAACTTAAAAAAAAACTCCAATAAATATATATATATATATAAATCTCAACCCCCAACCACTCCACAACAACTAAAGGTCTGAAAATTTACCCAAAATAAATGACTTCATATATTAAAGATTTCTCAACATTTATTTAAATTTCATGTAAAATGACACTCAACAACACTGATATATGCCTATTTACAATATAATATACATATCCCTATCACCATATGCAAACCAAAATAACTTGCCTAACACTACATTACAAAACCTAATAATAGCAAAGAGGTCATGAGGTCAAAACCCATGGCTCATATTTTAGTATACTCATTCAAAACTCTTAGGTTCCCACGTTTCTAGTGTTCAATTGTGCCAAGACAACTGAAATATATCAAAACCACTAAAAACTTAAATTATAATTACTTAAATTGGTTGCGTGTCATTTTAAATTTGTATTTGCACACAAATTAACCAACCCCACTAAATCCTCCCCTGAACTTCAAAAACCCATCAATCAAGCCATCCCAATGTTATTGGTAATGATAAATATGTAGAGCATTTCAAAGCAAAATCAAATACCTAAATTTTTATCGAGCATTGAAAATAATATTAAATTTTAATTTATCGAGCATTGAAAATAATATTAAATTTTAATAATAAAAGTTTTTAGATTTTTAGAGATAAATTATATATAAAATTGTTGGATCTATGTGTTTTGAATTACTATTTATGATTTATCGTTTATAATTTATTATAAAATTTCACATAATTTTATATATTTAATAGTTATATTCAACGTCTAAATTTAACGGTAGATCTTATATATTTAATCTTACTTTTCAAATATTAATATATTTATAATAAAATGAAAAATATTATATATATATATATATATATAAACAATCTACTCACCTTTGTTAAGTTGGTTTTAATAGTATGGTTGGTCTTGGATTGAAATGGGAGTTATGTTTAAAGTTTCTTGCTAGTCCATTTGCCAGACAATCTTCCTCTGCTTTTCATTGATCTTTTGTCATTTAGAGGGTGGAGAAGAAAATTTCATTATGGATATCTTTAACTCTATGTCCCTTATTATCAAGTGGGTTGTAGTCCAATAGTGAGGATGATGGTGTAAAAGGTGTTGCCTAGCCATCCACCAAGTACAAATCCCAAGAAATAAAAAAGGGATGAGGTCGGGATCGTGCCTCAGATGAATTTGGCGGAATGGATACCCCTACACCTAATCCGTGTAAAAAGCAAAGTTTCAATAAAATAAAATAAACCTGTGTCCCTTATTAGCGAACACCAAATTTATTCTAAAGTTTTGGTTGCTACTCATGTTTATTAATCTTCTTGTTAGGTCCCTTCTAACACAACCTATGGAAAGCTTGAGGACTTTTCAAAGACTTTTTGTGAGCCAACTCACAATATGGTGAAATATTTCATAGGGTTTATTGGCATTTGTGCATCATCCCTAAGGAACAAAGGTGCATGGGGCTCATTTATATTAAGTTAGAGGGTACAACTTTATGTGCCAAGTGGACCATTAGAGCCATACAAGGGCATGAGCCATGGAAAATTGTTGTCGGACAAATATCAATCCAAGTTTTCCCCCTTCGAAAAAAATGATGCAAAGGGTTGGGTTTCCACAATCTTGTCTTCATCCTTGCCCCAATTAAAAGTGTTGGAAATTTTGTTATCCAAAGTATATGGAAAGTATTTAAGAAGGTCAAACCCTATGTGTTTTGGGATGGCACCTTGTTTAGAGACAAGTTTTCTATTAATGACTATTGTGTTTGGTGGTCTATCTTTTTCTACATTATGGTTTGTGTTTAGTGGTATATCCTTTTCTACATAATGGTCTTCCTTTGGCCTGAAACACTCTGCCTTTCATATTGTTTCAAAGGGGAATCAATTATATGCAGAACATCTTCTCCAAATCTAATAGGGACAAGGTTTTCATGGCCTCAAATAAAAGTTAAGTTTAAATTGCATGGGGCTAACAAGATTTTTAGACATCATTCAAAATCTTATTCATGACGTCTCTTTACACAAGTTGGACTTGCACTCTCCTCCTCATTGGTAGAGGGATAGTTAATACATTGTAGAGACCCCTTTCTCAAGTACAAACTAGGGTTTGCCTATTAATGGTTAACTTCTAATATTTCCTTAAGTGATATTCACAATCACATATGGCAAGTGCAATCTTCTGACCCTATTTGTGTTCAAAGATTTAATCAAATTTAGCAAAATAAACCCAAAAAATAAATCACATCTAGTGTTTTTTGTTTAATACATCAAACCCTTTTCAATTGTAGGATCTTGATATTTATCATATTGTACCTTTCTAATTTGTTGATCTTGTGGTATATCCAGGGGTGGTAATCTTTGTTTAGCATGTTGGTGCCGAGTGATTGCTTGTATGTACACAAGATCCATTGGGTGTGAATTCACCATGTTTACATTTCGCACTAGTTTTTATTTTCTCTACTTTTCTAACATAGGACAATCTTATATATGATGTTGTCTCGGAACTCTAAAATATGCATAATAGACTTATCTTTGTGGTTTTGGCTAGATAATTCCATGCGAAGTGATTGTATTCTCCACATAGACAACAAATAATTGATTATCAATTTTTTCTCTCGTCTGATGTTATGATTTCCTCCTTGGTATCTACCTTGGTACACATCTCTATATCCCCATATTATCTGTTGAAAATCCAAACCTTGTTGTTACTGACCATCATATTATCCTTGTTGATGTGGTGAACCTCACCCATGTTGTTGTTGACTATTGTAATCCCATATGGCCCTTGGGGAGAAGATGGGGTCCACCTTGTCGACTATTTTTTGGGTGATGCAGTGTTTCATGACTGCTAATATTGAAGAGATGGTTAAGTCCATCATGTCTGGTACTGTGGAGATTGCAGTGTCCATCCTACTAAGCCCTAAAGTTGATACCGAGTCATAGTTGTCATTTATACATATGGGCTTAGAGTCCCTGGTTTTGCAACAGGGATTTATTGCACAACTACTGCAAAGACATTCTTGGTGATGTCTTCCTTCAATTTTTGGAGAGCTCTACAATTTTTATCATCATGATTGTGTGACTTGTGGAAATTATAGTATATACTCTAAGATTTTTGGGGATACTTTTGTAAGAGATCAAACTTCGCAGTAGAATTTCCTACTACCTGACATATCTCACATAAATCTATTTTAACTTTTGTGTAGTCATTCCTATGGTTCCCATTTCTTACACTCTATACACCAAAATCCTGGCTTGGGCATGTTACTTTCATGTAGTTCATCCATCTTGTGAAAAACATCTAACATTGTGCCAACTTTTACAGTATACTGCAAAATTTCCCCATAGTCTTCAATTTGCTCCACCTGGAGTGCAACTACTCTAGCATCCGCCTTGTAAGTGAACTAGATTTGAGCAACAAAAAACCTAATTCAATGTCATAAACCTTATACAAATCATGCAGCCTTATCTATAGCTTGAAATAGAAAATCCACTATATTCATTACATCATAGAATCTGCGATCATAGTCCAATACTGACTCTCCATATTTTTTATGATTTTCTTTTAAATTTTATATTGTTTGACTCATATATTTCTTCATTTTAAATTCTCCTATCAGATGGTTTTTGACATGCTTAAACCTTATTTTGGTAGCATCCTTTTTGTATATGAACTCTAGAGCTCTTCTTGTTAAGGCTCCTCTGATCTCACACTTATTTGCATCATTTTTAGTTACATTTTTTATCTACCCATTTCATTTTGCATGTTAACATGTACTTTTCATGGTCAACAGACACATCATATAGTGCCAAAGTAACAAAAACGCTTGCCTTAAGAGCCATGCTTCATGTGTTCACACCTAAAACCATTGGCTGTTGTGGACTAGACTTTGCCAATGTCTTAATATTTTTTGTGCCCTGAAATCCAACCTCAAACAATTTCTTCTTATCCAACACTTTCTTAGTGTCTTCACTATTTTTTCCAAATTTATCTATAAAATAATCAAACCACACACTATCTTTACTAGCGTCCGTATTTTTTAATTTACTTTTATTGATAAATTAGGCACATGGGTATGAATCCTTGAAATGAATGATCCTCGTCTATGACTCATGTTTCATTTGAACTTGAACCTGCTTTAATACTGTGACTTAACATAACTTATTCAAAAGATTGTTCCTTCTCTTCTCCAAACAATATTCCCCCTTGTAATTGTGATCTAAAATTGCCTTCTAACTAATCTAACTGCTCCTCTTCTCTCTGTTCACTCTCTTCCATCTTCTTTGAATCCCTTTCCCAATCTCTATCAAATTTGGCACTCTCATCTATGCCTTCTCTTCTTTCGGTCCCTCTCATTTCCTCATCTTCATAATCTCTATAATCTATAACTCCTCCCTGAGATCTCATTCCTTATTTACCTTGTAGAATCTCTACTCTACTCCTACTCACAACTACATTAGGATTATTTTATTTATTCCATCTTCTCTATCATTGTAGATCTTACTCTAGCTTAAAAATTTATTTTTCATTATACGTCTCTATGTCCTCCATATTTTGGGTTTAGGTTCATGTTTCTCTTCTTAGTTATTCATCATTCATTTAATTATCACACACATCCCCTAATGCCCAAAGCGACTACTACATGTTAGCTAGAATAGGCACCATGGCCTTTTCCACAACCAACATTTTAAGCAGGATGGGTAGTCATTGCAAAAAAAATTCCTAGATACTTCTTACAAACAAATCCTACATAACTTTGAACATGATATACCCTTGCATGACAAACTCAGTAATATATTCTTCAATGGTATCTTTAGCTAATACTATATTGTGCACATCCAATCAATGTCTAGAATTCATAGATTTTATATATTTTCCTCATTCCAAACAAAGTGTTTTATTTCTATTGGCTTGAAGCAACAATAATCAATTATCGATAACCATGCAACTAGCAAGCCAAGCAATTCGCACCAAAATATTTTGTATATCTTGCCATCTATTTTCCCACTTATAACTTCTTTTTACAAAGCTTCCTATCCTATTTGCCTCTTCTTCTATGAAATTGTGAATTCTCTCATTTAGCCATTGCTCCAAATCTTTTTTTCTAGGTAACCATCTCAACCTGTTTCAAAATTTTATGCTCACCACACCATTGTTACTAGAGGTTCCTAAAAAACCCATCAAAACATGCAAATGTGTGTTTCTGTGCAAATTAATCTACAAGTTCAAAACATCAAAATTATAGAAAGATTGAGTATTAATTTAGTTCAAAATTACATGTTTGTTAAAAAAATATAGACTTGAATTATACACACTGGTAATTCTTATTATGTAATTAAGCTAACGTAAGCGAAACATAGTATACACTGTGCACAGAACAAGTATAAAAAGACATTCATGTAACTCATCACTAGATCTCTATATTTCTGAACTATTTTCCTTTACAAATAATCACTATATATAACTTTCAAAGCTTTGTCGCTTTGCATTCTGTCTATCCATTTCTAGCTCAAAGGAGTCTTTATGTATTCTGTAGCCTTTTAGGATACATATATAGGCTGAATACACACAAAAATATATATGTTATCCAGTTTAATATGCATTGCACACTTGTCATGCATCTACACTCTACGATTTAACAATCTGAAGTCTATTACCAACACTTTTCAAATGAAGATGATGTATTTATATAGATACATGATCCACCCAAATTTCATTAATCATAAAAAAACCACTAACAATAATTAAATGAACATAAATCATGATGGTAACACATCACAAGATAACACATTGCATTACAACATTACTTGATGCACCATTATACATCATGGGCCCTTTCACCAATCCTCAAGATAATTGTAAGCATTATCCAAACAAACAACTTACCACTTATCATCACAAAGTGTCCAAATGACCAACATTAAGTTCTATGAGGTGTGAAAGATGAATCTCAAGAATCAAGGTCCAAAAAAAGTTTGTTAAAGTTGTACAACTTATTGAAGTTAACATCAAAGAAACACCTATCGTAGAGCATTTGTGGCAAGAAAACAAATCATGCAAATAACCCTTAAACTAATACGGAAAGAAACAGAGAATGCAATGACTCAAATAATAAGCATGATGCTTGTAAACATACCACAGACCATAAGAACAAGAAAAGATTTAACCACAATTTATTATTAACTAACTATTCATATTTTCAGTTGATGCAAAGTTACATGAAAACTTGAATGCTCTTGCATCAGAAAAGAAAATCGAAAAATAAGAAAGATATTCAGAAAAAATAAACAACACATATTTTAAAATTTCAAAATGTACAATCATATCATACCATAATTTTTTTTCTTTTAAAATATCAATTTTAAAACTTCAAAAAAAAACTCTCAATAAATATATCTATAAAAATAAATATCTAAAAATCAACCCCAACCACTCCACAACAACTAAAGATCTGAAATTTACCCAAAATCACTAACTTCATATATTAAAGATTTCTCAACATTTATTTCAATTTCATGTAAAATGACACTCAACAATACTGATATATGCCTTTTTACAATATAATAAACATATCCCTATCACCATATGCAAACCAAAATAATTTGCCTAACACTACATTACAAATCTAATAATAGTGAAGAGATAGCAAAGAGGTCATGAGGTCAAAACCCATGGCTCATATTTTAATATACTCGTTCAAAACTCTTAGGTTCCCACGTTTCTAGTGTTCAATTGTGCCAAGACAAATATGTAGAGCATTTCAAAGTAAAATCAAATATCAATTTTTTTTAATCGAGCATTGAAAATTAATGTTAAATTTTAATAATATTTTTTTTATAGATTTTTAGATTTTTGAGAATAAATTATATATAAAATTGTTGGATTCACGTATTTTGAATTATCATATATAATTTATTTTTAATTTATCATAAAATTTTACATATTTAATAGTTATATTCAAATTTAAATTTGACGAACTCTATGTATTCAATCTTATTTTGTAAATGTTAATATGATTTATAATAA
This sequence comes from Torreya grandis, assembly GCA_037957365.1. Lineage (NCBI taxonomy): Eukaryota > Viridiplantae > Streptophyta > Pinopsida > Cupressales > Taxaceae > Torreya > Torreya grandis. The sequence goes on from JARHVA010004307.1 coordinate 1,549,961, forward strand.
AATGATATATATATATATATATATATATATATATATATTATAATTTTATATAATTTATAATAATTATCTATTCAACCTTACTTTTCAAATGTTAATATAATTCATTTAATATGATCTCCTAAAAAATTGATTATATTTTATAATTAAAAGATATAAATACATATGTTATAGTCATCAATTTTAAGTTACGATTTTAAATCTAAAATAAATCATTTAATACTTCAAAACTTATTATCATTCAATAAATATATATGAAGTCATAATTTTAGTATTACAATAAAATTTAATGTAAAAAATATATTTAAATCATAACATTGAAATGAAATCTAATTGAAAAAAAGATGTCTAAACCTTTACATAAAAATAAAATCTAATCTAAAATAAATATTAAACATTAACATTAAAATGAAAATTAATTCAAAAAATATGTCTAAACTTTAATATTGAAATGAAATCTAATCTAAAAGAGATATCTTAACCATAACATTGAAAATGAAATCTAAACTTATATATATATATATGTCTTTCAATATATATATATATAAATCTTGACATTAAAATAAAATCTAAATTAAAAAATGATGTTTTAAACTTTAATATTGAAATGAAATCCAAACTAAAAAAGATGTCTAAACCTTAACATTGAAATGAAATCTAATCTACAAAGGACGACTCACCTTTTTACAAATAAGATGTAAAATAGTTCAAACAATAAAAATAAATGTGATCAAATGAAAAAAGGGGTACAATTTTTAAGCAAATAAAACCCATCACTTAAAATGAAATGACATTTAACCTCTGTGTATTAGTGGTTAAACTTAATTGATGGTCGTAACAATTAGTTCATTTAATTTATTTTTAATCTTATAAAAATAATCTAAAAATAATATCGATATATTTTATTATAATTATTTATAAAAAAAAGTATAATCTAAAATTTGATTAAAAAATATTTTATTTTTTTTAATAAATTTGTTTACTATGAAAAACTTGTCTTTAATATAATTATTTGTGTGTAGTAATAGTTTAAAAAGTTTATAAATTAAAATTATTTAGAAAATAAAAATAATAAATGACCTAAAAAGCATTCGAAAAAAATAATTAAGTAAACTTGTGTTAATGTAGTTAATATTTCAGGAATCATTTATTTAAGGGAGATGTTTTGGACAACGTCGTTGTTGTCTGGAAGGGATGGAATGGGTGTAGGATTCCAATTAACTTATGTTATTTGTCAATGTTAATTTTAAAAAAAAAATCCAATTAACTTGTGTTATTTGTCAACGTTAATTTTTAAAAAAAATTGATAAAATTGAATGGTATTTTATTTTAGCCCTATTTCTGGGCTTGGGATTTGGTCCATGGTTCATTTAAGTTGTGGGAGATTTGTTTAGTGAGGCTTGTTAAAATATTAATGGTCAAAATCCTAAAGGGCTTGCCATGTTTGGATCCATCAAACAAAGCATCTCTCTTAGAGTTGACAAGCAACTTATCAATGGAAAATCTGTCAATGATTGTTTTTTAATTCTTGTTGTAGAAGAGAGAATTGTTAGAGAAGCAATTTAGTGTTTGGATACTTGTTGTTTGGCTTTAGATTCTCAAATTCAATGACAGAAAACTCAACACTATAAATAATCTATTCACCCTTGTCAAGTTTCGCTTTAATAGTATGGGTGATTTTGGATTGAAATGAAAGTTATTTGCTATTCCATTTACCATACAATCTTCCTCTACTTCTCATTGATTTTATGTCATTTAGGGGGTTGGGAAGAAAATTTCATTATAGATATCTAAACTGTGTCCCTTATTACTGAATACTAAATTTGTTCTAAAGTTTTGGTTGCTACTCATTTTTATTAATCTTCTTGTTAGGTTCCTTTTAACACAACTTATGGAAAGCTTGAGGACTTTTCAAAGATTTTTTGTGAGCCAAATCACAATATGGTAAAATCTTTCATAGGGTTTCTTGGCATTTGTGCATCCTCCCTAAGGAACAAAGGTGCATAGGGCTCATTTATATTAAGTTACAGGGTACAACTTTATGTGCCAAGTAGATCATCAGAGCCATACAAGGGCCATGAGCCATGGAAAATTATTGTGGGACACATATCAATCAAGGTTTTCCCCTTGGGAAAAAAATGATGCAAAGGGTTAGGATTCCACAATCTTATCCTCATACCTGCCCCAATTAAAAGTGATGGAAATTTTGTTATGCAAAGTATACAGAAAGCATTTAAGAAGGTCAAACCCTATATGGTTTGGGATGTCACCTTGTTCAGAAACAAGTTTTCTATTAATGACTATTGTGTTTGGTGGTCTATCCTTTTCTACATAACAGTTTGTGTTTAGTGGTCTATCCTTTTCTACATAACGGTCTTCCTTTGGCCTAAAACACTCATGTCTCTCATATTGTTTCAAAGGGGATTCAATTATGTGGAGGACATCTTCTCCAAATCCAATAGGGACTAGCTTATCATGGCCTAATAAAAGTTAAGTTTAAATTGCAAGGGGCTAACAAGATTGCTAAACATCATTCAAAATCTTATTCATGACGTCTCTTTACACAAATTGGGCTTGCACCCTCCTCCTCTTTGATGGAGGGATAGTAAGTGCAGTGTAGAGACCCCTTTCTCAAGTACAAACTAAGGTTTCCCTATTAATGGCTTACTTCTAAGATTTCCTTAGATTATATTCACAATCACATATGGCAAGTGCAATCTACTAACCCTATTTGGGTTCAAAGATTTAACAAAAGTTTGGAAAAGGCAAAATGAACCCAAAAAAAACAAATCACATGTTTTTATTTTTGTTTAAGGATTACCTCTTGGGGAAAGACTTCAATGAATGGGGCCTCCTCCAATCCTCTACCTAGCTTGTGGTTGCCAAGAATCATTTATTATGTCTTACGGTGTTTGATGCTTAGTCTTATATTCATTCTCGATTTGCTTGCTTCTTTTCATGGTTGCAAGTTCTGTTTGGAAACTTCTTGTTCATTCTTGCAAAATTAGAGCAACATAGCATTTATTCATAGTTGAAATAATGTACCAGCTATGAAAAGAGAGAAACTTTTTTTGTTTCTTCTAATAGACAACGTTAACTAATTTCTTAACAAAATTTTGGAAAAGGCAAAATGAACCCAAAAAAAACAAATCACATGTTTTTTTTTGTTTAAGGATTACCTCTTGGGGAAAGACTTCAAAGAATGGGGCCTCCTCCAATCCTCTACCTAGCTTGTGGTTGCCAAGAATTATTTATTATGTCTTACGGTGTTTGATGCTTAGTCTTATATTCATTCTCGATTTGCTTGCTTCTTTTCATGGTTGCAAGTTTTGTTTGGAAACTTCTTATTCATTCTTGCAAAATTAGAGCAACATAGCATTTATTCATAGTTGAAATAATGCACCAGCTATGAAAAGAGAGATTTTTTTTTTGTTTCTTCTAATACTCAGCGTTAACTAATTTCTTTTAGAATTCTAAAGAGGTCATGATATTTAATGTGTTTTTTTTTTTGTATTATGCGATTTTTTTGAAACCTGGGAGGTGGCCGATAGGGAGCAAGGCTTGAACCCGGGGTCGCTGGGTGGTAGGCCCCCAACGCTGCCACTACACCCCGGTCTGTGGCCTATGGTATTTAAATGTTCTGTGACAAGTTAGAGCCAAAAAGATAAAATCTGGATGGAGCTTAACTACTTTCAGCAGTTGTTGGACTTTTGGGGCAATCCTCTTTATACCAGCAATTAGTGTCCCCCTGAAGGGGGGTCTTTGATCTCTCCTCCGTGTGTAGAGTCTCAATAACAGATCCAAGATTTTGTTTTTGCAGAGGTCTCCTCATCATCACCCAATTCCTCCATGGCACCCCAAAATTGAAGGTAATAAGTTCCCACATTTAGCCTTAGCCATCCCGCCCCAGTGCAACTCAAAAAAGCCTCAATAGAATGAATCCATTGAGGAATGGCAGGGCACTCAACTTACCACTGGTTGGGGCCTATCCCTGATTTTGCTCATCAGAATGTATGGGAAGCCTTTAAGCACGATGACAACCCCCTCCTCTAAGGGGTAATAACATATTAACTGTGATGTGGCTTTTTATGCTTATTTGCATGAACATGTTTTATGTGGTGTTGGTTTATTCATGTTTTTGACCTGTGCCCTTTTTTTGGATTTACCTTGTGTCATTTAGTTTTTTTTTAATGTCTTAAACTGTGTCGTGACTTCTATAGAGCTTCATGCCTTATAATTTGGACTTTTTATTTTCTATTTCTTTTGAGGATGCATTTCGCAGTGCATTTATGTACTTGGATTCATGCAATATCTTCTTCAATCCCATTACCTATTCTGGGCCACTAGTAGACAATAATATCTAAATTATACAAAAAATTGTTTCCCAAAGTGTGATTTTATTTCAATCCAGTTTTTTTTAATTGTATAACTTATGCTCTATTTTATTTTATATAATAAAACCACAAAGTAGTAGCTACAAAAAAAGTTAGCAGGCAATGCAATATCCTGGTCAAAATAGACATGGATAGTGAAATAATAAAAGCTCCTTAAAGGCTTTAAGCCTGCACCCAATTTTTCATATGATAATAAAGGCCTATCTACTTCATAGAATGTGGCAATGTCGAGAGTCAAATCACTCTTCACAAAGCATTTAATAAGCTTGGCCTTCCCCATACATTCAATGAGATGGGGCTTGGGTCACAATGTTTGACCAGTATTAATTAGAGTTTCATATTTACAGAATGACCCACAACATTTTTTAACACAGATTCCCTTCATCATCAAGAGTTTATGAAGATGAACACATTCAATAGTGTTATTTTCTTTCACAATTCTTTTATTGTAAGGAATATTGGAAATGAAATAGCTTTAATTATGTCCACAAACTCTGACAGTTTATGGGATCACAAATTCTTACACTCACTTCTACATCTTAAAGATGTTGAGATTGTGGGTCAAGTTGTTTCTTTGATAAGAATATTCCTTCCACTGATTTAGGTTATCAGCGCCTCTCACACTTTTATCTTGGTCTCTTCAAATAACTCCAACATGGAAGAAACACTATAATGACAAGAAATGGAAGAGTTTAATTTATTTAGACTGATCGACAGTGTCTCTGGCAGAACCACTAATGTCCAGTTGTCTCAACCAAGAGAAAGGGATGAAGTTCAAGACATTGTTGCTTATTGAAGTTGAAATAACTGGGGGTTTTGATCAGAAATTCTTTATATCCATTGTCACCTCTTTAAACAGTTCAAACATAGAGTCCACTCTTAAAGATCTCCAAATCTTTGACTTGATTGTCACTATAAGTTGAACATTGCATGATGAAATGTTTCTGTGTTTCTACTGCCACTGTAGTGCACACTGCAGAATATACAAAATTCAATTCCTCCTTTCCATTCCTCCTAAGGCATCACCCAATTCCTTGTTTTATATGAGTTCTTATCATCTGGTACTGAATCAATTGAAACTTGATGAACGGCTACTACGGTCACGAAAATACTCTTCCAAGGTTTTGGAGGTGTGCAAGAGATCTACACTTTGATCAGGGCTACTAACTGATGCTATGTCATCATCAACCCCAAGCATGGCAAGTGTCAGGTGAGTTTGGATATCAGAACCCCCAGAATTTGCTCCATATTCATCCTCAACCAATTCATCTATGTCCTTGGTGGACATTGCCAATTGCCTCTTGGACCAGTGACTTAGATCATCTGTTTCTGCTCTCAATATCTTCAAAATCTGCACCATAGAAGTCATACCCACAAACAGTTAGGGAAATTCTTGCATGATCATCATCCATTGTTATAAAGTTGATAAAGAGAGCCATTTGAAAACAGGGTTACCATGGGAAGTTGAGCCTCCATGTATCTGGTGACAATCTACCATTATTGTTCAGAAAGGAACTCATAACTTCGTTCTAACTTCTTATGGATACGGGTTCTTATCCAAAAGGCCAAACAAGGGCTCTAGCAAGATACAAGCTTGTTATTTATTCAGACACACATGGACTTGCAGTAGACTTGCTATGGCGTAATGACACCAAAAATTGGTTCAGAAATATTGCAAACACAAGTTCATGATTCCAGAGGAGCTGAACTAGTAAGTAAATGTGGACTTGCAATAGAATTACTATGGTATAAAGAGGCCGAAATTGGTTCACATCTATTGTGAGCACAAGTTCATGAGTCCACAAGAGCTGAACTGGTAAGTAAATGTGGAAAATCCCACCATAAACAGTAGATTAAACCACCATAGCACAACAATTGAAATAGCACGGGCTTGCTATTTCCCGCGTTACATACTTTCACAACTTTCAGAAAATTCAAAGCATTCATTGCTTCTTACAGGATGACCATCCATGGTCTACACATTCACTTTTACATGGGATTAAAAACTCAAACATGCATGAAAAAGGAAAGAGAATTGGGATAATTACTCGGCTCATGCAAGGTCAAAATGGTCTGCATGCTCACTTTCACATGGGTTAAAAAACTCAAATATGCATGAACAAGGAAGGAGAATTGGGGCAATTATTCGGCTCCTGCCAGGTCAAAATGGCTTGCACACTCAATTTTACATAGGATAAAAAAACTCAAAATGCATGAACAAGGAAAGAGAATCGGGATAATTACTCGGCTCATGCGAGGTCGAAATTGTGATGCCTGTCGTACACAAAGTGCCGCACCAAGAATCATTCTCTTCATCTCGTTTGTGTCATAGGAATTTTCTAAATGTGGATCCACAAGTTCTTCCATGGCACCATCTCCCAGTAATGGCCTTGCCTAAAATTTGAAATTTCCATATGTAGTTAGATGCAGAACCAGAGTCATAGAAAACACAGAAATTATAAACAACCAGATAGACAGTAAGCAAGAAAACAAAAACCTTACCCACATAACCAAGCTCTCTTGGCCCTTTGGATTATTGCTATTGATTGGTTTTCTTCCAGTTATTAGCTCCAGAAGAACTACTCCAAAGGAATATACATCTGTCTTCTCATTAACCTTGCCATACATGAAATATTCTGGAGCCAGATACCTGAGATTATTGAGAATACTTTTCTTAAAAACACTGGTACAAAATAAGGGAGCACATCAGCAAGGCTCAAAGATGTACCATACAGAAAGGAGGAGGTTTACTCCAAACACATCAAAATGAATCTACACAATAAGGATGCACCCTAGTAGTCAATTCGCAAAATAAGTGACATTTTTTTCAGATCAAAGAACTGCTTGGAGAAAGAAATGGAAGCATACCCAAATGTTCCTACAACATCATTGCATGTGATGTATGTTGAAGTAGTTGAGGCCCATTTGGCTAGCCCAAAATCTGACAACTGGTTACCAAAAAAATGAAGACAACGATCCATTTATCCAAGAATTTTGTAATTGTGTTGTACAATGTAGTAGATTTTCAGAATTAAAACTAGGATGTTGTGATGTAGAAGATTTACAATATATCCTTCTTACAAGAAAATTACAATACCTGTGGTTCATAGTCTTCTGATAGCAAAATGTTGGATGATTTGACATCTCTATGGATTATAGGACGAGGACAGCCATCATGAAGATAATTTAATGCTTCAGCGACTCCAATGGCCACTTTCAACCTCTCTGTCCAAGGGACTAGTGGTCTATTCTTTCCTCCTGTAAGATGGGAGATTTTTCACTGGCCAAAACTACCAACAAAGCCCTATGGAATAAAATCCAACAGAAAAAACATGATAAGTGTGCAACAACAGCCATGTTACATACCATAAAGGTTCTCTTCCAGGCTCCCTCTAAGTAACAAGTTGTACACCAGGAGATATTTCTGCTGCTCAACACAATAACCAATTACTGAAATAATGTGCTTGTGCTGCAATGTTGTAGTAATTTCAACTTCCATAAGGAGTTCTTGCTCTGCTTCTGGAGAAGCGTTTAATGACTTCACTGCCACAGACTGTCCATCCAGAAGAGTCCCTCTGTACACATTGCTCCAGCCTCCTTTTCCTATAAGGTTATCTACATACAGAAAGGATTAAACAATATTGAAGTGAGGTCACCAAAGTAGTAGACTGAAATAGAAGAAAGATGCACTACAATGAAAATGGGGTAGAGATGCAACCTGCTGAAAACCCAGAAGTTGCAGATTTTAATTCTTGATACGTGAATTGTATGCAAGTTCTAATTTTACAGAGATTTCTCAACCTCTGGATCAAGGACTTCTCTTCTGTAGACTCATTTTGAGTAGTGGAAGGAGACTTAATTTCTAAACAGCATTCTTCTGTTGAAGTTATTCCATTTGGCGCTTGGATTTTACTGCCTTCCTGAGAAATCTCAGTTTTACTTGGTAGATTTCCTGTAACTTGTCCACGTCTATCTGGTAATTGCAATGCCCACTCAACAACAGACATTTCTCTGTCTGCAGGCCTAGATTTGGGAACTTTGTTCACTGTAATGGCACTTTTCAATAAGGGCCATCCAGGGGGGGACTTCTGTCTTTGAGATGCCGGTCTAATTACAGCATCTTCAATTTCTTTTGGCTTATCAGATGGGGTTTCTATATTCTCCTCTTTCTGCAAAATCTGACAGGATGTACTAGAAACTGTTCGAAAGGAAGCACATGAAGAATAGCTCTCTGAATTTCTAGCTTCCTGTCCCTGGGCATCCTTCTCTTCATCATCAGGAGTACTAATGTTGGATTTACAAAACATGCACGCTGGCCTCAAAGGAAGGCATAAATTGAAGGCCTCCATTTGTATGGGGATAATGGCCTGCCTACCAGGGTAGCAAATGTGACCAAATGGTATTATTGCTGCATCTGAATGTCTTCGAGCAATACTGCAAGGAACATCCAGACCATCACTTGATAGTGCACCTTTCACTGGTCGTTGTGCAGAATTCAGTGTTCTTATCCTGGCACCAATTCCTGCACCCAATGAACCAAAACAATATAAATCAACCCAAAGAGGTAACCAACTTATTTTCATATACATGGTACCAGTGAGAATAAAATCCCTAGTATCAGTGCAAAAAATCCACCCACAGTGACAGTTGCTCGTTGTCGTCATCATGTATGTGTTACCTTGGATAGATTGTGTCCCAACTTTCTCAAAGATGACTGTTCCATTGTCAACAACCAGTACAGAACAGGTACATGGTAGCCTCTTGGCACAGTAGGTGGCAAGTGACTTTGACGATCTGAGACATCAACCATAAGGCTAATCAGAAACGTGTATCTTTATCTATATTCATTCCTTTGAGATTGCTTTTAAGGGTGAATATCTGAATCTTGAAGACACAAGGAGTATCAGGAAAGCTCCTCTTACCCTAAGGCTTTTTGCTTGCTTTTGCCGATAATAAGCTTTGTGGCTGAATACAAAATTGCTTCTGCTGTCAATACCTTTCTTACTGGAGAACCATGAGAAACCTTAACTTGAAGGTCCACCTAAACCAAAAAAATTTAAAAATCATCTCCCAGTCCTTGTTTGCCATGCAAGAGAAAAAAATTTAAAAATCATTTCCCAGTCCTTGTTTGCCATGCAAGAGAAATCAATATGACAAAAGTTCAAGATTAATTACTTGTTTCAATCTGCAGAAACTCTCGTAAATGTCAAAAATGTTTGCATCAACGGGCCTAGTAAGATGGTAATCAAAGATCTGCTCCTGTTTATGCTTCGGTGCTGCAAAATCGAACAGTACATAACTTCAAAAGAAAAATCTTCTCCAAAAAATTCCATAAACATTGAAAAACAATAATCTTCTATTTCGAGTTCAATTGTGTGTGCCTTGGATTGGATTGCTACATTCTCAAAAGTTTTATCTTCATCAAGAAATCCTCCTCTCAGGCTACAAGATCTCCTCATCTCATGCACAACTTGGTCTCTGATATTTCCTTCCTTTGGGAATTCAGCGGAGAGCACATGTGAATTCATTATTTCATCAGTTAATCTGTAGCAGTGCTTGTGAATATGCGAATAATCAGGTGACTGAATAGTAAATACCACCTCTCTGGCAGAGCCATGTCAAAAGAAAACTAAATCATGCTTCATTAAGTACTACACCAGCGATCTCACTCGTGAAGCATATTTGTAGAGGTCTAATTATTAATTTTAATGGGGGAGACACAAGCAATCATTTTTTGTATATATCTGTATATTGATTAAAACAAGAAATGTCCTAAAATTTTAGGAGGGACAAGCCAATATCTGATTTGAATAAGTTGCCTGAACTATGAACTGAAATATGATTAAACAAGTTAGCATTTTCAGGACTTGGCCCCAATTTGAATCAATCCTTCAGAAAGAAAAAAAAGAATGGAATTATTACTTGTTGAACATCCACAACCTAATTAGAGGCCAGATCAGTATTATGTAAAGTAGCTGCCATTGATAGCACATGAAACCTACTCCTCGTGGAATACCCACAACCTAATTTCAGGCCTGACCAGTATCATGTAAAGTAACTGTCATTGTTAGCACATTCAAACCTGTTACTTGATGAACACCCACGACCTAATTTGACGCCTGACCAGTATGATCATGATGTAAAGTAACTTCCGTTGTTAGCACATGACCTAAATTTGAATGAAATGCAGTGAGCCATGTGTAACGAATTCAGGGTTGGTCTGCACAAATCATATTTACTTATGAATTGTTAAAATCTTGTCCTAATTTAAATTGGGCCTAAAATCCAAAATTAAGAAAGTTGGAACAAAACTCGTTAATTCTTAAACACCCACAAGTTTTTAGGATTCTCAAACCATTTGATAAGATTGTTTGACGACATTAGAACATCTAATGCTATTGAATCTGATCACGAGCAAACAGATCAGATTGCTGACAATGCGTGAGATATCACACCTGAATTGCCAGCAGGATATGGAAGCACATGAACAACAATCACATGATCCCCTGTTTGAGCCAACTTCATCAACACCCAAGTCAACAACTCCCTGCTAGATACACCAGCATCCACACCCACCAATAAAGTTGCTGCCTTGTGCTTCTCCATCCTCCCTCCTTCCAGTTCCACCACCATGCTCAGCAAACCAAACTTTAACACAGATGTCCACAACTTCTTTTATATGCCATCCAATTCTCTGTCATCATAAACATCCTCCCATTATCTAATCATGCCCATGTTTTCATTCCCCAAGACAATTAATTACCTCTAGTTTTCATGCATGTGGAAAAAAAATATCAATAGTCTTCCAATGCTGTGATGTGTTATCATCCATTTTGCCAAACTGAGACTGCACCGATGAATTATCTTGACTGGATTTTTTCTGGTGGGTGTCGATGTCCCCACCGTCTGGAAAGAATCCAACTACCACAACCACCCTGAAATTTCAAACAAGGTCTCCTAATTATATATTGCCCAAAATTGTAGTTAAACATAGATTCTACTCAATTTTATGTTCAATTCAAACTTGGCGAATTGAGTTGGCCCGATTCCTGCTCTGAAAATCCCACTAAATTTGTAGGCAACGGATTGGGCGCATGACGCATCAAGAAGAAGAAAAACATAGAATTCCTCCGACTTTCAAAATGCAGAATTTTTTCACTTTCCCTTTCCGTGGCGTCTCTTCGGTACAGATGTTACAGACGTGAACGTAATCATTGTCCGCAGTGGAAGTTAACGGCGCGAATTAACGCTCTGTGAGCAGCGGACAACGTGAATTCTGCTGCCGTGGGAGGGCGTCAACGTGATATATTATGGGCGACCATGTGACTTCCGTTTGCTGTCCCTCGTCAATTTGGAAACATCGAATAGCGGTCAAACATTTGATTTGCGGTCATATGTTTTTAATATAATATTTAATGATCTTACAAGAAGGTGGAGGATAATTTATTGGTTGAGTTATTTGGTTTATAAAGATCACGATTGTATTTATGTAATGAATTTTTAAATATAAAATTATTAATTATATATATTTAAAAATATTAAGATTTTATGAATATTTCTGTTTAATATATTATAAAAAAATGATTATAATTGTAGTGTGTTATATCATCTAAATGACAATTAGATTATTTAAATTAAAATATAAAGATAATTTATTTAATTTAAGATGATGGTAACATTTGATAGAGTATTATGTTGGTCATATGCACTTTTCATCGAGATCTTTAGGGTTTTATCATCTTTTTTTGGGGACTTATCACATATTTTACTAAGAGACTTTGAAGCTCCTTGTTGCTTTGTGTGCATGCCTCCAATTGACGATGAGGCATAAACACTATCCAATCGACTTTGCATGGTCATCATCTTCCCCTGCAAAGGGACTCGAGGAAACCAAGGAGCCAACCCTCAACCACGAAACACCAATTGGCTAGAAATTTGATAGTCTCGATTCACTCTCAAGAATGTCGCATTGCTTTCCATACTTGGTTTTTATAGCCGCCACATACGGATGAAGCGCCCAAACTCGAACGAAAGGATAGAGATTATAAATATAATGTAATATTATTTTTTTAATTTAGTTGTTAAATTTAATTTAATTTAATTACGTTGAGAGTGGTTTTATAATAATTTCTGCACATGATAGTGGGTTGTAATATAATAAGTGTTTTCACTTTTTTACGTCAATAAACGTCCAAGAGATGATCATACAATATAATGTAATAAATATATTTCTTTCAATTCTAACCTAAAATTTAACACCCATTTTATTATCATTTAAAAAATCCTTTTATTCTTTAAAAATCAATAAAAAAATCGTAATATATTCAACAAATAATTAAATTTGAAACACTTTTACTAAAAAAATTATAAATAAAAATAATTGAAATTAATCTCTCTTTTAACTTTTTTTCACATACATATAACATGTATACTACTTTATAATATAAATTTATGCATATCAATATCGTCGGTCTTTCACTTGATCATTTATTTGACACAAATAATAAAGGGGGATTTTAAAATTAGTTGTGGTGAGTAATTGAAGTCTTTTATTGGGAATTCGCAATTGAATTAGTCTATTAAATTTTTGAGGGATTTTTTTGGTATGTTAAATAATTTCAAAATAATTGTTATGAGTTTTTTTTTTCTTTTGGATTGATATAGTTTTGGTGGGATTTTAATTTTATATATATTTTATCTTAATCGATTTAGGATATAAACGGGGTTTTAAATCTTGAAATATATAAGAATTAATATGAGAATACATGATTTTTAAAATTATCATTGATAGGATTGGTATCTAACAATAGGGATCAAGGGTTCTACGTGTGGATAACATTTGAAACTGGTTTTTTTCCGTCAAGTTGGACCTCCTGAGTGCGACCGGCGGGATCACGGATCCAATGGAAGACACCGCTGGTGGCAGTGCCTCTGGGGATCTGGTCAGAAATCTAGTAGTGGATAGTCCATCCAACGGATGGAAGAAGGCACTTACAGGTGAAAAGACATGCCCCTTGAAAAACATGACGAGCCTCCCTGTTATCTCGGAGGGCACGACCTTGCATATCCCAGACGATCTAGTGGAGGAAATCGTGGCATCCATGGACCTTACGTTGGTAGGTAAGTTTTTCTTTCCGTCCTAGTATCGAAATGATTAGGAAATGGGTTCTGTCTAGGTGGAAAGTTAAGGGAAGTGTTTCAATCACTGCCATGGCAAGAGGCCTATTCCTTTTTAGTTTTACGAATAGGGAGGACATGATCACTACTCTTGCTGGAGGACCATCGTTGTATGGCCCACATTCTCTTGCCCTATGCTCGTGGAAACCATGATTTGATCCTAACTCGGACCTTAATAAGTCTGCTCCTACTTGGGTAAGACTGCGAGGGTTCCCTTTGGAATTCTCAGATGAAAATTTTTTCACAACTATTGGCAATTCTATTGGCCAATATGTCACTACAGATCATACAACCAGAACAAAGTCCAGATGTGTGTATGCTAGACTTTGTGTCAATGTTGAAATAAATAGGACTCTCCCTACTACCATAGAGCTAAACTCTAAATATGGGACTTGGACTCAACCGATCATTTATGAAAATGCTACCACTTTCTGTCAAATGTGTAAGAGAAAGGGACATTTAATGACACAATGCACATCAAAGTAAAAGGGGAGGAAAGATGATTCCCAAATTGAAGGGGAGGATCAGGCTCTCAATTACAGAAAGAATAGCAAGCAGGGAATGGAGAGTAATGTGGAAAATCCCGACAACATAGAAAAGGGAGAGGAGGAGACGGAAAAGGAGGATATCACTAGTAGTGAGGGAAAAGTTGTCCCAAAGGAAAATATAGTATCAGATGATAGTCAAAAGGCTATATTTAACACAACCAACCCTCTAGAAAAACAGACTAATATGTCTAAAGAAGGAGAAAGAGGTAACCTTTTGATAGAGGAAGTCAATGAAGAAGACAAAGTTCCAAGAGTTGGACAGGAAGAATGAACTCCAAAAAGTCCCACTAAAGGAGAAGCAGACCCACAGCTAAATTCAGACATTTTCCATGCTCTGGAAGTCGGAGACCAAGTAGGAAACTACTTAGCAATAGGTGTAACAAGACAAAGTGGCAGTAATGAACAGGAGGAATGGGTTACCCCAAAGAAAAAGAACTGAAAAGGTAAAAAATCTGCAGATGTTGGCACTGAGCCCAAACAAGGGAGGCCAACCCTAAGAGAAACAAGACAAATAGAGATTGCTAGGGAGATTGCCAGTGGCAAACAGAATACACTGGAGACCCAACCCCCCAAACCCTCTAAATGAGAATATTATCTTGGAACCTGAGGGGCTTTAACAGTCCCTCAAAGCAGTTTGAGGTTAAAAACTGCATTTTAGATAATAAATTAGATATTTTATTACTCCAAGAAGTCAAGATGAATGAGGAGAATTTTACGAAAATTGCTGCCTATATATGGCGTAAGGCGGCTTTTTGCATTAGTCCTGCTGAAGGGGCTTCAGGGGGGATTATCACTATGTGGAATAGTGCTAAAATCTAGGGGTCTCTTATGGCTTATAATAAGCACTTCTTGATTACCAATTTTTCTATGAAATCTTTGAACTGGTCGTTGATCAATGTCTATGGACCGAATAACAGAGCTTTGAGACAGAAATTATGGATAGACCTGAGCAATTTCAGGAATAATCCCCAGAACATTAGATGGATGTTAGCCGAAGATTTTAACACTCCTCTATACCCTTTTGAAAAATATGGTGGAATTATGGATTACTCGGACAACATGTTCGACTTTGCTGAATTCATCAATGATTGGGGATTATTGGACATAGAGTTGCAAAACCATAATTTACCTGGACCAATAGAAGAAAAAGAGATCAAATGATTCAAGTTAAATTAGACAGATTTCTTATATCAAGCAACTGGAAGGATTATCATAATATGCAGGCGCAGGCTTTCCCTAGAACCATGTCTGACTACTGCCCGATCTTCCTCAGTTGGAGAGAACAAGGACATTCCAGACCTTCCCCATTCCGTTTTGAAGCTATGTGGATCAAACACAAAGACTTTAGACAAATGTGGCCCAATGGTGGAAAATTCCTATTCAATGTACTCATATGTTCAGAATAGTCAAGAAACTCCAACACATTAAACAAGAAGTTTATGGATGGAATAGATACAACTTTGGGCAGGTCTTCCAGTAGAAGAAAAATATAGTGAGAAAACTCAAGGATATACAGCAACTGATAGATCAAGGGGATGACTCTAAGGACACTTTAGAAGAAGAGAATATCATGTCTTCAGAATGGAAGAATCTTATGGAAAGAGAAGAGGTTTTCTGGAAACAGAAATTTCGTGTTCAGTGGCTTAAAGAGGGGGATAGGAACACTGCCTTTTTTCATCTCTCAGCTATGAAACATAGGAAAGCCAACTCAATAACTAAGCTTGTCCTAGATAATGGCGACATTATTACCGAGGATAATGAAATAGGGGAACAAGCCAGGGCTTTCTTTCACAATCTGCTTACGAAAGAAAATAATAATGATAGAATCAATAGACCTATGAATCAATTCATTGATAAAATCCCCTGTTTGATAACGGAAGAAGATAATCTGGAGATGTTAAAGCCTATATCCGAGGAAGAAGTCCATGATGTTTTATTCTCCTGATGGCTTTCCTCCTATATTCTTTCAGGAATATTGGGAGATAGTAGGAGCGGACCTCACGGCTGTTGTGTGTGATTTTTTTAGATCAGGTAAACTTTTGAAACAAGTTAATAATACCTTCATAGTACTTGTTCCTAAAAAATCACAACCTTCACACTTCACTGATTTCAGGCCCATTAGTCTATGCAACACTGTGTATAAGTTATGTACTAAAATACTGGTCATGAGGATTCAACCTTTGCTAGACAAAATTATTTCTCCTGCTCAAAAAGGTTTCGTCCCGGGCAGGCAGATTCTTGATGCTGTGATCACCACACATGAGACTATTCACTCCATGGATAAGAGCAGAATCTCTGGGATGGCTCTTAAGCTTGATATTTCTAAAGCTTATGATAGAGTCTCATGGACTTTTCTGTTCCAAGTGATCGGAAAATTTGGGTTTAATGATAAAATGTCTCGCTTGTTATGGAACGCGGTCTCTTCTGCAAAATTCTCAGTGCTGGTTAATGGTGTTCCTAGAGGGTTTTTCTCATCCTCGAGAGGAATTCGTCAAGGAGACCCTCTCTCCCTGTACTTATTCATCATTATGGCTGAGGCACTGGAAAGATACATACAAGCAGATATAGCCTCAAAAAAGCTAGTGGGCATCAAACATGCCTCCTCCCTTCATCCTATGGAGGTACAACAGTTTGTGGATGATACCATCTTCTTTGGCATCTCATTGGTGATTGAAGCTAGAAGATGGAAGAATATCTTAAATAATTATGCCAGAGAGTCGGGACAAAGGATAAATTTCTAAAAAAGCAATGTGTATTTCTTCAACACTCCTAATGAACTTAGACATATAATCATTGATATATTAGAATGTGTAAAAGTTGGCCTACCAGCTACATACCTGGGTCTCCCACTCTCGGTCAAAGAGGTATCTCCTGGATTTTAGAATGGAATTGTGGAAAGAACGCAGAGGAAAGTTCTTGGTTGGAAGGGGAAACTACTCAGTAGTGCTGGTAAACTGCAACTTCTTCGGGCTTTGCTGCAAGGTATTCCTACATACTTCCTGTCTCTTTGTAAAATTCCTACGTATTTTGCTGAGAAACTGGAACAGATCCAAAGGAAATTTTTATGGACGGGAGTGGAAGACAAACAGAGAATGTCTTTAGTCAGATGAGAAAAAGTGTGTCTTCCAAAATCTCATGGTGGACTTAATATTAGGTCCATCAGGAACATGAACAAAGCCCTTCTCTCAAAAATTAGTTGGAACCTGATCCATAAAAACAATGATTGGGGGGAAATAATGTATGCCAAATACATGCATAGCATTGATGATTCCAACTTTCTTCAACAGACGGGATTACCCCAGGGATCTGTGATATGGAATAAAATGCTAAAAAGTAGAAGCCTTCTCAAACATGGAATTAGATGGAAACTTGGAAATGGCTGACATATTAAATTCTGGGATGATATCTGGTTAAAAGACAAGGCTCTCATCACACAGAGAAACTATGGAGAGATTGCTGACTTGACTACCCAGTTTTTTGGAGATAGGGTCAGTGATTATATGGAAAATAACAATGGGATGAGAAGTTGGAAAAATATTTTGGATTGTTATGTTCACCGGCCTAAGCTTTTCTCAAGATTTTAGGAGATCCAGCAGTGCATTCAGGAGATCAGAATCCCTCTCTTTCCCCAGGAGGATGAACAATACTGGTGGCCAGATAAGAATGGATCGTTCTCTGTCAAATCTGCTTACCATCTGCTCATCCCTGAAGCTCAGAGTAAAGATGAATGGAAAAAGGTTTGAAATCATAAACTTATTCCAAAAATTAACATGTTTTGGTGGGCTGCTGCTCATAACAAAATCCTTACTCAGGATAACCTTCAAAAGAGAGGGTTTACTTTGGTTAACAGGTGTTTCCTGTGTGGTTCAAAAGAGGAATCAGTTTCACACCTCTTTATCCACTGTGAGTTTGCCTGGGAATTATGGGGCACAAAACTTAACAACTTTGGTATTGAATGGGTCTGCAATTTTGACCTTAAAGAAGTAATTCTCAGCTGGAACCCAACCTTCACACATCCTTGGCTTATGGAATTATGGAAGCAAGCTCTGCCATGTTTGAGTTGGACTTTATGGAAAGAGCACAATCACATAATTTTTAGGGACACTGCTAGAAATGCTTCTTAGGTGTTTAACTCTTTTGCTAAGACCATTATGAAAATTGTTACAACAACTCATATTCGTGTTGCGGAGAAACCCCTATCTCAAATTGAAAGCCAAATTGCGGCCAAATGGAAGGTTTTAAACTAGATCCCTGTGTATAATAACTCCAAAATACTACAGAGACTTAATACTAAATGGATCCCCCCTAAACCTAACTGGATGAAACTCAACTTTGATGGGGCATCCAAGTTGGATGGTAAAGCTAGTGGCGGAGGAATTATAAGGAATGATAAAGGATGGATGTTTGTTGTCTATGCTGGTGGAATTAGATGCCAGAGCAACAACTATGCTGAAGCAATGGCTTTACTATGGGGATTAAGGTTAGCTATATCCCTAGGAATAAGGAACTTGAATATACAAGGAGACTCTGAGATGGTCATAGATGCCATTAATAAAGCTTCAAATGTGGGAATTAAGCTAAAAGACATCATTACTGATATCCAATTTCTTTTACAAAAGTTTTCCGAAGTTGAGATTTCCCACACCTACAGAGAAGGCAACAGGGTCGCTGATGCTTGTGCCAACCTTGGGCAACAATTTTCAGGTTGGAGGGTGTGGCGACAAGGTGTTCATATTCCCTTAAACATTATGGAGATCATTCAAAAGGAGATTACTTGTCAGGAATGAGGCGTATTGATGACCCTGAAAAGACCCTTGTTGATACCCCCAGCTCCTTTGCGAGTAAGAAGGGCAATAAGAGAAAGGTTGATGAAGAGGAAGAAAATATTAAAGAGACTACGGAAGGGACCCATAGGAATCTGGGCAGGGCCATGGGGGGCCAAGGTGGCAAATCTCACAAGCCTTCCAAAATTAATAAGGAAGGATTCCTCTCCGGAGTGCGAAGGTCGGTGCGGATTGCTGGTAAACCAGCCCCGAAGGCCAGATTGAATTCAAAAAGTGCTTCGGAAGAAGCAACCCAGGAAGAAGAGTCTAAGGAGCTGGAAATTCAAGAAATTTTGGAGGACACTGGAGGGAAGCAGGCTACTAGGGATTTTGAGGTTACTGAGGAACAGGGTGCTGACACTATGGGAACTGCTGACAATAAGGGGAAAATGTATGTCGAGGAAGCTAGTGAGGGCACTGAGAATGAGACTGATTGGAAAACTGAAATTGGGGCCCTGAAGGACCACATTCAGAAGCTGGAGAAGGTCTTCACCGAAAGGGCTTCGTAATACAATTCTGCTGAACATGTCTATGCTGGAAGTGGTGGGTAATACTGGGTATGCTGACAACGCGAAGAATGAGAAACTCAATGATCTTATCAAATCAATAGTTATGTAAGGGGAGACCTCTCTGACTCTGGTCTTTCCGTGGCTTGTGTTTTGTTTCTGTCTGTTGTTCTCGGCTGTGCCATCGTCTCTCTAAAAGGCATTTTTTATTTGTTTGCCTTCTTGTCTTTTTTGACTGTATAAGGTTCGGCCCCTGGTTTGCCGCCTTACTTTATCAAAAACATGAGAGTACCAATTATAATTAATTTTAGAATACCAATTAATAATATATTATTTTTAATATTTTATAATAATATTATATAAAAAAATTTAATTTAAAAACTATTAAAATTTATTTAATTAAATATGTAATTAAAATTAATTGAGTTTTAATATTAACACATCTTCAGAGCATAATTGAAAATAAACTAAACTCACATGTCTCCTTATGACTTAATACATTTATAGTAAAAAAATTTAAAAAAATTAATTAAAAATTATGTTATTTAAAATTATAAAATATGATTTTTTATTTTTTAATAATTATAAATTTATTTTTTAATATTTATAAATATGGGAGTGAATATAATTTCTAAATCAAGTTAACAAATAAAGTTTAGTAATTTTATTTTGAATTTAAATATTTAATACAAACAAATATAATTAATGATTATCCAATTTTTATTTTAACAATTAAATGTTAAAAACCATTCTTAAATCATTTATTTTATTTTTTAATTAATTACTTAATATTTTAATATATATTATTTATTTATTTTCATAAATTTTTAAATAAAATTTTTTCAAAAAATTATCACAACATTTCATAAAACAATTACAAATTATATTTTGTAAAAAAAATTAAAAAATAAATTACATTTTCTACATATTTTATTAATTTTTATAAATTAAATAATTATTTTAATTTATTTTAAATCTAAATATTTATAAAAATATTCACCATGCTTGACCATTATAAAAACAAGAAAACATGGAAATTTAATGCACTGGTATCATGTACTATCTTCTTCATTCACCATTTTTTACCGTTACAATAAAGATGAATGGATTTAAATTAAATTACACTACAAATTCTTAATTATTTTAATGAGTTACATAAAATAATATTTTAGTTTAATTAATTAATGTTAAATTTAGAAATAGAGTAAATACATGTTTATGTTTATTTGCTTTTATTTTGTGATTTAAAGGTATTTGTTAAAAGGTGATAGTTGGGATTGAAAATTTATATTCTATAGATTGTTTTTATTATTTTAAATTATAAATGATTAGAATTTTTTTAAAATCAGTTAAAAATAGTTACACGCTAAAAATTGAGTAGATCGTATATATGTGCGTTTGTATATGAGAGAGATTGTGGGAAAGAGAGTACACACATAATGAGTAAATTGTATATATATGTGTGTGTGCATGCGAGAAAGAGTGTGAAAGAGAGTGTGTGAGAGAGAGAGAGAGAGAGAGAGAGAGAGAGAGAGAGAAAGAGAGAGAGTATGTGTGTGTGTATACACATACACATATATAATGTTAATATTTATGAGAAGGTAAAGAATAGAAACATGAAAGTATTAAAATTTTGTAATTGATAGTTTCCTAAAAGAGGTAGTCGTCAACAAATTTTTAATTAACAAGCAAGATTAAATTGAAATTCCAAACTTGATGAGAGTGAAAATGCATGTTCAGAAGTGACAAGAAGTTAACCTATAAAATTGATCGCAGTTAGAAAAGCTTGTCTAAACCATACATTTAAGCTCTCAACAATCTAGACCATGCATTGTCTTTCTAGACAAAAGTGTAGACAAGCCCAAAATAATTTGACAAATGCATTTGTCTAGTTCTAATCTCAAAACGTCTCACTTAGTTTCCTAATCTTTCGCTTTGATCACCTACAAAATAAAAGTTTTTTTTATTTCCTTAACTAGGCAACAATATCTAAAAACTTGAGGATTAAAAAATTATTTTCGAGCCTATGATAAATCAAACAATAGTCAAACTGTATTAATATTTGTCAAGCCCTTAAGCAATAATAATATATAAAATAAAAACTGAGCAATGATAAAAAACATGCAAACCAATTTATAGTGATGTGTCTTTCATGTGCCTCAATGCATTCTCTAATGATTGCTTAATTTATTTTACAATTGTTGTAAGTTCTCAATAGATTTATGTGAAAGACATATTTAGTGTATTTAAAATGAATTCAAATGTTCGTGTGTCTATTGATGAATATAATTTAAATCAAGACCCTATTGATGTGCAAACTGACATCAACGATCAAAAGTTGAAAAATGTAGGACAAAGAAGGCAAGTTTAGTCTAAGCATAGGAGGCCACACAAGTTTTTCAAGGCCATTCACTTATGTTCCAGACCATGTGGAACATTAGTGCATGTTTCAGACAAAGAGTTAAAATTTCAATAGAACATATAGGAGAGGGAATGCGAGAGCTGGAGGGGGCTAGGAGAAGGGTCAAAGATTAGTTGAATTCAATAGAACATATCAATAACACTTAATTTGGACCAATAATTGACAAGTACATAAACATCCTAAAATCATGTAATTTAATGACTACGAAATGTAGAAGGGCCATGTCTACACTTAGTATACAATTAGTACAGGGGGGAATAATGAGATTGGTTCCATCAGGTGCATAAATGGGGCTAATTGAGCCCTGCTAGTTAGATTGCAACAAATTAGCACACATCTAGGCTCAATTAATTTCAATTATGTGTGCGTTTAAATTAATTGAGCAATCGACTCGATCTAATAAATAATTGAGGATAATTGAGCCCCGCACATCCAATTATAACCAATTAGCATGATGGATTATATTCGTCATTCCTCCTCGTACTTAAAGGTGATTATGTGCTAAGTGAAACCCTTTGAATCATGCTTATTACTTAAAATATGCAAAAAATATAATTGAGAAAATAATTATGTCTCGTGAAAGTATTCTTG
The DNA here is from genome assembly GCA_037957365.1 of Torreya grandis. Classification (NCBI taxonomy): domain Eukaryota; kingdom Viridiplantae; phylum Streptophyta; class Pinopsida; order Cupressales; family Taxaceae; genus Torreya; species Torreya grandis. The sequence continues at coordinate 1,572,419 of JARHVA010004307.1, forward strand.
AGATGTCTTAACACAATTAAATAAAATTCTGAAAAAAATTAATAATCTAATTTAAAATATTTTTTTCTTTATTTAAAACTTTTCTAACACTAATATAGGTATAGCTGAAGTCCTAATTGCCAATGGGTGGGTGGCTCTTAATGGCTCAACTCTCTAGGGATTGACTTGATCAATATGTGCTCTAAGTAGTCAATGAATGCATGGCTTCAGTATGTGCTCCACCAACTCCCATATAGATATAGGGGACTTCAATCAAGGTTTGTTGATTGCTTGATCGACTACATGTGACCAACTCTAGGTTATGAGACCAACGTTAATGACACCCTATATATATATATATATATATATATATATATATATATATATATATATATATATATATATATATATATATATATGCAAGTGACTAACTCCAAGTGATGGATGTTCTCCAAGTGATGCTCCCCAATGATGGATGCCTTATAGGTGATGGATCCTCCCTAGGATGCTAATAACTACTTAGCCACTTAACTTACTCGATCGACTATAGACATTTATGTGGGGAGATAAAGACAAATGACAATTATGTATGCCAAGAGATATTTGATTGAACCAAACATGCATGAAATATGGGGATAAACCCTTCTTGTGATGCTAACGTTGGCTATCCAATGTTGATGGTCGACCCAAGATAAGATTGGCACAACCTTCGGAAGTTGACCTTACTCTATACTCTATAGCACATCACTGCACCCATACACATTAATAAATCATCTCGTCCACTATTCTAGATGGAGATGAATAACATCTAGAAGAGCATCATAAGTTAGTTGGGCACATCATGGGTTGAAGTTGGTTTAGTGACTTAACCATTCACTAATAAGATGAATCAAATCTCCTTCCTTGAACTCTATATAGAAACTTGGGGACCATCGCCACTACTATCAGCGCTCAACGCAAAACATCTATCACTATCATTGACACAACCAAAAATGCCAAAATGCAAAGAACAAAAATGCGAAAGTAGGGAGTCTATTGTGGAATCAAATATGAATACCTGACATCCCAACATTCTAGCATCCCAATCTATGTTGGCTCGATGCTCTATTCCCTTCTTGCTTAGACATTTTGGTCACCTTGTAGATCTAGATAGTGGCCATCTCTTGAATAGATGTTGGTTGACTATCTATAATCTTATTGTTACTGATGAGTACATCAGCGTATGATGAGTACATTAGAGTAATATGATAAATTGAATTGATGGATTTATTGTCGTTAGCTCATGCCGATATCGAATTACTTGGTGAGGAATAAGCCAATCCCAAACCTAAACACCAATCGAGAGGAGTCGATGGAAAAAAAATAATAATAATAATTAATTAAAACCGATCTCACCTCATCGAAACAAATCGATTTATACTTCTAAAACTTTTATAAAGCTTCCTAATCCAAACTACTCCTTCCTAATATTCAATCTCACCCCAACTATCATATTAGTGATAGAGACTCTATTTCTCCATGTTATGATTATGAAACACGAACAATAAAAGTAACAAGATAAGATGGATGGTTTATTTCCCCTAAACCCATTTTAAAGGTACATGCAACCACAAATGAACACTTAAATATATATATATTAATATTATACACACTTGAAAACACCCTCGCCACATCCATGCATTTTACTTTTAATTGACGATCAATGAACAACGACTTGTGTCCAAATTGATGGGCGTCAACGAAAAAAAATAAAATAAATAAAAAGCAGTACAGTTTCCAAACATCACCTTAATCTTGGGCCCATTATAACGTCTGTCAGGTTAGTGGCGGCGAGCTGACGGCAAAGGCGGTTCTGCGTTAACTAACGGCCGTGCAATCATGATGGGACCCACGTCAAAGGGAATCATCAACTGCCCCCGCCCCCACGTGTGTCGGTGCTGCCGGCCTGCACGGGACACCCTGACCGTGACGGCTACGATCTTAATTGCCGTGAGTTGATCGAATCGGACCGTGGACGTTTGTAGCTTGGCTTACAATTAAGATTAGCCGTAGATTTCCGTTGTTTGTTTTAAATTTTTATTTTTTTAAAATGTTATATAAATTTAAAAAATTAAGAAATCAAAGTAGAAGAGTCAAAAGAGAATTGAGGCCCCTTTTAGTATTAAAACATTTCATGGAACTAGTGATTAATAATTATTGAAAATGGAAAAGTTTTTAAATGTGCATTTTATTATTCTAGTTGTTTGAGGTGATTTTTAATTTTAATTTTTTTGATGAATTATTGTTTTTTGTGGTCATTTTAAATTAAGAGTAAAGGATTGAGAGGTATCCATTCTCTCAAAATTATTTGGGCTATGATTTCGATCATATCATTTTTCACATGCCAAGTTTTGTTAGTAATAAGAATTGATCTTTGGTAAATTATTTGTGAACCAATTAATCTTAATGATATATATAATAATATTTTGATTTATGATCGAGTGCATATCACCATAATATATATAAAGATACCAAATGAAACTGAAACTAGAACTGCTAGAATACCTAGTTAGGATTGAGGAGCCCCTATCTATATATAGCTTGCTGAACACCTCTATAAAATGTTAGGATGACCCCTCCCCCTCTTACAAACTTGTTAAAAATAACATAAATCCATTTTATACCATCTTTAATCTTAATAATAAATATAATAATATTTTAATTTATATTTTACTATATTTTAATGATAAAAATAAAAATAAAAAAACATAAAAATAAAATAAAAAACATAAAATAAACTTATTAAATAACTAAAACATAGCTATTTTATTTTTGGTTGTGATACAGATAAGGTTGGTACACTAATGTGTGGCAAATTGTTTAAAGTGTTAGCTTGAATAATGTGGACTTCACCAATGGCATTGGAGGTCCCTACTCCCTACTCCCTACTCCCTACTCCCCACATTGTTTAATATTGGAGGCAACCTCACCTTACGTTGCATGGTTTTCTTATTGGATTTTTCTTTTGCGTTGGGTGGTGATGGACGACTCACACTTTACATTTGATGGTTACCTTTTGTTCATGCTAAATATATTTTGGTGTACATCACTATCTCTAATTTTATAGTTAATATTAACTAATGAGTTAACCAACATCATATAGATAACAAATAAAGTGATGTCAATCTTGAAAAAAAAAAATGACAAATTGGTAGGTATTCTTAAACTGACGCCAAGGATAGATTTGGAGCTACTTAATTATTATAAGAATGATTTTTTAAAGTCAAATGTATGAGTATGTCCTATTTAAGTGATGGAGGCATAATAATTTTAGTTTGCATACTACCACATGTTCGAGACATTCAACAAAAGTTTTGTTATGTTATTCAGTTCTTTATCCTTTTTAAAAAGGAAGAGTAGAGAAACGATCACGTAAACAACTTCGAGGATGCTTGTGAAGTGGTGGTGGAGAACCTTATGGCGACATGTTTATAGGGATCCTACTCATATTACATAGAGCACTCTCTTAATGGTTGAGAAACTCCTACAAAGGTTGGAATTCCAAGGCTACTTTCTTGGCCTATATTTAGATTTGTAAAAATGCAGAGGTGAGCACATAAACATTATCATTAATGGAAAAATATCGAGAAGGAGCCCCATTACTAAAAATTATGACATTCCTTGATTTCCAACGCTGAAAGAGAATTAAAGCTCTAAAAAAATTCCAAATAAATGTAATGTATGGTCAACACAAACAAGGATCTCCAAACAAAGCCATCCTCTAGTTGATGGACTCTAGGTGGAAAGGCAAAAACAAATTGTGTGTCCGTTGCTAAGTCTCACAGGTTTGAGAGCAAGTCCGAAATAAGTGTTTGAAAGCCTCGGGTTTGTAACACATATGGCACTTTGAATGAGAAACCAAAGTGAGCGAGCCTTTCTCCTAACGACAAAGCCTAATAAACTAAACACCATAAAAATGAACGAGCTTGGGCTCAATTTTGGAATCCTAGATTCGGTTAACACATGCAAGCCACATTGAAGGAGAAGAATTTAGACTTCAATTATTTAACTTTTCTAGTGCTGAGGAGAAGGGACTCATCATCTGATACAAAAACCTTGTAAAGTAATGCTTAAAAGGCATATTACAGTTCCAATGCCAATATTTCCACCATGTAATTGGTCGATGAATGCCAAGTTCATGCAACACAACATCTAGTATGAGCTCCTTAATGTGCAAGATAGAAGGAATTAATTATTAAGATTTCCACAGGTAAAAAATATGAACTATATATCTAGATTTTACTATGTTGCATCCTTGTTGATTTATGACATTTTGGATCTATCTTCTAGTCCCTTATTTAAGGATGATTGGATCAAAGATATATTTGATCCAATTATCCTTGTAGAACGGTCTAGAAGATAGACCTAAAATGTCAAAAATTAATAAAGATAGAAAGCTTATTAGAAGCAACTAATTTATAATTTATTTACAAAATAGAACATGGAGTCTAATCTCAAGTTGTTATGTACCTAGGGATATGATATATTAATGTATATGGGTTAATGGAGATACTGCATGTAGCACATATCCCCTTAGTTAGAGGTATGGGTTATTATATGGGTTAGATGAGTAACTTATGTAACTAGTGTATTGGGTAATGAGTCGGCCTACATTGAGCTTAGGAGGTTACCCATCCATGGTTAATTATTAGAAGTCTATATATAGAAGGTGAATATCACTGTAAAGGATATCAATCAAGTAAATATTTAATATTCTATTGTAAGAGGATATTGGAGGTTGTCCCTTCAAAGTGGCATTGTGGAGTTATTCCTTCCTAAAGGAGCACTGTATGGTGTTGCCCTACCTTAAGGGTATTATTCTATTTCTGCATATATTGAATATTTTAGTATTTTGGTCCACCTATATCTATTGTGTGGTGTTGATCTACATTTTATTATGTGCGTTTCTAATTATTACAAGTGTGGATCATAACAAGTGGTCTCAGAGCTTTGATTTGGGTAAATTGTGTGGGGCAAAACCCTAGTTTTGTGGAATTCTTGATATCTTTAAATATATTATGATTTTTTCTAATATTTTTTGCTGGAGCTGAGAATTATTTCAAGAAAGTTATAGTAAAAATTTTGAGGTTTTATGATCAATTTTGATGGAGATATTGCTATTTTAGTGTTTATAATAATTTCGTCATCTCTTCCTAAATTTTCATAAATTTTTGGTGAAATTTTTACTGAGATAATATCAACATACAATAGAGCTACAATCATAATTTTAGAAATTTTAAATTAATTTTTAGGATTTATTGTGATTTTATAATTCTTCATAGATCTGCTCTGCGGGACGAAAATTTTAAAATCTTTCCACCAAACTTTTAAAGAAGTTGCATTATCATATAGAGTAACTACAATAGAAATTTTGGGCTGTTTGGATCCATTTTCTGTGAGTTATTGATATTTTATTTTTTTAACTCTAGTTTGTGTGCATAAAGGTGTTCAAGATTTTTTTAGAAAAGGATGATCTTGATGCTAAAGAATGATGGATATTATTTAAGAAGAGATATTTTAGTCGTAGTGGATGACAAGTATACTTTTGTTTTTCTTTGTCAAGAATTACATGACATTGGGATCCTCAGTTGGGAGTAGCACAATCAAAGTTTTCATGGGAAAAATGGAATATGTTTTCTAGATCGATGGGACACAAAAGAAGAAGATGATGAAAAAAAATTAAGAGGACGAAACTAATGTTGATGATAATGATGAAGAGACTGTAGATTATGAAGAAGAAAAATAGAGGAAAAAAATAATAATGGTGATGGTAATGAGGAAGAGAATGCAAGTGAGGAAGAAGAAGAAGAAGACAATGAGCATAATGATGAGAATGAAGAAGCTACAGATGGTTAAAAAGGAATAGAGGATTTTGAAGAAGAAGATGAGATAGAGAGTAAGGGTTCCAATAGTTTAACTCCAAATAAATTAGAGTGAATATTTCAAGTTCATGAATGCATCCCAAATAAGAAGGTTGTTGTATACATAAATCCTAGCAACAAGTATACTTTCACCAACATGGTAGTGGATCAGCATCTACATGTTCAAGCAAATAATATCAAGGAAGCTCCAATATAAGGTAAAAACGTTCAAATTTTTGAAGATTTGAAACTCATTATGGATAAATATGTTTTGCATTCATATTTTTATGCTTTAGATATGGAGGGTGTGGATATGGTTCTTGGATATCCTTGGTTATAGACTTTGGGCACAATCAATATTAATGTGTAGAAAAAATCATGAAGTTTATGCATAGGAAAAATAAGGTCATTTTATAGGATATCACACTTGTAAAGGCACAAATAAAGTTCAAAGAATAGGATGATGAAGAAGTTGAAGATGGTGAAGAAAAATATTCAGATGAGGGCATAAATAAAGAACCAATACAAACAAAGAAGAACATTTCATCTACTCAAGAGCCCAGGACACTTCCACATGAAAAGGTAGAAGAAGAGGAAGAAAATGTTGATAAGGTCATAAAATAAAAATATGATACTAAGGATGGGGCATACATGCACCCACATCATCATGACATTAATCAATCATGGAGGTATGCCAAGGACCATCATAATAACAATCATTTTGTTATACATGGAATGAGAGGAAAAATACATATGGATACACTTTGAAGCCAAATGATAACTACTATGAGTATGCATGGAATCAAAATAATACAATAAAATATGGAACATGGAATTAGTGGGGAAATCACTATGACTATGCATTGAAGCCAACACATAATTACTATGGTCATGCATGGAATCAGAGTATCACAATGAACTATAGAACATGAAATCAAAGGATGAATCATTTTGCATAGATACCAAGGAGGTACAACCATGATCGTAAATGGATAGCACAATGGAAACCAAGAACATGGTTAGTGAGCTATCACTTACCTAAATCACATATGGGTGGTTGGATGATCGAGATTGGAGATAAGTGTGCAATGATTTGCAATACACTCATTATTTGGTTTCTTTCTATGCTTCATGGACAAAACATGTCAAAGAGGTAAATGATGCTATATACCTAGGGATATGATATATTAATATATATGAGTTGATGGAGATGTCGACATGTGGCACACATCCCATTTAGTTAGTGGTCTGGGTCATTATGTGGGTTAGATACGTAACTTATGGAATTAATGTATTAGGTAATGAGTCAACTTACATTGGGATTAGGAGGTTACCCATCCATGGTTAGTTATTATAGGTCTATATATAAGAGGTGAATATCATTGTAAAGGATATAAATCAAGTAAGCATTTAGTCTTCTATTGGAGGTTGTCCCCTTGAAGTGCCATTGTGAAGTTATTCCTTCCTAAAAGAGTATTGTATGGTGTTGCCCTACTCTAAAGGTATTATTCTATTTTTGCATTTATTGAATATTTGGGCATCCCAACCCACCTATATTGTGTGGTGTTGATTTACATTATATTCTACATATTTCTAGTTATTATAAGTGTGAAACATAACACAAACAGAGACAAGATCTCTCATTGTGAAATTGCCTTTCTTGAAAAGTTGCAAGGGTTTAATACTAGGAGTTTCAGCTAGCAGAACACTGCTATTGGACATAATGGCAAACCATCAAATATTTTGATCATTGAAGGAAACACCATAAATAAACCCATCCCAAGCCCATTTTAAAAATGTTTTAACCATTTAAAAAGCTTTCTAGATATTTTTGTCCACCAAAGACCCTTCAATTTTAACAAGGGTAGAGGTAATGAGAAAATTAAGCAATCAAATAGTCTTGCCATAATGTGAGCTTACAATAATGCAATGTCAACACAAAACTTTCCAAGTTTTATGCACATCAATGGTTCGAACAAAACATTTAGAACACAAAGAAATGCCCTATATGTATATGTTGATAATATCCATATGTCATTTATCTTGTGGGAGGAAACAAAAATTACACAACACTCTATGGAAACCTATTATTTATTTAGCATCAGCCTAAAGAAAATTTCTAAGCAGTTTAGTGAGCTTATCATGGGAAGCCTTAAATTGTGCTCAACCAAAGTAATAGTAGACATGAGTGTTAGAAATAATGTTAGTGCATATTTGAAACTTTCATGCTAGGATAAGGGATTGGTAATATAATAGGGAATTTTATTTTCAAATTTGTCTAACACATACTACCATGACTCATAGGGGGAACTATCAAAGGAAAAAGGTATACCATATAATTTTAACCGCTCCCCTTTTTTGATTAATTTTAATTGGAAATCCTTTAACTAATCTAGCATGGGCATCATGCTCTATCAAAAGCATTGGGTGTACATCACTATCTTTATTTTTTATGTTAAAATTAACTAATGAGTTAACCAACATCATATAGATAACAAATAAAGTGATGCCAATGCTAAGCATAAACAAATATGACAAACTGGTAGCTATTCTTACACTAATACCAACGATACATTTAGATTTATCTAACCATCTTGAGAATAATTTAATAAATTCAAAGGCATGAGCATGTCCCATCTAGGTGGTGGAGGCACAATAATCCTAGTTTGTTCACCACCACATGTATGAAAAGTTTAACAAAAGCTTTGAATCCATCTCCTCCAAAAAGGAGGAGTAGAGAAATAACCACACAAGCAGTTTTGATGACATTTAGGCACCAATGGTGGAGAACTTGTGGTGACATGTTTAGAGAGACCTTACTCATAGTACATAGAACACTCCCCCAATGGTTGAAAATTTCTTATAGAGGTTTAAATTTCAAGGCTGCTTTCTTGGTTTATGTTTGGATCTGTAAAAATACATAGGTGAGCACATAAACTTTATCATTAATGGAAAAATATTGAGAAGGAGCCTTATTACTAAAAATAACAACATTCCTTGATTTCCCAAACTGAAAGAGAATTAAATATCTAAAAAAATTCCAAATAAATGTAATGTATGGTGAACACAAACAAGGATCTCCAAACAAAGCCATCCTCTAGTTGATGGACTTTAGGTGGAAAGACAAAAACAAATTGTGTATCTATTGTCAAATCTCACAGGCTTGAGGGCAAGTCCAAAATAAGTGTTTAAAAACCTTGGGTTTGTATCACATAGGGAACTTTGAATAAGAAACCCAAAGTGTGTGAGCCTTTCTCCTAGAGATAAATCCTAATAAACTAAACATCATAAAAATGAGTGAGCTTGGGCTCAATTTTGGAATCCTAGATCCAGTTAACACATATAAGCCACATACAGGGAGAAGAATTTAGACTCCACTAATTGTTTAACTTTCCTAACACTGAGGAGAATGGATTCATAATTTGATACAAAAACCTTGTAAAGTAATGCTTAAAAGGCATATCACAGTTCCAATGCCAATATTTCCACCATGCCAAGTTCATGAAACACAACATCTAGTATGAGCTCCTTAATGTGCAAGATAGAAGGAAATAATTGTTAAGATTTCTATAGGTAGAAATTATGTACAATATATCTAGATTTTACTATGTTGCATCGTTGTTGATTTTTGATGTTTTAGATCTATCTTCTAGTCCCTTGTTTAGGGATGATTGGATTAAAGATATATTTGATCCAATTATCCTTGTACAAGGGTCTAGAAGATAGATCTAAACTATCACAAATTAATAAAGATAAAAAGCTTATTAGAAGCAACTAATTTATAATTTATTTACAAAATGGATCATGGAGTCTAATATCAAGTTGATATGTAGTTAGGGATATGATATATTAATGTATATGGATTGTTGGAGATGTCAACATGTGGCACACATCCCCTTAGTTAGTGGTATGGGTTATTATATGGGTTAGACGAGTAACTTATGGAATTAAAATATTAGATAATGAGTTAGCCTACACTAGGATTAGTAGGTTACCATCCATGGTTAGTTATTAGAGGTCTATATATAAAAGGTGAATATCACTATAAAGGATATCAATCAAGTAAATATTTAGTCTACTATTAAAAGATGATATTAGAGGTTGTCCCCTCGAAGTGGCATTGTGGACTTATTCCTTCCTATTGGAGTATTGTATGGTGTTGCCCTACCTTAAGGAAATTATTCTATTTCTACATATGTTGAATATTTGAGAATTTTGGTCGACCTATATCTATTGTGTGGTGTTCATCTACATTATTTTATGTATATTTCTAATTATTATAAGTGTGGATCATAACAAGTGGTATCAGAGCTTCGATTTGGGCAAATTGTGTGAGGTAAAACCCTAGTTTTATGGAATTATTGATATCTTTAAATCAATTACAATTTTTTTAAATTTTTTATTTGAGTTGATAATTATTTCAAGGAACTTACAGTAATTTTTTTGAAGTTTTATGATTAGTTTTGAAGGAGATATTATTATTTTAATGTTTGTAATATATTCGTCATATATTCCTAATTTTCATAAATTTTTGGTGAAATTTTTACTAAAATAATATCAACATATAATAGAGCTACAGTAACAATTTAATAATGTTTTAATTCATTTTTAGGGAGTTATTATGATTTTATAAGTTTTCATAGATCCGCTCTACGAGACAAAATTTTTAGAAATTTTCCACCAAAATTTTATAGAAGTTGCGTTATCATACATAGTAACTACAATAAATTTTCAGTCTGTTTGGATCCATTTTCTGTGAGTTATTGATATTTTAAAATTTTAACTCTAGTTTGTGTGCATAAAGGAGTTCAATAATTTTTTAGCAGAGGATGATATTGATGTTAAATAATGGTGGCTATTTTTCAAGAATAGATATTTTAATCAAAGTGGATGGAAAGTATAATTTTGTTTTTCTTTATCAGGAATTGCACGACATTGGTATCCTTAGTTGGGAGTAACATGATGGAATTTTTAATGGGAATAAATGGAATATGTTTTCCTAGATCGATGGGACATAAGAGAACAAGATGATGAAAAAAATTAAGATGATGAAACTAATGTTGATGATAATGATGAAGAGACTATAGATTATGAAGAAGAAAAAATAGAGGAAGAAAATAATAATGATGATTGTAATGAGAAAGAGAATGCAAGTGAGGAAGAAGAAGAAAATAATGAGCATAATGATGAGAATGAAGAAGCTACAAATGGTGAAAAAGGAGAGTTAGAGGATCTTGAAGAAGAAGATGAGATAGAGAGTAAGGGTTCCAATAATTTAGCTCCAAATAAATTAGAGTCAATATTTCAATTTCATGGATGCATCCAAAAGAACAAGGTTATTGTATCCATAAATCCTAGCAACAAGTATAATTTCATCAACATGGTAGTAGATCAACATCTACATGTTCAAGCAAATAATATCAAGGAGGCTCCAATAGAAGGTAAGAACGTTCAAATTTTTGAAGATTTAAAGCTCATTATGGACAAATATGTTTTGTATTCATATTTTTATGCTTTGGATATTGAGGGTGTGGATATGGTTCTTGGATATCTTTGGTTATAGACATTGGGCACAATCAATATTAATGTGCAAAAAAAATTCATGAAGTTTTGGTATAGGAAAAAGAAGGTCATTTTATAGGATATCACACTTGGAAAGGCAAAAATAAATTTCAAGGAATAAGATGAAGGATAAATTGAAGAGGGTGAAGAAAAGCATTCAAATGAAGACATAGATAAAGAACCAATACAAGTAAAGAAGAACATTTCATCTACTCAAGAGCCAAGGACACTTCCACATGAAAAGGTGTAAGAGGAGGAAGAAATTTTTGATAAGGTCACAAAAGCAAAATATGAAACTAAGGATGGGCGATATATACACCCACATCATCATGAGATTAATCAATAATAGAGGCATGCCAAGGAGCATCATAATAACAATCATTTTTACTATACAGGAATTGAGAGGAAAAATACACACGGCTACACTTTGAATCCAAATGTTAAATACTATGGGTATGCATGGAATCAAAATAATACAGAAAAATATGGAACATGGAATCAATGGGGAAATCAACATGACTATGCATTAAAGCCAACATATAATTACTATGGTCATGCATGGAATCAGAGTAGCACAATGAACTATGGAACATGGAATTAGAGGAGAAATTATTTTGCATGGATACCAAGGAGGTACAACCATGATCATAAATGGAATCAAATTAGCACAATGGAAACTAGGAACATGGTTAATGAGCTATCACTTACCCAAATCACATACAAGTGGTTGGATGATCGATATCGAAGACAAGTATGCAATGATTTACAATACACTCATTATTTGGTTTCTTCCTATGTTTTGGGGACAAAACTCATCAAAGAGGGAAATAATGCTATGTACCTAGGGATAAGATATATTAATATATATGAGTTGATGAAGATGTTGACATGTGGCACACATCCCATTTAGTTAGTGGTATGGGTCATTATGTGGGTTAGATGAGTAACTTAAGGAATTAATGTAATGGGTAATGAGTCGGATTACATTGAGATTAAGAGGCTACCCATCCATGGCTAGTTATTATAGGTCTATATATAGGAGGTGAATATCACTGTAAAGGATATCAATAAAGTAAGCATTTAGTCTTCTATTTTAAGAGGATATTGGATGTAGTCCCCTTGAAGTGGCATTGTGGAGTTATTCCTTCCTAAAAGAGTATTGTATTGCGTTGCCCTACCTTAAAGGTATTATTCTATTTCTACATATATTATATATTTGGGCATCTTGGCCCACCTATATTATGTGGTGTTGATCTACATTATATTCTGCATATTTATAATTATTATAAATGTGGATCATAACACAAGCAAAAACAAAATCTCTCATTGTGAAAATGCCTTTCTTGAAAAGACATAAGGCTTTAATACTAGGAGTTTTAGCTAGTGCAATACTGCTATTGGAGATAATGGTAAACCATCAAATATTGTGGTAATTGAAGGAAACACCATAAATAAACCCATCCTAAACCCAATTTTAAAAATGGTTTAACCATTTAAAAAGCTTTCTAGATATTTTTATCCACCAAAGAGCCTTCAATTTTAACAAGGGCAAAGGTAATGAGAAAATTAAACAATCGAATATTCTTCTAAATAGTCTTACCTTAAGATGAGCTTGCAATAATGTGCAATGTCAACACAAGACTTTCCATGTTTTATGCCCATCAATGGTTTGAACAACCCATTTGGAACACAAAAAAATTGTTGAGTTGTGGAGCTAAAAGCTTCACTAATGAGCTAATGTGGAGGTTGTTGAACTTACATAGTAACCGGCATTGGTCATCTTCAGACTGACACCGACTTCTGTGCATTTTCAGACATTTCCAGAATTGTTATTTTTAGCCGAACAGATTTGAGCCTTTGATTTAAGAGGTGGATCTAAGGGTGGCGAATGCATGGCTCATGAACCCTAGTGTTGTAGTATACTATATAGTAGGGTTAGATCCTCATAGCATGTACAATTTAGTAATTGAGTTGATTGTAATTGATAGAGAGAGAGAGAGAGAACTCTTTAGGGAGAATTAATGTACATTTGAGAGGTGTGAGGAGAGAGAGATTTTTTCATTGTATTTCCTTCTAGAAGAGTTTAATACAGATTGGTTGTTTCTTGTATCTCCTATTATTTGTTGTTTCTGATTTCTAGTTACTTATTACTTCTGGTTTCAATTCCGTGTTTAATTGCTTATACAAAAGTAATCAATTGTACTCTAAGATCCTAACAACTGGTATCAGAGCGTGTTAGTGTTTGTTGATTACAGGATTCACTCACAGGGGTTTTTGATTGAGTGGGAGTAAAGCAATGGCAGAAGAAAGTAAACTAAGAATAGAGAAATTCAATGGCAAGAATTATCAATTATGGAGGATGCAGATTGAAGATTATATGTATCAAAAAGATTTGTATTTACCATTGGGTGGGGTTTCAAGGAAGCCCACAGATATGGAAGATGAAAAATGGAATGTTCTTGATAGAAAGGCTATTGGATCTATAAGGTTGAGCCTGGTAGCTTTTGTGTTTTCCAACTTATCACAGGCAAAGACAACGATAGAGTTAATGGATACTTTGGCAAATTTATATGAAAAACCCTCAACTTCGAATAAGGTATATCTTACGAAGCAATTAATTAATTTGTAAATGCAGAAAGGTGGATCTGTATCTAGTCATCTTAATGATTTCCATACAATAGTAAATCAGTTAAATTTAGTCAAAATAGTTTTTGATGATGAAATTAAGGCTCTCTTAATCTTATGCTCTTTACCTGAAAGTTGGCATAGTTTGGTAATGGCAGTTAGTAATATTGCATCTACTTCAAGTATCTTGAAAGTTGATGATGTTGTTAATGTAATCTTGAATGAAGAAATTCACAGGAAAAGCACAGGGGAAACATCAGGTAATGCTTTAAGTGTTGAAAGCAGGGGAAGATAAAGAGAGACGGGCAAGCAAGGGAAATCAAGGTCAAAGATGGGAAGTAGATCCAAATCCAGAAATGGAAGAATAACCTGATGGAATTGTGGAAAGAAAGGGCATGCAAAGAAAGATTGTTGGTTGAAGGATAACAAAGAAAATCAGCATGAAGGTAATAAAGAAGCAAAAGTTGTAGGTATTGTTGCACATGATGCTCTTATATTTTCTTTGGATAATAAAGTAGAATCATGGGTTTTAGATTCTGGTGCCTCTTTCCATGCAAACCCAAATAGAGAATTTTTCAATGATTATGTCCATGGAGATTTTAGAAAAGTTTATTTAGGGGATGATGAGCCTTGTAAAATTGTTGGCAAAAGACAAGTGCAGCTGAAATTACAGAATGGCAACACATGGGTGTTGAAGGATGTCATGCATGTACCCATCCTGAAGAGGAATCTGATTTCTGCAAGAAAGTTGGGTGATGAGGGTTGCACAGTAACTCTCACAGCTGAATCTTGGAAAGTTTCCAAGGGTGCACTTGTATTAGCAAAAAGTAAGAGAGTAGGTACACTTTATCTATCTACTTGTATTACTGATTATTCTCCTTTTATTTTATCTACTTCAGATGTAGATGTAAAGTTGTGGCACTGTAGGCTTGGTCATATGAGTGAGAAGGGAATGAATGTTCTTAAGTCAAAAGGTAAGCTTCCAGATTTGAAAAGCATAGATCTAGATTTCTGTGAGCATTATATTTTTGAGAAACAGAAGAAAGTGAGGTTTCTCAAAACTGGGTCAACAAAAAAGAAGCACAAGTTGGAGCTTGTTCACACAGACGTGTGGGGACCAACTCAGGTAGCTTCTATTGGAGGATCATAGTATTATGTTTCTTTCATTGATGATGCTACAAGAAAGGTATGGGTTTATTGCATAAAGAGGAAACCTGATGTTTTTGACACATTTAAGAAATAGAAAGCTTTGGTTGAGAATGAAACATGTTTGAGATTGAAGTGCCTTAGATTTAACAATGGTGGTGAGTACTGTAGCAATAAATTCAACAATTACTGTTCTATGAGTGGAATACGCAGGGAAAGGATGATTCCAAGGACACCTCAACAAAATGGAGTTGTTGAAAGGATAAATAGAATAATAATGGAACCTGAAAGGGAACTCAAGCATCTCTTCCCAGAGATAAGCATATAGTGGTATTGCAATTTTGAGTAATAAAACATCTCTTCTCAGAGAATACATTATTACTGTATTATTTTCATGTTATTAAAATATCTGTCAATCAAAACTTTTGAGTTTTGGATTAGTGGTATTAGATCGGTTTGTCTTGAGAGTGTATGATCCCAAAGATGAGGTCAAGCTACAAGAAGCTTGGGTGGAAAACAACAAAGCTTCCAAACTATCCACCTATTCATTCCAAATGACTTCAAATGGTGAATGACACCGAGACATCCAATCCTTTCATGAAAATGGTGGATGAAGCCCTCCAATGGCAACAAGTATAGATGTTGCAATAATTTTCCCAAATTCTCCAACAATTCCTAATGGGAAATTCTGGCTCCTCATCTGCACTTCATGTTTCCTCATCTATGAAACATCCTCTTAGTGCCCCAATACCCTTCAAGGTTCAAGTGTATTTTGATATTCCTACATTTGAAGGAAAAGTCAATGCTGATGTAGTATAAAATTGGTTAGATCAATTGTCTTCCTACTTCTCTGTAAATAAATTCACCGATGGAGAAAAGATCACTTTTACTCTTTTGAAAGCATCATTGCCCATGAAAAATTGGTGGGAAGTGTACAAAAAGAGGTTAAATATAGATGAAATTGGCCTTGAGGTGGAACCTATCTGGGATGATTTATTGGAAGTGATAAAGGAAGAATACTATCCCATTGGAGCATATGATGATCTGTACATACAATGGCAACAACTTCGCCAAGGTAAGGACCAATCTGTTCAAGATTACACAGACATTTTTCATTCTTTGTCTGCAAGATTGGGCATCCAAGAAAGGGAGAAACATAAGACTCTCAAATATCATGGTGGACTACAATGGTACATACAAGGGGAAATGGAACTCTTCAATTTGGAAACCCTTGGTGAGGCATACAAGTTCACAGTGAAGATTGAGCAAAAACATGGAAGAAAGAATATGAAGAGACAGCCTTTAAAATGAAAAAGTGACAAGGAAGGTCAAAAATGAGGCTAAAATTATAAGTAAAAGGAGTTTCAAGATAAGAAACCCTAGAAGGGGAAGGTTGGAAAATGGTGTGATTACCATAAAATTAGAACTCACTCCATAGAAGAATGTCGAGCCATCAAGTCACTGCTTTCTGAGTCACAATACTCAACATCTACTACTCTATCTCATACAGAACCTACAGTCAAAGAGGATGAAGAAGAGATTGTAGATACTGAGCTTGACACCATCATCACTTCATCACAAACCCATAAGGAAAGTCCAAATGAAGAAAAGATTGTTTCACTCCAAATTATGGGTAAAAGGTAAGCCTATGCATTTCATTCTTGATAATGGGAGTCAAAAGAATTTAATCTCTACTAAAGTTGTGAAAAGTCTAAATCTATCCATGAAGCCTCACCCAAAGCCATATAGTATTGGATGGTTGAGTCTACAGAGAGACCTCCATGTCACCCATCAGTGTCTTCTTTCATATGCAATAAAACCTTTCCAAGATGAATTCTTGTGTGATGTGGTCAATCTAGATGTTTGTGATGTACTCCTTGGTCAGCCGTTCATATATATCAACATGGCATATATGAATCACAAACCTAAAGAATCACCCTTACTCTTGAAACGTGGTGCTACAAGGTAGCAGAGGTACCACCTCCCACATCTGTCTCCCTGATAAGTGCTAAGAAATGTAAGAGATTGGTGGAGAAGACAAAGCAATTCATTCTCATGGTGGTCAAACCATAGAAATCCAAGAAGGCTGATGTCACAGTCCTAACTACATAATCAACACAATAATAGAAGTAGATGGGATAGATCACAGGAGAATATGATGAATTATTCAAGTCACCCACATGAGTTCCATTGCATTGCCAGGTAAAACATTCTATCAATTTGATCCCAGGATAACCTTTGCTTAACAGTCTTGTGTATCATAGATCAGTTTTGGAGAATAATAAGATAAAAAGATAGATTCAAGAATTAATCCAAAAGGGTTACATCAGGCCAAACTCTTCACCCTGTGTCAGCCCAATTGTTTTAGCACCAAATAAAGATGGAACATGGAGGCTTTGTATTGACTATCGAGCCCTAATTAAAGTCACTGTGAAGAATCACTACCCCCTCCTTAGGATTGATGACGTACTAGACCAAATCCATGGTGTGAATTTCTTTACCAAAATTGATCTCAAATCTGATTATCACCAAATTCCCATCGATCCCACAGATGTATGGAAGACTACATTCAAATCTAAGGAGGGGCTCTTCAAATGGTTGGTTATGCCTTTTGGCTTAACTAACACATCTACAACCTTCATGAGGATGATGGATGACATCTTTCAACCCTTCACCAACTCATTCATGGTTGTCTACTAGATGCCATACTCATCTACAACAAAACATGGGAAGAACATCTGCAACATGTTCGTAAGATGCTTCAAACTCTTCAGGAGCACAAGTTGTATGTAAATCTCGATAAATGCACATTCAAGATGAAAATAATTTAGTACCTCAGGTACATTGTGAATGAGGAAGGGGTCCATGTTGATCCAAAAAAAATTCATGTTATTCAATAATGGCGTACACCAAGGACTCTCACATAACTTCACAGCTTCTTGGGTCTTGCAAATTTGTATCACATGTTTGTTCTTGGATTTTCACATGTTTCTTAATTACTAACCCAAGTGACTAAAGAAGGAGCTAAAGCTACATTTTAGTAGGGTAAAATAAAACAAAGGGAATTTGAGAATTTGAAGAATAGACTTTGCTCAACCCCTATTCTTGCCTTGCCAAATTTGCATCAATCTTCCGAGTTGATGACAGATGCATCTGAATATGCATTGGGAGTTATCATCATGCAACATGGCCATCCGGTTGCATATCATAGTGAAAATTTCATTGATATAGTCAGGAAATATCTGATATATGATAAAGAGCTCTATGCCATTGTGCAAGCCTACAAACAATGGAAACACTACATCTTGGAGAAAGAGACGGTCATCCACATTGACCATAGACCATTGGAATTCATCCAGACATAGAGTACACTATGAAATGAGAGGCACCAAAAGTGGGCCACATATCTAAAACAATTCCATTTGATAATCAAACATAAAAAGTGGAGCTCAAATATGGCCATAGATTATCTAAGCCGCTCACCAATTACTGCACTCACAATAGTTCTTGACCTATGCAGACATGAGACGACCACTTCGAGTGCTCTATATGAAGTAGATCCTACCTTTGCTGATACATATTAGATGCTTCAAAAAGGTGAACACATTTATGATTTCCATTTTCAAGATAAGGTCCTCTGTCATATGGGGCACATTTGTGTTCCAGTTGCAGAGCAATAGAAAATGATATGAGAAGCACATTTTAGTAGGATAGCTAGACACTTTGGTGTAGTAAAGACATTGGAAGTTCTTCAAAAAAACTTCTACTGGCCCCATATGTGAAAGGATGTTAAAAGGTATCTCAAATATTGCACCCCATGTGTGATATCCAAGCCGACAAATAAGAAGCAAGGATTGTACATACCATTTACAGAACCAACCAAGCCTTGGGAAGCTGTCTCAATGGATTTTCTCTCAGGTTTTCCCACTTCAAAACATGGTAAGGACTGTATTTTTCTTATAGTTGATCATTTTTCAAAAATGACTATCATGATTGCTTGTAAGAAAAATATATCTACTAAAGAAACTTCTCAACTATATTTTAGTCATGTATGGCTCCATTTTGGTCTCCCCAAGTCCATTGTCTCAGATCGAGATAGCAGGTTCCTGAGCATCTTCTGGTATACCCTATGGAAGATGATGGATACCAAGCTGATGAAGTCCACAACCTTCTATCCACAGACTGATGGTTAGATAGAGGTGGTGAACCACTTGATTGTTCAAAATATTTGGATGTATCACTCCAAACATCCACACACATGGGATGAGGGGCTTCTTTTCATACAACATGGATACAATCGAGCCTTGCACAGCTCAACCAAGCATAGTCCATTCTAAGTATGCTTCAAGTTCCAACCTATGGCACCAATTGATATAGATGTTCCATTCTCCACCATGGAATGCACACCTCATGAAAAATTTGATGTAGCAAAAGTAATAAAGTTCATTTAACAAATGCAACATATCCAGCAGTAAGTTCATGACATATTGGAGAAGATGAATCATAGGATTGCACATCATTTTGCTATGGGTGACAAGGTTTGGTTAAAAATTTATAAGGAATGACTTGCAGGCCCACATAGAAAAATTTGACCTCTGTGATATGGTCCCTACACCATCACCAGAAAAGTTGGAGAAAATGCTTTTGAGTTGAACCTACCAGCCTACCTTGGTCTGCATCCAATATTCAATGTGGAACTCCTTAAACCATATCATTCACCTCTATTGGACACTTTAGTTGTATTAGAACAACTAGACATTGACAAGCTTGATCCATAGAGTTTTGATCTAGTGGAGGAGGATTAGATTGTGGACACCTGGATGAAGACAACAAGAGGACGCTCTATTCTACTTTATAGGGTGGTCAAAAGGGGCCAACTTAGCCACTAATGTGAGTGGCTCATAGAAAATCAAATTAAGACACAACTGACACACCTGACAAGGAATATTGACACAATGGGGACCATTACTTATCAAGAAGGAAGGAATGATCTGGGTAATAATTCAGGTGATAATTTGGGTGACGGTTCTACTCCAATTGATGATGGAACTTTGGGAGCCATAACTTTTGCATTGTAGCTCCAATTGACTCGCCGTTTGAACTATTGTAAAGATAAGAATGAGGATAAAATGGTGAGATGGAATGGAGCTTTTATAAATGTATTTTTACCCCTAAAAACCAATGGGAATTCCCCAAATTTCAATTCTAGTAGTGCAGTCCAAAAATAATAAGTTTCTAAAAATAGTAATTCTTTGAATTCTGTATTGTTTTAAATCATGGAAGTCAAACCACTTAATCTCCCTCGATATTGGTGACCTTCCACATCCTCCTACTTTCAAAAAGTGTATAAATGAAGATGTAACCTGAAAGGGAAATCAAACATCTCTTCCCATAGATAAGCATATAGTGGTATTGCAATTTTGAGTAATAAAACATCTCTTCTCAGAGAATACATTGTTACTATGTTATTTTCATGTTCTTGAAATATCTGTCAATCAAAAATTTTGAGTTTTGAATCAATGATGTGACCAGATATGGGCATGAGTATAAGTGTGTTGTAGGCCTCCTAGAATAGATAAAAGACTACAAAGGCATAACCCTCCAAACCTACATCTTCCCATCCCTCTGCACCACTACCACCTCTACCTCCACCTCATCTTTCACCCTCACCACCTCATCCTTCTCCATCTCCTTCCCACACTTCTCCCCCCTTCACACTCTATGCTTCTATAGTCTTTGATTCCCCAACCTTCATCCCCTTATTTGACTCTCCCTTTGTCTCCACCATCATCTCTACCTCCACCTCCACCTCCACCTTCTCCACCCCCACCTTCTCTGCCTCCACCATCTCCCCCAAGTAATAATACAAGAGCTACCGACCAGTAGCCCCCAAGGTAAGCATGCTAACCAGACATTCTTGAGGTGTAGATTCATAGGTTGGGTTTAGATTCTAAGAGAACTCCCTCCATAGTGAAGGAGAAGGCCGCATTCGATGATTTCATGTTTGATGATAAAATAACATATAACAAGGAGGAAATTGAGAAAGACAATGAGATGGACATTAGTGGACATGAGGAGGCAGAGCTTGAGTATGACCCAAATAAGGGGAAGGAGCTGACCAAGATAGAAGGGTAGGAGGATGGAATAGTGGGCACTACATGCAAACATTACTAGTTTGGCATGGAGGATAAAATACTCTATCTTTAGCCACACTTCTATCCTAAGGAGGTAACTCCTAAAACCAGGAAGAAAATGCCCACCTTACTCAAGATATATAATGAGAAGCATGAGTTTTAACTCCCACAAGATAGCCTTACTTTGGGGTCGGATGTCCCATCACTACAAGAATCAATGAGGGTTGATCCACAAAATCTCATCCCAAGTGATATAATGATGTTTTTTTGAGGAACAAAAGTGAAATGAAGGGAGTCCACCCATCCCTAGGGAAGATGCACATTAAGCTAGTTGACGATGCTCGATCAGTGAAAAAATGACCATATAGGATAAACCCTAGCCTTCAAGCATGCTTTAAAGAGGAGATTGATCGTATGCTCTACATTGGAGTAATCACTTCAATTGTTGAATCTAAATGGGTTAGTCCCATGGTGATTAATATAAAAATAATGGGTGCATTCGTATCTGTGTGGACTACTGAGTGCTCAATACATCATGTGTGATAGATCCCTTTCCAATGCCATTTACAGAGAAAATCCTTGAAGGTGTTGTTGGTTCTGAAGTGTACTCCTTTATAGATGGATTCTTGGGGTACCATCACGTCCAAATAACTGAAGAAGACCAACTTAAGACAACCTTTGCCATAGAATAGAGATCATTTGCCTATATTGTTATGCCCTTTGGGTTGAAAAATGCCCCAATAGTGTTTTCATGGATAGTAGTTGTAGCCTTTATGGACTTTATCCACAATTTCCTCCAAGTCTATATAGATGATTGGATGATATATGGTTTGGTCAAGGACCATTGTGCTAATCTCATACTCATGTTTGAGTGCTACTGGGTGTTACAAATCTCCCTAAATTTGAAAAAATACATGTTCATGATGCCTTTTGGTGTGCTTCTAGGGCATATTATTTGTAAGAAAAGACTCTTGGTAGACCTGCCAAAGGTATATGTTATTCTTCAACTTCTAATGCCCATTACGTAGCATGAGGTCTGCACCTTTATCAACCACATAGGTTATTATAAAAAGTTCATTCATGGTTATGCTAAGATTTTGTGCTCCTAGAAGAACTTTTGAAATAGAATGAGTAGTTCATATGGACTTGCACTTGTAAGGAAACATTTGAAAAACTTAAGGAAAAGTTAGTCACTGCTCCTATTTTTTAATTCCCTGATTGGACAAATTCATTTCATGTCCATGTTGATGCATTTGACATGGCTATTGGCATGATTCTTGCATAACTAGGTGAAGGTAAAATTGATCACCTGATCTACTTTGCTAGTTGAAAGCTAACACCAGCTGAAAGAAACTACATCACTATGAAGCATGAAGCTTTGTCAATGTTCTATGCTTTATAAAAGTTTAGGTAGTGCCTTCTAGCCACTCCTTTTACTTTCTATATAGATCATGAGGTTCTGACGTACCTTGTCAATAAACCCGTATTGTATGGATGAATCTATCATTTGATCATATTGTTTCAATAATTCTAGTTTTTAGTTATGGTGAAACCTAGAAAGGTCAACTGTGGTCCTGACCACCTATCCCAAATCGAGACTGGAGAACCATCGCATGCCATAAAAGATGATCTTCCTAATGTACAACTATTCTGAGTAACATAAGTGCCTGAAGGGTTGAAAGACATTGCAACATTTTTAACCACCAACACCATGCCCGAATCTCTTACCTCACAAAAAAAATTAACTTACAGTTCATGCCACACCCTTCTAGCTCATAGTAGGTGATCTTTATGAAATATACCATGACAAAGTCCTTTGATGTTGTGTAATATAACATGAGTGCCTCGAGGTACTTGGAGAAGTTCATGAGGGTATTGCTGGAGGGCACTATGCTGGAGAAGCTACCACATAAAAGGTTCTTCTAGCTGGACTCTGGTGGCCAACTCTATTCCAAGATGCTAAAGCATATGTTAGGAAATGTGACATTTGTTAGCATGTAGGAAAACCTAACTGAAAATATGTTATGCCATTACGACCCATCCCTTCTTAGGAACCCTTTGAAAAGTGGGCTATTGATTTTATTGGTCTTATTACTCCAGTAGGATGATCAATGGGTTCTTGATAAATCATTATGGCAATTGACTACCTTACATGATGGGTTGAAAATATGATAATGAAGGATTATACTGCTACTACTACTGCAAAATTCATTTGGGAGAATATAATAACTCATTTTGGATGTCCCCTAAGTTTCACCAGTGATCATGGTACCCATTTTTTGAATGAAACAATTCACATCTTGCTAGCCGAGTTCATGATCATGCACCATAAAACAACACCATATCACCCACAAGACAATAGAACTATCGAGGCTTTCAATAAGATCCTAGGTACCACTTTAACTAAATTTTGTAATGTTGGACACACTAATTGGGATGATAGGGTGTTTGCA
This sequence comes from Torreya grandis, assembly GCA_037957365.1. Lineage (NCBI taxonomy): Eukaryota > Viridiplantae > Streptophyta > Pinopsida > Cupressales > Taxaceae > Torreya > Torreya grandis. The sequence continues at coordinate 1,596,218 of JARHVA010004307.1, forward strand.
TTACTTTGGACTTATCGAACTACCTACAAGCACCTAAACAAAAACATGTCATTTAACTTGGTGTATAACAAGGAAATAGTGATGCCAGTAGAGTTCTTGATACCATCCCTTTGTATCATGCATGTAGGACACTTGAATGAAGAGGCTTCTTTAAAATTGCCCTTGGATATTTTAATGCAATTAGGTAAGACTTGGTTCCTTGATCATTGGAGCCAAGATGTAGAGAAATGCAAGCAGAAGGCATGGCATGATCACCATATCAAGAATAAAGTGTTTTCTATAGGAATAAAGGTCTTGTTGTGTGACTCTAAGTTCGTACACCACCCTGAAAAGCTCCACATCCTTTGGGATGGTCCGTTTATAATACATAACATTCAACCTACCAAAGCATGTTGGTTATAATGAATGGATGGTTAGTTCCTTTTGAGGCACTATAATGGAAGTTGGCTTCAACCATACTTCACTTCAGAATAGTTAAAGTTTTTGTAATCAATAAGGCTTATGTCATTAGTTTATGATTTTTTACTTTAAATAAAAGTGTTGCCTTTGTTGCGTGCCAGTTTCCCTTTCTATAATTTTGTGTTTGTTTTAATTCTTTTGGTAGAAGACCACGACATGTTTTAGTATGGGGAAAGAAGTTAGATTCAAAAAGGAAAATATGAAAAGAATATAAGTTACTAAAGTGTGTGAGTTAAATGGGTGTGCATGTTATTAAGGGTGCATAGGGTTTTAAGGCATGTGATTCATTTAAGGTAAGAAGGGTGAAATTTCCCACCATAAGTTAGAAATTTAAATGAGATAATTATCTCCCACCTCAAAAAAAAAAGCACGAGACATAGCTATCACCCACTTCTGAGAGAAGCACGAGATAGGATGTGCCATAAATGCGACAAGGTTAGTTATGGCATGAATCGTGCCAACAACGTGATGGGATAACATCGTTAGGCATTAACTGCAAAAAGGTAAAGATCTAAATATGGTTTCCATTTTAAGACTTGCATTAAATGCCACAAAATGATGAGTGATGGAGGGACATTAATGAATGTGAACCCCATACGGAGCATATAAATAGGCAACTTAAATGCATTTCATATTTTACTTTGAATTTAAATTGCATTTACTAGAGCTGAGTTCAAGCAAAAACCAGAGTCAAGATAATAACCTCTAGATCCAAGAAAAGAGTTTTCAAGTCGATTAGCAAACCACATAGGTCATCACCAAGGTTGAGAAGGGAGATTTAGAGTCGAGTTTGAGTGGAAAAGTTGTAATTTTGAATATTGTAAGTTATAAATCCTCCATTAAAGAGGGTTTAAGCTTAGAAGTTAAAACAATAGCCTATAATCACGTATTCATTTAGGAACATGGGATGGGCACATATTAACCTTCAAGATCCTCAAAGGGTAATGTGGCCTAAGAAAAAGGCTAGAAGAATTGAGAAGTTACCAATGATACCAGAAGAGGAAGAGGTGAGTGGAAGAGACTACGTCCCCATTAGGTAAGAGACCCTGAAAGAACATGCACAGTTTGCTATTAAGAAAAACTTTTCTCTCACATGGATCTGAATGAATCTTTTTGAAGAACATTTAGCATGGTTTAAACTACCTTATGCCTTCTATGTGTAGTACTTCATTGACTTCATAAATTGGATATATAATGCATAACCCATCATTTTTTAGGCTGAGAGGATAGATGCAAAGATTCACACTCTCTGAAAACTATATGTATATTGAGGTAAGAAGGCCTATGTGGAGAGGATGGAGACAAACCTAACTGACATATAGGTCAAACAAATACTATTCAAGGAGTAAATTCATAAGTTATTTTACATGCTTCACCCCTGAAAGAACTCGTAGGGTAGAGACCTTATGGAAAAACTCCCTTAAGTACTGCCTTTGAGAAAGAAGAAGCAATCAGATGTGGGTATGAGTACAAGTGGGTAGCAGGCTCCCCAGAAAATATAGAAGACTATAGAGATGTAACCATCTAAACCCTCAACTTCCCATCTCTCTATGCCACCACCACCTCCACCTCCACTTCATCCTTCACCCTCACCACCTCATCCTTATCCATCTCCTTCCCACACTTCTTTGTCCCCTTCACACTTTATGACTCTACACTCTTCAATTCCCCAACCTTCATCCCCTCATTGACTTCCCCTTTGTCTCCACTATCATATCCACCTCCACATTCTCCACCCCCACCTTCTCTGCCTCCTCCATATCCCCTAAGTACTACTATAAGATCTGCCTACCCGTAGCTCCCAAGGAAAGCACCCCAACCAAACATTCTTGAGGTGGAGATTCATAACTTAGGTTTAGATTTTGAGAGAAATCCTTCCCTGGTGAAGGAGAAGGTTGCATATGATGATTCCATGCTTGATGCTGAAACAACATATAATGAACAGGATGGCCACTAGTGGCAATGAGGAGGTAGAGCTTGAGTGTGACCCAAATAAGGGGAAGGGGCTGATATAAATAGAAGGGTAGGATGATGGAACGGTGAGCACTATGCATGAACATTACCAATTTAGTGTGGAGGATAAAAGACTTTATCTTTGGCCACACTTCCATCCTAAGGAGGTGAATCCTAAAACTAAGAAGAAAATGTCCTTCCTACTTGAGATGTACAATGAGGAGTGCGAGTTCAAACTCCTGAATGACAACCTCACTTTAGGCCTAAATACCCCAACATTGTTGAAATCAACGAGGGTTGATCCACAAAAGCTTAACCCACTTGTAGCAAGCACTACATTTTTAAAATTGGGCATGAAGATTAGGTGCCAAAATATTTTATCTGATTTTGATGCATGCATGGTTGAGTGGAAACATGCCAGGGTTATAGGCATGTATAATAAAGTACTTGCAAAAAAGCAAGCACTCACTGAGGAAAGTGGCCTCAATGAAATAAAAGCTTCAAGAGGCCATAAAGGAAAAAGTAAGGGTATTAACCCTTTATAATTTTTTTTTAAAGAAGACCCAGTTCTTTCAGATGATGTACCTCTTGACGGGGACCCCATAGGAAAGCTGGAAACCCTGGTAGAACTACTGCTCAAGAAACTCAAAGAGCGACCTGCGCCGAGAGATGAGGGAATAAAATTAACTAAATATTTCACCATGAATGTTGATGTCTGAAAGTGAACTTTAGAGAAATTATGGGAAGTTATCCCCATTTTGGATGGCATTTTTACATGGCTCGCATGCCTGAACAAAGTCTTGGAGGCTTGACTCCAAGCTGAAGAGGACCTGAGGTAGAATGCGATTGATGCTACACTATTAATAAAGGATCACATTGAGTGTGCCAAGGAATTTAGGGATGTAGATATGATGGAGGACATAATTAATAAACATTATCTATATCTAAATGCCAACTTTGTATCCCTCTAAGGATAGGTTGACAAGGAGGTCTCTATAATAGAAGATGTTCTGAAGGAGGCCACCGTATCCTTAGACAAATAGATTAAGAAAACCAGTGAGAATCCAACCCAACTTGAGGAAATAAAGGTATCAAAGATAGCCATAAAAGTATTAAGTTCAAAGGTTATTGAGGCATTATCCCATTGGGACACTTTGAAGAAGGAACTCGAACAGAAGGGACCTAAATTTTTGGAGAACTCTAGCATGACTTAGTTTGGGATGAACTAAGAGCATAGTGTGGGGTGATGTTGGCCCCTAAATTTTTGAAAAAGTATTTTCCCATTTTGGCATGAGACCAACACGACATGGGAGACCCATAGTGCAAGAGGCACATAGCATAGGATACCCACAGTGGGGAGGCCCATGGTGTAGGAGACCATAATGCAAAAGGACCATGGAGCATAAGGACCATGGCACAACCCTGATAGGTGTAAAATAACTGTGGCATAAAACCTTTGGGGTGAAAGAGGACAAAAAAATAAAAGAACCAGTGTGAGAGGACCCAGTCATAGGAAGAATGAGTCACGATGGACCCAAGGATGTAGGACTTGGAATGCAAGTGGAAGACTAGGGGAACACATGGGAAGCGGGAGGCAATTATAAGAAAGAGTCAAATGAGTCACTCTGACCTTATTGATAAGAAGCTTTGTACCTTCATATAAGAGAAATAACACATGGCCGTCGAGATATAGCATAAATCATAGATCTAGGGGGTGTTGAGGCCTGAGTCTTTAGGAATAACTAGTTGTAAATGCCATGACTCTTAGTCTATTGAGAGTCTGTATGCCAATTGTCCATGCCATAAATGATTGTAACAATTGGTTAGGGTAAAACAAGTATAAATACCCTTGTTATGAAATATTGAAAAGGTTGGAGAAGAAAAAGGATAGATGTAGTAATTTTGCAATGTTGTGTTGAGAAATATTAAGCTTATTATATGATAGCATGTTATATCAACTTGTGTTACTATCAATGATGGTGTGAACTAATGTTAAGTATCGATATGACTATAGTTTGCATGATAATGCTAATTGATATAGATCCCATCCTCTTTTGCATAGTGTTAGAGTCAGGAGGAAAATATTGTAAGGTGATGGTGAATAGAGGCAATATGGATAATTTTGTCTAATGTGATATGGTGGAGAAATTAGGTTTGAAGAAGATGGTGCATCCAAGCTCATACAAAGTATCATGGTTACAAAAGGGTCATCAAGTTTTGGTGAGCAAGCAATGTCTAGTGAAATTCTAAATAGGCTCATACCTAGATGAAGTCTTGGTGTGATGTGATGTTAATGGATGTGTGTCATGTACTCTTAGGAATGCCATGGTAGTATAGCCAAAAATCTGTGCATGATGGAATATTGAACATCTATCACTTGGAAAAGGATAACAAAAGGTACATGTTGATCCCATTAAAGGACAAGGAAGAAGGATAATGCAATAGTGTTTGCACATACATACTAATGGTGTTAGGAAAGGAGTTCTTGTGAGAAGTTGAAAAGGAGAAGGCATGTTTTACACTTAGAGAAGTAGGAGTGCACAAATGCACATAACACAAAAGAGATAATGCATGAAGTGAAGGCATTTTTGGAAGGGTTCATTGACATTGTTTGATGTGACATGCTAGAAGGATTTATACTGATGCAAAGTAACATCCATAATATGGATTTTATCCTTTGATAAAGTTTTTCAAACAAGGCCATGCATAAGATGATGCCTAAAGATAATGAAAAGGTTTAGATATAAGTGCACAAGATGTTGGAGAGAGGGTTGATCAGAGAGTTTAAGCTTGTGTGTAGTACCTACAATATTAGTGCCAAAGAAATGGGAGAATGCCACATGTGTACATATTTTAGGGCCATCAAAAATATCAATATCAATTAAAAATTACCATTGCCATACATGTACGACTTGATGGATTTATTGAGTGTTAGGAAGTATTCATCCAAACTAAATTTGAAGAGTGGATATCACCAAATATGAATTAGGGAAGGTGATGAAATAAATAAACCTTAAAGACAAAATAAGGACTTTATGAATGGCTAGTGATGTTGTTTGGATTGACAAACATACAAAGCACATTCATGAGGGTAATGAACAAAGTGCTAAAATTAGTTCTTGAGAAGTATGTCAACATGTACCTGTATGACATTATAGTACTAAACAAGATAAAGGAAAAACACTTAATGCATATGTCTAATGTGTTGAATATGTTGCACAAAGAACATTTTTTCATAAATGTGAAAAAGTGTAGCTTTATAAAGAAAGAACTCATATAATTGGGAAGGTATGTGTGATAGTGGAGTTGCTTTCACCAATGAATGCATTTAAGGAACATATATTTCAAGGTCTCGCAAGATTTTATAGGAAGTTCATCATGAACTTTAAAGGAGTGTGCATAGTGATCACATAAGTGTTGAGAAGACTTCCTATGACATTTATGTGGATAAGGAAAGTTGAGAATAGTTTATAAGATCCGAAGAAGAAGGTAACTATGAAATTTGTTGGGGCACTACTAGATTTCAACAAAGTGTTTCATGTAGTTTGCAACATGAGTGCATAGCAATATGGGCAGTGTTAATTCAAGAATGGAGACCCATCACATACTTTAGTGAGAATTATAATGACATTGAGAAGAAATACTTGGTCTATGATCAGTAGTTTTATGATATCGTGCAAGCTCTAAATAAGTGGAGGCATTATTTATTTCCAAATAAATTTGTGTTTAACACGTACCATCAAGCACTACACTTTATCAATAATCAAGGGAAGTTAAACCAGAGGCACATAAATTTGGTATAGTTCCTTTAGAGTTACACATTTATGTTGAAGCACCGAAGTGGGAAATTAAATGAGGTTGTGGATACATTAAGAAAAAGAGTGCTAGAGTTGAATGATATGGTAGTGGAAGTCATGGTATTTGATTCCATGAATAAGATTCATGCCAAAGGTTAAAATTTTCATGACACATAGGAGTGTGTACATTACCAATAATCACAAATAGAACATCATGTTTGGACTACCACATATAATAAAAAATGTTATTCAAGGGGGTACAATTATGTATAATAAAAGTTTAAATACACTAAAACTTGATAATGGAGAAGCATAACAGACGATTGGCAAGAAACTTTGGTTACAATAAGACATTGTTGCAATTGATAGAAAGATACTATTGACCAAATATGGGTGTATATGTGCACAAGTACATGTGAAGGTGTAGTGTTTTCTAGTTGCCAAAATGGAAGCGTCAAAATGTAGGGTTGTATCAACCACTTCCTATGCCAAAGAAACCAATAAATGACATTAGCATGGATTTTGTGCTAAGGTTACCAATAACACAAAGGAGAAATGATTCCATCTTTATTGTGGTTGGAAGGTTCTTGAAGATGGCACATTTTATCACTTACAAGAAGACAAATTATTCAATAGACGTTGCTAACTTATTATTCTGAGAGGTGGTGAGGTTGCATGGTTTTCTCCATAACATAGTGTCATATAAGGATACAAAGTTTGTAGGTCATTTTTGGCAAATATTGTGGAAGAATTTCATAATGAGGATGAATTTGAATTAAATATAGTATATGCAAATTGATGGAAAAATCAAGGTTGTGAATAAAAACCTTGGAATTTTTTTGAGATGCTTAACAAGAGATAAGCCCAAGCAATGGGATGTGATGTTGGTGCAAGTAGAGTTTTTATAGAATAATTCAGTGAACATGAACACTAGGAAAACACCTTTCTAAGTGGAGTGTAAAATTAGTTCAAGGGGGTTTGTAGATTTGTGTGACATGAATATGACACATAGAAGGACCGTAAAATTTGAAGATTATGTAGGCTATAAGTGTGAATTACACTAGGAGGTATGAAGAAGACTAGATCAGAGAAGTCTACAATACAAGGAACACAAAGATGAGAAGTGAAAAAATAATGAGTTTGAGGTAGGAAACCCAGTGTTGGAAAATATGTGCAAGGAGTAGTTTCCAAAGGGAATATACAATAAGTTATAGATGAATAAGGTTGGACCATGTAAAGTATTATGGAAATTTTCAGCAAATACATATGATATTGATTTTCCATAAGGAATGGATATATTTACTATATTAAATGTGGCAGACTTGTATGAATACCATCAATGATAACAAGATGAATAGGAGGAGGAAAAAAGCACAACTACATGATTAGAAGGCATAGATACTTGGGAATGAGGAAGAAGAAATAAAGACCAAATTTGGTTCTTTGGTAGTGACAAAGATGCACATGAAAGAATATAAAATTTATTTACTAAAGTGGAAGAATTGCATAGTCGAGGAGTCGACATGGTTGGAACTAAAAAAGAGTGGTCAGTATGGACATACTCTTTAATATTTCAACTTATGAAGTTGAACTCACATTTAAAGCTACATTGGGTGTCTAATGCAAGAGAATCTTAAGTGAAAATAATTATTACATCACTAATGACTTTTCGTAAGTATCATTTTACAAAGGAGGGTGCAAAGTGAAAGCACACATATGCTTTGAGGTGATGACTTTAGAGAGAAGGCATATGGAAAGACTTGGTTTCATAGTTAATATTTGGGTATAAAGTTTTGGTTCACACAATACACGCAAAGAGCACAATTATGCAAGGTAGATGTGATTTAAGCGAAGTCATTTCAGTGCAGTAAAAAGGCATAAATAGGCATATGAGATACTCCCTTAGATCAGGTCACACAAACCATTATTTCATATAATAATTGGCACAAGGCAGAGTTAGATATGTTTGAGTGTGAAGCCACATGGACCTAGAACAAGCCTACATAGACCCTATGCCAGTTACATGAAGAACAAGTAAAAAGGATAGGTGGTGGTGAAAAAAATTCCTATAGATCTATCATGATAGGAATTTGATATTGAGCAATGTGATATTCATGGGTGCCTCTGTTTATAAGAAATTCCTACAAATTTATAAATCTTGCTATGTGATACATATTTCCACCTAAATTGAAGTTGTTAGTTATTGCATGGAGTGGATGTTAAGGGAACCTTGGGACACATATCACTAGGGAATAGATTGAATGGATTTTCGATCCACGTAGCACTTTGTGGAGCCTATAAAAATGGCATGATGGGGTTTATTTTGGGCAACTTAGCTCACTTGGGGAGGTTATGACTATTAAGGAACATGGCTTATAAATTTTGAGTGTTACATGGAGATATGAGAGACTCCATTATTATATATCCAAGCTTGCAAGTTAGAGCTTGAAGCCCAAATAAGGCTACATATTATGCTTTAGGATGCGTGTGTGTGCATGTATCTTGATTTTATATAATATAAATCAGAAGTTTATGTTCAAATATATATGTTGTGTGTGTGCAATATTTGGTTTTATGGTCTAAAGAAACTCTTCGTTAGACTTCATAACCACAATTGCATCACAATTCAATGCTTCTTTGAAAGAAGCTTCATTTTTGGCAAGAGTAAGGAAATATTCATCTAAAAAGTTCCATTAATAATTTGACTCTTCCTATTGGGAAGCATAATTCATTCGATATGACCTTACTCAACTTTGTAAGTGAGAAGATATCTAAAAGTCTGGACGGTTAAACTGCAAAGCACCAGAGCAAATAGACATCCCTCTCAGACATAGTGAAAGAAGCCAATGGTTAAATAGTCCAAAGCATTAGAGAAGAGAATTTATACAACTAAAAGAGAACAAAATTCCAAACCCTAAAGCCTTTAACATGGCAAGGATAAAGAGCCTATTAATTCAGTCATAGGCTTTTTAAAAATAAAGCTTTAGAAATAATGTCGAATGCTAAGTGGCATGAGCCCATTCCTTACCTTTCCAAATTGTAGTTATTTTATCCAAGATATATTGAATTTTAATAAAATCTATTTGATTTGGTTTGAAAATTACAATAAGGATATGATGTAAGTAGAGTGTCATGCTTTAGTAACGATTTTATAAAAGACATTCAACAAGGTAATGGGTCACCAACTGGTCATGAACTCTTGATCACCTGCTTTAGGGATACATTTAACATTTTCTTCATTGAGAAGCTTCCCTAAATATTTTTTATACAAATTTTCATGGTAAACTTGAAGCAAGTTTAGTCCAAAAAATGACCATGTGGTTTTGTAAAATTCACAAGGGAAATCATCTAGTACTCCCAATAATTTATCATTTGCCACGTTCGACACCACTACAAAAATCTCATCCAAAGAGAAAGAAGTGTCATAAAGTCATTGAGTTAAAGGGTTAAGCTTGTTAGGAGCCACATATATACATTCATGCAATGTTTGAACCCCCTTAATAGTATATTCCAAGGCTTGAAATATAAATTTATAGTAGTCCAAAAATGCCAAATAAATTTTAGGAAGTCTGGGAATGCATCCATGTGCAGTTAGCTTTAAATGGCCACCTTAATATACTACCTAACTTGCTTGGTACTTATATATTTGAAACAATAGTTAGGGTCACAATCTCCCACTTTGATTAAATGTAAATGTGCTTGGATCTGAACCTTTGGCAATATGGCATTCTGCAAGCTTAAACTGTGATTGAGTTGAGTGGCCATTATTTGTAACTTTGTAACTTGGTATTAAATGGGCTTTGCTCAAGTTGCAAAGTAACCCTATGAAATTATTTGACCAAGGTGCAATTGGGATATCTTTGAACCCTCGCCACTTGCTTGCCATAGTGCTCAATAAATAAGGTAGTGGGAGTGATCAAACCATTCCAACACTTGATCTAGTTAGTAACATGGGGCATACATTACATAAGATTCCAAAGTTAGGTTATGAATTAGATGGTACCTATTTATTCTCATATATGTTCTATACACATCACCAGTTGCATGGGCATGAAAATGGGAAGTTTCACTAACATGTCAATGAAATAACCTCTATGATGAAGAGGTTGGATCCTATTCTAATGCTAAAATAATGATTGTTGGGGGTGAAATAAAGGAGAAAAAAACATAACAACAAATAAAATAAATTGGTGATGCACCATAATAGTTTGATTTATCATCCATTCAGAGGAATAAATAACAAAGCAACTGCTCTGTGAATTTAGATTAATAATTTCAAGATTAAATGCAAAAGGTAATTGTCTAAACATTTACACACAAACACACAAAGAGTATATAAAATAGCCACATAGTCTTTATAAGATGCTATAAAAATCACATAGTTGTAGATGTTACTACTGAAAATGAACTTCAATCAAATTGAAATAATTGCTAAGGTTGTAATTTCACAATCAATCTCTTGTGAAGAGCTATAAAAATTCATGGGATGAGGAACGTAAAGAATATAGATAATCTCTCTATTTATTTATGTTGATGTTTAAAAATGTTCTTATATGGTTCCTACCATTGAACACAACAATAAGAAAACCTCATTGCATAGGACCATTAATGAAGTAACCTCTCGGATTGAAATGTTGTCTCCTTATTTAATCCTAGTGCACAAACTAAATGACTTATAGGGGAAAAGGGGGGGGAGAGAAATAGAATAACACTAAAAGGGAAAGGGTGATGATGCCCAAGATTTTTGGACTGGGATCTACCTTGTAACCAATCTCTGACACAAAACAATTTGATTTATCTTCTTCTAGAGTCGAGAGTCCAAAGCACAAAATATCACATATCGTGCAAGAGTTACAAACTTGATACCATATAAGATCAAGGATCAAATAGATAAATTAAGACAAAGGGAAGATATTAACCACAATATCTTTATTCAAATACCTAAAATCGGTTATGTAGTTGCAAAGTAATTCAAAAGATACTATTTAATCATGAAAGCGACACAAAAAAATGTTAAGACCACTACTGTACACTTTGAAGAGAGGAAAAATTTAGTTACAAAGATAAAATTTTTATGATCCCTTGGATTTACAAAGCTTATTACATTTATAGCCCAAATTTTTAGAGTGGAATCCATTATAGATGAGGCGATTATGTTAAACATTATTCTCATTTAATGTTCATGGGATCCATTTATCGTGATTCATTCTATTCCATCATTTTTTAGGTAGGGCTAAATGTCTCTGGCAGCCATAATTTACATGTAAAAATCCTCGTAAGGGTGGCAGATGCCAAACTTGACTGCACCATTACAATACCTAATTTCTTTGTGGAAGTAAGAACGCTGCGAAATTGCATGATTGGCTAAATTTTATTTTCCAACAACCTGGATATCTTTGTGCTCATATATACTTGATTTGGTAGTTGGCCACAACTCATTGATGGTTGTATGTAGCCTTAAGTTGTTAGGTAGAATAGTAGAGGATCATAGCTTTCCATGGTGGTGGCTGAAAATTATGCAATTTAATTGTTGCGATGTGGTGGAAGCTGTGAAATTCGAATGAAATTCCACCATGTCACTTAATCCATTATGGAAGATTGCATACCTAAAAATTTCACTATTGACTAGCTCAACAAAGTAGGTCTTTTTGAATTCCTCCAATGATACATCACGTAAGCCTACATTATAATGACTGGATATTAAAATTACATTATCAATTGACATTGATAACTAATGATACAAATAGTTGAATTATTCCCTGATAAATAGATATAAGCTCTACCCTTTCCCTTGCTTTACTTTTTATGACACATTGTTATGCTTTATCCAATCATAAAGATTGACTCGGATATGAGCTCTCTTCTTTTCTTTGCTTTACATTTATATAGAATAAAAAATCTAAAAAAAACGAGAAAAGTGGTAAGACTCTCCCTATTTATATAAAATTTGAAAAAAAGGGGAATATAATGACCCTCCTTTGAATGTAAGGATCCGCTCAAAATCTCCACTCTCTTCAATGTTTGCCCTTTACAAGAAACATCATTTATTCCAATCGTTTAAATTTAAAAAAAACACAAATCTTTTCCATATTTTGAAGGACATGCCTATTTTAAAACTATTGTTGTGGACTCTTAAACCTATATTTCTTTAAAAAAAAATTAAAACAAAGGCGGGCCCACCGTGGCCTACGTAGATTTGAAATCCAAATTTAAAAACCTTTTTGAATAAGGCATGGCCTTGGTATATTGAAATGAAATGAATTTTAGGAAAACTAAAAATGGCAGAGTTACTATGGGTGCCATGGCGGAGAAGTTAGGTTTGGCAGAATATATTAAAAATCTTTGGAGAGTGATTTTTTTTAAGAGTATATAACTGCAAAATTTTCTTTACATTTTTGACGATTCAAAGTGTCATTTTACTTCAAAGAATTAAATCAAAATTTCATGCGTTAATATTTATTGGGTTTTGGAGTTAAAAAAATCTTTAATAAATATTTCTTTTTTATTATTTTAATTTTAATTGTGGGGTAGGGGTAAAAAACTTGATAGGGTTGAGGGGGCAATGCCTTCGACGATATATGGTAAGGTTGAGAGGCGGAACCCTTAACAATAAGATCAATTTGGTATTTTTTGGACCATTAAATTACCATGAAACATACATTATTTGTTATATTTTTGCCATTGCATAATTAATTACAATTTTTTTTATTTTCCTACATTTCTACATCTTATTAAGTTAATGACTCTTGGATAGACCATTAAATTCATACTCTAGTTCATTTATTATTCCATCTAATGGTACATTTGGAAGGACCGACACCTTGATGATTATATAAATATTTTAAGTTATTGGTAAGTTTTATCTGTAGATACCTTCACTAATTTTTGTTTGTATTTTAAAAACTAATACATTTTACTTATCTGATGATTGTTGGATTACCACAAGGTTAATAGGGTGGATTAGATTTGGAGACTTTGACTTGTCAAACAAGTTATGATAGTGAAAATTTGTCCCTAAAATCCAATATTATGGATTTGACCTTCAGGGATTGGCTAACGGTGTACTTTTCAATTTTGACAAACTCTAGATGGACTTCCACATTATACGTGATGCGACTAAATAGTGCTAAGTGGTATAATAAATGGTGTGGGATTTTTTTCAATCATTTACTATATTTCTCCTTAGTCATTTTATACCTTATAAAAGACATTTGCATGCATAATACCTTCCTCTAATAGACATTTGCATGCATAATACCTTCCTCTAATATCACATCTTATAGGAATGACATGTTTTTGACTCGCCAAAATTATATGCCATCGATTCAATGTGTCATGTTGGCTCTAAGTTGGTCCCTATATTTAATTCGAAGCTTATAATGAAGTAAGACCTTATAAAACAAAGTTGTAAGTTACACAACGTAAATCTCCACCAAATAACACATCTTGTCAAATTGACACATTCCAACTGATATATTCCATCAAGTGGTGCATCTCCATTTTGCTAACTCAAATTTGATACCTAAAAAAGGTGCACTATTGGTTCAACCAACCATGTAAAGTGTGGATACCACCATTTAATTTGTGTACTTTTACACAGGGTAAAACATTATTTGAATTTGCAGCCTTATGAAATGCTTTTGAAAGCATTATGGTGGGTTCTAGTCCTTTTGATCTCCACCAATGGTGCCCTCATTTTTTTTTACTGAGTCACCACTAACACACCAACATGATGTCCCAATGGTTTAAATTGTTGTTTTGGAAAATGCTTTATTAAAAAAAGCAAGGAAATAATGTAAGGAGATAATACAGGTAAAGTTTTATAAAAGCATCATGATTTTGTTAGGAATTAATTTTCTATATAGTAGTGAGTTTAGATTAATATTTCACATTATTAAATATTAATTAATGTTTATTGTAGAGAGATTTATTTGATAATATAAGGGATATTATGTGAGTAATATTTACATGAGAATATGTATATGTAGAGATATTAGGAAAGAGATAATAGGGATACGTGTGTAAGAGATTTAGGGAGTAGGTTAAAGAGATATTTAGAGATTTGAGATAAGAATAATTTCTTTGTTTATAGGAGATATTTGAATTATATGTATAATCGTTGTATTGATGAATAATATGTTAGATGATTGATAAAAAAGTTGTGGTGGTGTATTTGCACACCTGAACTTTGACTCTACCCAGATATGAGATAAAAATTACATTTGATATCAGAATGGGTTTCATCAGAGGCCTCTCTTCTCATTGTAGGTCTTTTGCTCATAGTTTCTTATCAAATCGATATGATGGCTATGTAGTGTAGACCACTTACAAATCCATTGCTTATTCGTTCAAACTTTTATTGCACTTTGTCAATGGTCAAACAATGTAGACCACGTGTGAAACTACTTGGCATGGGCCATTCATCTGCATCTCCTTCACATCCACTCTGTTCACTCTTTCTTATGCTTAAATTTAGATGTGTTTAGCCTAGCTTAGATGTGTTTGAATAAGCATTTGTGAGAGTCAATTTTTTTTTTCTGAAATGTTTTGGAGAGAAACAAACCTCATATTTGAATTCAAAACATTCAAAACCATTTAGATCGATAGTAAATAAGGCACATTTCTATTTTGGTTATTTTTGGTCTTATTGGAGAAGAAAAATAATGCAGGAAAATTTGTTTTCACAGCACAATCTTAGGTTGTACTTGGATGCAAATCCTTGAATCAAGATCTATGTGTTTGAAAATCTAATTAAATATTAGATTTATTCAAGTTATTCTCAAATTGTTTTTTATTAGATTGATGGTTGCATTGCATGGTAACCATGGCTCGAACTCTACATCAAATGTAACTTACTAAGGTGAGTTCCTACTAACCGAGCTCTCCGAATTTCCTGGCAATGAGTTTAGAGTTGCTTAGTGTCCCTGCTTGGATCAGATCTATATGGTTTGGAGGACTTATTGACCAATTTTGACTTCCAAAGTCAAAATGTCAACCCCATAAGTGAAAAATTGAGTGTCATGTCTTGCTAACCTAGTTCAAATTATTGTCATGGCTTATATGGTCTCTAAAAGGTCTTTCTAAAACCTTATTAGCATTGTTTAAGGTTCATTTGGAGAAATTAAGGTAAGTTTCTTTCTTGGTCTTGTAGTGGTCTAGTCATGTCATGGAGTGATAAGACTTAGTCAAGAGGTGTCATAGGTTTTTAGGTATATTTTTAAGTCATTTTATTCCTTAATCACCTTTCATAAACATTTCATGTTGATTTGAAAAATTTAAGGGTCTTTTGTGGACTTCAAGGTAGTGTATTATGAGGAAAAAGGTGATTTTTTGCTAAATTTCATGTATGAAAAATATCACAAAGAAAATAATACATAAAAATAATCTTTCCAAGGTCCTTAGAGTAGTTACATAACTGCCACATATGTCAACAAGTCAGAAAAAGGTCAGAATCTTGATTTTCAACGCTTAAGAGGTAGTTTTCACTCTGTTGTCTGGACTTGTGAACTTATTTTCAAAAGAAAACATTGCAGAGGTGTCCCTTTGGATTTAATAGGTTATATTACATCTTTGTATCATTTTTTAGGTCCAATTAATTCATTATACACTCTCTCTCCTCCATCGCTGCCTTTGCAAACTCAAAAAGACAAAAATCAAATGCATGGTATGACCAAGAAAGAGAAAGTTAGGAGAAGAAAATTTGGCCATTGTTAGGGGTCATAATGAGATTCAATTTAATGGTGTTGGTTTTTAGATTCATGGCCCATCTTTTTTTAACAATCGTTAAGAGTGACAACAAGTCACTATGTCTTATCCATTCAAGCAGGGTTTGGTTTTGCTCTTGATTCTTCATGCCAAAATTCAATATAAGAGAATAATTTTATGGAGTGTTTTTAGAGGATAAAATGACCCCTTTGATGGTAGTTTCATCAAGAAATTTAACCTTGGTTTATGTCTTCAATAAGGAAGAAGGTGTCTCAAGTGTGTGAGCATATCACCCTGCTAAAAGTGTGTTTGTACTAGTCTGAAGTGTTTATCACTTTTAGAGGTTTTAATTACTTTATTTTTCATATAAACCCCCTCTTTATATAATTATTCAGGTGATATTCCCTTTAAATTATATCTTTGTATACATACTTCAAGTGTTTTGCTCTTTGGAGGCAAGGTTTGTGTAGTAATAGTCTTTTACAGGCAATGATTGCCAAACTTGGCTCAAAGTGGCAATGAACATTGATTATGAAGCAATAAATAAAATTTTTGGACATGTTTGAAGCTCAAAATAGTAGGAATTGGACTCAAATTCAGTCTCCAACACAGAATTAGGCAAGCTCATTTCACCCACAAGTTTGTAGACTTGTACGTGAACATTCCTAAAGTCTAGGATCCTTTTTAAGAGGTTTTGACAGTGGAGAGACATATCATAGCTTCATAGACATTCATATGACCTTGATAAAATCCTTTTCATCCTCAAAAATCATGAACCAGACTATAGACTCCATTTTATACACAAACCTTACATATAAGTTGACTGTATACAAAGTCCATATAGGTGAATAAATAAACTTGAGATTGCACAGGATGAATTGAAGTCTACAAGAATATGAATACAAGATCACATGATGAATTAGTAATGAGTTGATGTAAATCTAAGTACAAGGACCTCAGAGGGTTTTTCTTAACAATCAAT
Organism: Torreya grandis; assembly: GCA_037957365.1. Lineage (NCBI taxonomy): Eukaryota > Viridiplantae > Streptophyta > Pinopsida > Cupressales > Taxaceae > Torreya > Torreya grandis. The sequence continues at coordinate 1,613,114 of JARHVA010004307.1, forward strand.
GAGCACCCAAAAAATAGACCTATAGGCCTATACATGTGAATAAGCAAATTTGAGGTGTTATGGTGCTCAGTTAAGAGGTATAAAGTTGTTGAAGCAGAGGATAGAAATGGGAAAAGATTAGATATAATCATCAAGATGAATAAGACTCAAAGAATTATCTTTAATAGTTTATACGATAAAAAAGGGGAAAACCTATAGGTTGCAGACCTGTAGGTCCCTATTTTGGACTAAAATCCAATAGTCATGTAAAGAGAACATACATGGAAACATGAATAAATGTAGACATGTGAAGAAGATAAGTAATCAAAACATATAAGATATTCAAGAGTCATAAAGGGTTAAAATTACTAACATTATAGCCACCATTTGAGTCTACAAGTTTTGGTCTTCATACATAGTTCTGTGTACAAAGACAAGAAGAGCAAAATTTGTAAAATGATATGAAAATACAATGAGAATTGTATAGAAATGATAAAGAGATTCCAAAGAGGTTTGGATACTATTAAGGTGACATGATAGAGTGAGAAGACCAAGTTAAAGGCCTAATGCTCAAACCCTTCTCCAATAGGCATCTACAATTATACTTTGAGAAGGTGTAAAGAATAGTTTTGTGTTTAGGAAGATGTAGTGTTTTGGGAAATTTGAAGAAGAGTTCCACATTTTCAAACATTAACAAAAGTCTTGAGATGTTTAATGATTTGAAAGTGAAGTCCTAAAATTCCTAGAATGCAGTCAGATCATCCTAATAAGCACCTACATGTTACAAGGTCAACAGGCTAGTTTTAAGACTAAGGAAAGAACAAAGTGTACCTAAAGAGCATGGGAGTCTAGGTGAGATGAGAGACAGTGTAAAGGTAATTTAAATATCAAAATAGATATGGAGTGACCAAGGAGATTGGCCAAAATGAAGCTCTCAACCCTGCCTTAACAACCTTGAAGCTAAAAGCCAACCGACATGGCTAAGTGAAAGTTGCTTGCTTAAAGTGAGGAGAGGAGGACTGACGAAAGGAAATAATTGAGAGATGATTTCATGATAATAGTAAGATCTCATTTATATCCTCAGACCTAATGACAAAATGAAGAAAAGCAGATAAGCTATGTTCAAGTTTAGTAAGACAAGCCTAACTACATACATAAACCTACAAGGATAGTCATGAGAAGGGTGGTCAGTGGAGTTAATATGAGATAATTGAGGGCCCTAAGGAGGGGATAAAGAGATTAGAAAATCATTATATGAAGTCCTAGATCCTATAAAAAAGAAGAAAAGTCTTAAACACAATCAACTAGGGTCACTAACATTGACTTATTCTTAAAACCTAGCATGAGTTGATGAAAGATATAACAGGGTCAGAGAATAAATATGACAAGAGAATCATGGGAGAAATCCAAGGCGGATGTAATAAACCTATTGAGGTCATTGAAAACTCAAAATCAAACTAAGGTCACCACCTATAGGCCTCAACTCTTCTTGGCATAACAAAATACAGTCTACCAGCATGAGAGGTCACCTTCTCTTACTCAATATAGTATGGAGAGATTACATGGGATGTTGGGATCCTAGGGAGAGTTAGATACCTTGATGTACTTGCAACTTGTGGTATTAGGAGGATAATTAGATCCCTAAGCTCTATGAACAATCCTTAAGGATTGAGATTGGTTTTAGGTTGCCTAGTAGACCAAGAATGACCTGATTGAGGAGATGGTATTTCTAAACACCCAAGATGAATTGAATGAGCCTCTAAATGGCTTGAATGGACTTCATAACTCCATTGAGCATCTTCCCATGCCATTGCTTGGCACATGTGTAGGTATAATATATGTAAAAAGGCTAGAAAAGGTTATCACAAGCATGTGTGGGAGGTCCATACAAGGTGTCATGAGCCCAAATTTGACATGGAGGATCCTAAAGAGGTATTTAAACTGAATCAAACATTTATTTGAGGTTCCATTGGTATGGGGATCCTACAGAGATAAAAACCAGTCTTCTAGGCAAGAAGGCCTAATTGAGGAGAGAGAAAGGTAGAAAAAGATAATTCTACTCACTATTAGGACTTGAAACTTGGCATGGAGTTGTAAAGCCATACTAGGTCCTCAAATATTCCCTTGGTTTATTAGTACCATCTGTACACCTCCCTACACAAGGAGGTTTACATATTTTCAAGGCTACAAAGAATGAGGCCAAATGAGAGCTTTTGGTACAAAAGGAGTTTTTTAGGGTAGTTTGAGACCTATAAATGAGTTATTATAGGTTTAATATGATGTGAATAGGCCATCCATGGAGAGAGAATGAATTGGAGAAGATGACATCATGTTTTGACACTTGTAAGCAAGATTGGCCTAGTGAGATGAAGATTCCTCAAGACACCTAGCAAGAGAATGAAGTGATGTGTCAAAGGGTACCTTAAGAGATAAATTGAAAGGTGTCAAGAGAAGAGTAAGGATGCAACTCAACATGAATTGATGGTCAAGAGTGCCATTTTTCTTCTCACAAGCCAAGGCAAAGGGCAATTTTGAAGAGCAAGGCAAGGTGTCAAGCAAGGTTTGAAACTTCCACACCACTTGGAGTAGAAGAACATATTTAGGATATAAACACTTGTATTTGAAGATATTATGGGGTATTTTAATACCTCACTTCTTTCATGTAACTCATGAGACACTTGTCATCTCTCTCTCTCCTACGCCCTTTTCATTCTCTTCTCACATTTCTCTATATATTCAACCTTGATAGGTTAAATTTGTATCCTCCACATGGGTATGGTGAATCCATACCATTTTTTAGACTTTTATCAATGATAAAATACTATCTAACCTCCTTCATTGATTGGTTTCAATATGTATGCTTGTTTAGTTGATCTTGCTAAGTGATAGTTTTGCTTTCTTAGCATGTTTGTCCTTGTTTAGCATTCATATTCAATTTGAAATCATTTTTTTAGGTCTTGTGAAGTGTCTAAGTAAGGTGTAATGGTTTAGTGAGATATCTTTTTGATAGTTTCATGTCATGACCTCTTGACTAGTCTTCCTAGCTTAAGCATTCTTCACAACCTTCATCAGAAGTATTGATGTAGAGAGGTGGATTTGAAGAAGTGTTTGTTGTAGGTTAGTCTCATGTTTGAAGTGCATTTGAAGCTAGTTGGTAGTGGTAAAATCATATTTGGTGCATCACCTCCATTATACTAAGTTTCTCTCTCTTTTTCTAGCAAGTGGTAGATTAGTGTTTGAGCCTAAGTGATTCATTAAGGGGAGGTAGCCCTTTAACCTAGAGATTCACCTCTCCAATTGGGCACCCACA